>CM049840.1:1057310-1566531 GCA_027422415.1 Schizothorax lantsangensis | reverse complement strand
ATCAATGTGTAGTTACCATGGGGAATTGTTTAATTTGGATTTCTCTGTGCATGTTCTTTTTCCCTCTTATAGAGACAGTCACCTATACCTGCCATTATATGACTGACAGACTAGAACGGTTTGACCTAAAAACATCAAAATTGGATCTACTGAAGAAAAAAAGACACCTACATCTTGGATGCCCTTGGGGTAAGCTGATAGATACCAAATTTTAATTTCAAAGTGAACTATCCCTTTAATATTAAGCACACAGTCGGCAGCAGGAATATAGCCCGCTGTCACTTTAAGAGCCGCACGGATCCAATTTACTGTTACACGCGTATTTTCAGTATCATCCGTTTACATTCATTTATTACATAACCGACGAGGGTTTACGTGAATAATCACTAAGCGCCGCATTTTGACACATTTTTATTTATTTGACCGTTTAGGCGCATACGTTCAGATAAAGGATGACTTTACATGTCTGTGCTCTGCTCCGTCTCTGAGCGCATACACAAATATCCCCCTGAGGAACAGCGCAAGTTCTCTTTCGCGCTTTTTAAAAACATTAATAAATCTAATCAACTTTAATAACTCAAGCACGTCCAATTTTGCAAAAGTCACGTTACATGATTTTACTGATTTACACGTGAAAATGGGCTTTTATGGAGGAGTGAAAGCGCACTGCTGGAAAGGGGGCGGAATGGGGCGCCATAATCGTTTTATCTCGATTATTGTATATTCATAATCGTTGGAGGCCGAAATCGAAACTGAATTTCGATTAATTGCACAGCCCTACTTCTGAGTTAATTTTGCTGCTGCCGTCATGTTACATCATTAATGAAGATTAATGAGCCTGTCCCAGAAGAAGCGATGAAAGCCCAAGCCATTACATTACCTGTGTAATGTGTACTATAATGTACACCTGTGTACACTGTGTTTCAGATGAGCTTGTATGTTTGGGATCATGAGCGGATCCTTTTTTCTCCAAACTTTAGCCTTTCCATCACTTTGGTCCATAAAATCAGTCCATAAAACCTTGTCCCAGAATTTTTGAGGCTCGTCTCTTATTCTTCTTGCTAATGAGTGGTTTGCATCTTCTGGTGTAGCCTCTGTACTTTTGTTCATGAAGTCTTCTGCGAACAGTAGATTGTAATACCTTCACTCCTGCCCTCTGGAGGTTGTTGCTGATGTCACTAACAGTTGTTTTTAGGGTCTTTCTTTACAGCTGTCAAAATGTTTCTGTCGTCAACTGCTGATGTTTTCCTTGATCTACCCATTCGAGGTGTTACTTAGTACACCAGTGGTTTCTTTCTTCCTCAGGAGATTCCAAATGGTTGTACTTGCTATTGCCAGTGTTTGTGCAATGGTTTGATTGATTTTTCATCTTCTCTCAGCTTCACAATTGCTCGTTTTTCACCCATAGACACCTCTCTGGTTTTCATGTTGGTTACACGTCTAACTAACTATAAATGCAGTCTGCACGGATCTGAAACTGAGCGCAGTGTATATATATATATATATATATATATATATATATATAATATTACAGTGGTGTGAAAAAGTGTTGGCCCCCTTCCTAATTTTTTTTTTTTTTGCATGTTTGCCACACTTTAATGTTTCAGATCATCAAACAAATTTAAATATTAATCAAAGATAACACAAGTAAGCACAACATGCAGTTTTTGAATGAAGTTTTTTATTATGAAGGGAAAACAAAATCCAAACCCACATGGCCCTGTGTGAAAAAGTGCTTGCCCCCTAAACCTAATAACTGGTTGGGCCACCCTTAGCAGCAACAACTGCCATCAAGCGTTTGCGATAACTTGCAATGAGTCTGTTACAGCGCTGTGGAGGAATTTTGGCCCACTCATCTTGGCAGAATTGTTGTAATTCAGCCACATTGGAGGGTTTTCGAGCATGAACCGCCTTTTTAAGGTCATGCCACAGCATCTCAATAGGATTCAGGTCAGGACTTTGACTAGGCCACTCCAAAGTCTTCATTTTGTTTTTCTTCAGCCATTCAGAGGTGGATTTGCTGGTGTGTTTTGGATCATTGTCCTGCTGCAGAACCCAAGTTCGCTTCAGCTTGAGGTCACGAACAGATGGCTGGACATTGTCCTTCAGGATTTTTTGGTAGACAGCAGAATTCATGGTTCCATTTATCACAGCAAGTCTTCCAGGTCCTGAAGCAGCAAAACAGCCCCAGACCATCACACTACCACCACCATATTTTACTGTTGGTATGATGTTCTTTTTCTGAAATGCTGCGTTACTTTTACACCAGATGTAATGGGACACACACCTTCCAAAAACTTTGAAACGACATGGGGGTAAGTGATTAATGACAAAATTTTCATTTTGGGGTGGAGTAACCCTTTAAACCAGCAGCCATGCTTCAAAACAAACCTAACAAGCATATGCTGGATTTTTCAACAGGGAGGTAAGAGCAGAAGTTTTCAAAGGTGAAGGTGAAGTGTCTGGTAGAAGTGGGGATGCTGGATGGGTTACTTGCTTTTCTCCATCTTCTATTTTACTGATGCGAGTCACTGAGGGTGCATCAAGTTTTCCATTCATTTCATCCACCTTTGTAGAGAGGCTCTTTAATGTTGAGGGAAACTTAGAAATACAGCTTACAAGGTCAGTGTTTTTTCTTGAACAATTTTCTGGATATCTTTTTAACAGTAAGCACAAGCACAATAAGCACCTTTAAGAAGGGACAGGAAAAATTGGGTACATTTACCAATATAGTGGGTGAATTGTATGCATGATGTATACTATGATGTCTGACTGAGGTGGGGAATGGGAACATGGTTTAACATTGGCAACCCATTATTATCTGTTTGATAATGTAGTCAATCCAAAGGCTAATTATATCAATTACCGTCATGTGTCCGACTCTGAAGACAGTAATACATAAACTGTATAACCATTCTGACACATCTACTTGTAGACAAGCCTGTATAATTTGAGTTAGTTTCTGGTTTAAACATACGGTCGAATTACACCAATATTTCCACTTGCCATTGTATAGAATTTACTACAGTTGAATGACTGGATCAGGTAGACATTGCTGGTGTGATTGAGTGAAGGCAGGGACTAATTTGCATATTCATGTACCCACATATATTAATGAAACAAGAGCGTAAAGCAGGGGTGTCCAATCCTGCTCCTGTAGGGCAGAAAATCCTGCAGAATTTAGTACCAACTCCAATTAAACACACCTGAACCAGCTAAACTAGGCATATTGGACACTTCCTGGCAGGCATGTTGGAGCTAAACTCTGCAGGACAGCGGCCCTCCCTAGCATAGAGTTACATTCAAGCTATTTTAAGGCATGAAGGAAATATTTTCAGAGAAAAAAAAAAAAAGTTTTATACGTCATTTTTAATGTTCAAAAATGAGTTTTGAAGGATACAATAATTGACTACAGGGGGACTTTAAAACTCTTTTCACAGGAGTTCAATAAAGAACACGCACATTTATTGCACTGATCAAAAATAAATTATATACACAAATGATTTTGAAATTTCTTCTTTTTCTAAACCTTTTACCACACTGAAAAACACTACAATTTCTATGCAGAATGAGTTTGTAAATGGCGCTTCAGGTCTCTTTTATACATGAAACTCTTCTCACACTGAAGACATGTGAAAGGCTTCTCTCCAGTGTGAACCCTAATGTGAATGTTAAGGTTTCCTTTAAGTGTGAAACTCTTTCCACACTGAGGGCAGCTGTAAGGCTTCTCTCCAGTGTGAACTCTCATGTGGCTATCAAGAGATGATATGTTTTTGAAAGTTTTTCTGCAGTGATGGCACATGTAAGGTTTCTCTCCAGTGTGAGTTATTACATGATTCTTGAGTTGTTTCCTGTCTGTGAAACTCTCTCCACACTGCAGACATCTGAAACAGCTCTCGCTGGAGTGAATCCTCATATGGTTATTAAGGCTTAAATGATGTCGGAAACTCTTCCCACACTGAGCGCATACAAATGGCTTCTCTCCAGTGTGAGTTCTCATGTGGGCATTAAGGGTTGGTTTGTGTGTAAATCTCCTTCCACATTGTGGGCAGGGGTAAGGCTTCTCTCCATTGTGAATTCTTATGTGGCTTCTAAGGCTTGCTTTTCGAATAAAACATTTTCCACATTCTTGGCATGTGAAAGGACTCTCTCCTGTGTGAATTCTCATGTGGATTTTAAGGCTTCCTTTTTGAGTGAAACTTACTCCACATTGCTGGCAGGTGAAAGGGTTCTCTCCATTGTGAATTCTCATGTGGACTTTAAGGTTCCCTTTCTTGTTGAAACTTTTTCCACACTGTTGGCAAGTGTAGGGCTTCTCTCCGGTGTGAATTCTTATGTGGACTTTAAGGTTTCCTTGTTGATAAAACTTTTTTCCGCAATGTTGGCAGGTGTAAGGCTGCTCTCCGGTGTGAATTCTCATGTGGACTTTAAGGTTTTCTTGTTGATCAAATATCTTTCCACAGTAACAGCAGATGAAATTACTTCCGGTTGCTTTCTTTCGAGCTCTTTTTTTTGACAAAGTCTTTTCAGTCTGTGAGCAACAAAAAGATTTTTCTTCAGTTTTGAAATCACAATATTCCTCATGCTGATCTTTGTCTTCTTGACTCTCCTCTTTCAGCACCATCAGGTCTAGTGTGAATAAAGAAATACAAGTTTACCCCAGTTTAATGGCACAAAGCAAAAGACATCAAAACTTTTAGACATTTATAGCATCAGAACTAATTAAGCTTTGAATAGCCTTGTTCCTCAGTACTTTTGCAAATTCTATTGTGTTATAATCCATCATGTTCATTATGATCACAAAAATGATGGCCTGTGGATAATACTTGGAAGTAGTTTAACTGGACTCAGACTAAAGTATTCTTAGTCTGAGTCCAGTTAAAAGTTAAAGGTGTATAGATGCAAGCAAAACAGACAATTATATTTTCCTGTAAAACATGACAAGATCGCGAATATGAAAGCGGAAACATCTAAAACCCGGCTTATAGCAAAAGAGGAACTCCCGTTTACAAAATTCAAATCACAAATGAAAAAGAACAGGTTGAATGTTAACCACTTTTGTTACCATATAACTAGAAACTATGATAAAAGCTCATCAGCATGCACTGATTAATCCCATGTTGTAGCAATAAATAAAATCAGCGTGACTGATATTCCTGTTATACAGCAAACAGGAGTAAACAGTATGGATGCAAAAATACAGTTAGCTCATGGTTCAATTAATAACTCCGTTTTTTTAAACCACAGTTTACAATTTAGTTCTTTTTTTTTGCTATTTAACAAACAAACAAAAAAAAACTCCAGTATACTTCTGTATACTGTATAAAAACATAGATGGTCATGTGTCTACTTCAAATCTCTTTTGAGAGAAGTATTATTTTTATGGATTGGCCATTATTTAGTGCTATAAACACATGTAATGTGTTTCATTCATACTTGGATGCCTGAGGGTGTCCTCCTGCAGAAAATCCACATATGCATTACAGAGGCAGAGCTCACAACGTTCCAGGAAATCCCTAATATGGACAAAAGCATCCAGCTATAGCTGAAACTGAATAAAAGAAGACAGACATGCTTTGAATGATGACATTCAAAGAGAACATTAAGACAATAAACACTCTACTGCAACAATGTTTATCTGTGTTCTTAAAACCACCTCAGGTATTTTTATAATTAAGTATATAATCCATTACTAATTGACATAGCCTTTATTGCAGTATAGAATATCTGCATCATTCTGTGATAAGAAGCTACATCAGATCAGGACAGAAGTTATTTCTAACATTCGTCTGAGGTTGTGGAGTACGTTATAATTAGGGTTGGGTATGAAAAAACGGTTCTATATTTCCAAGAACCGGTTATTCGATAAGATGAATGCATTTCGATTCTGCTTAACGATTCCTGCGTTCACATTTTAATGTGATTTAAATGCAGGAAAGGAAAGAACTTGCGCCCTGTTTATGTGCAGCGCACATGTCTGAAGCGCAAGCGGAAGTACAGAGACAGCGCTCCGTTCTCCAACCTTTCTGTGCATTTCCATTGCAGAAAGTTGCAATGTAAAATTATGTAATATAATGTTTAATGCACTTCATGTTGTAAATTACAATGAATGGTAAAGTTTAGTAACATTTAACAATTTAACATTTAGCATTTAACAATGGTTTAATGGCTTAATTTAACATTTAACAATGGTAACATTTAGTAAGTTTTCCTACTCTTTGCATTTTTTACATTACGCTACAAGATAATCCTATTTAAATCAATGTGATAAGTTAAATCAAAAGTAATCAGATTATATTACCTAAAATGTGTAATGTAACGGATTACGTTACTGACTACAATTTTTGTCATGTAATCTGGAATCAGTAACAGATTACAATTTTTAAGTAACCCAGCTCTGTGTACGAGACACATAAATTAAGCCCAATATACACGGGATGTCTCGGTTAATATGGGGCGGTTGGCAACCCTAGCTTTCCCCTGCATGGTTCTGGCATCCTAGCACACAGCAGCTGTCCACCATGTTAAAATGGTGTAAGGTTTGTAAGGTCTAAATAGTCTGGTTTTAAATTATTGTTCTACAAATGTCAATGCCAAAATGTCGGAGTTTATATTCCATGACGTCAACCTCCGGAGCTCTATGCAAGTGAATTTAAACTAATGCTTGCATTCAGTATAGGTGTGTGTGTGTTAGGGATGGGAAGATTCCCCGATTCGCTTGGTGCATCGCAAAAAAAAGTTAACGATGCGATGCATCAGTTTAAAAAGTGTGAATCGGAAACAAGTTGGCTTATATTGGTTTATATCACGATGCATCGTTTCTAACATATTTGCATTGGTAAAAAACGATTTATTTATATATAATTACTAGTGGATGCTCTACACTTTTATTGTTTGGAAAGTGACCAATATTTTATATGTAGATTGATTTCTCCTCTCGAAAGTGTTTCTCAAGCGCGTTCTCTCATCACCGCTGCGAGTGAATATGACGAATCACAACAACACTACGGAGACCTGAGGAAAAACTGGGATTTAAGTCCAAAACCTGATTTGAAATATCCTAACAAATCAATGGGGGCTAAAGCGGTTATAAACGACAATGTAAATTCACACAAACTAACTAATTTGTGCACACTTATTCTTAAGCAGCCCTTAATGTCGATGATGGATCAAATCGATCCACCATGGCAAACAGCGAATATATTTGTGCCGTTTCATGCATTTGAGACGTTTTGTTTTCCTCAGTGCATAACTGACATGTCACGAGTATATTTTTCATCTGTAAATGTTAGAAAGTCATGCAAATATATCCATTTTGCTGTCAGGAGTGGGCTTGCGTGAGTAGATGAGCGCATGCGTGCTAAACAGACGGAGCTCAATAATTCTGAGTCAAATATGCATTTTCTGATAGCAGTAACTGTAAAGGGACTATTGTAATGGGTAAATAAAATGTAAGCTAATACAGTCCTAAATATTAATTTAGTGATTGTTAATGCTTTAAAGAGCAATGTTAGATTGTAATGTTCTAATGCTGTTCTAACTATAAAAGGTACAGCTGTTATAAAACCAGAGAGAAAGGCTGCATGGCTATGATAGTATGTGAGAGAGTCAGTGGTAATATCATTGCATTCCTATTGGTCAGTGTTAGAGGAGCTCAGCTTAGCCTGACAGTTCGCCTGCCCTGAACCAGGTTAGCTTTCCAGCTGAAGTAGCCACAGTGACTGAGCTTGAGCTTTGTTTAATTTGCTATATGGAACCAAATCATTTGACAGGGAGTCAGACTAACTGATATAAGCCTGCCCTATTTGGTAAACTTGTTTTATGAAACAGGCCTCGAGGCGTTAGAAGTCAGAAGACACAAGTTAATTTATGATTTGCTGTCTGTCTGAACCAAAGAAATAAAAGCGATCATATTTTTTCCACTACATATTGCATCGAATCGAAATCGAATCGCACTGCATCGTTATAGGTGTGAATCGTATCGCATCGCTAGCTGCTTCATATGCATCTTCAATGTATCGTATCATTGGCTATGCATCGAGATGCGTATCGCTTCGGACTCAGTTATGGAGATGCACATCCCTAGTGTGTGTGTGTGTGTTTATGAGTGCACCTTAGGACCTGTAACCTCCACTGTTTTATTAATCACTGTCAGACATGATGTTTGATAGCTAAAATCTAGGGAGGAGGATGTACACCAGATGCAGGAGCAAAGTCAGAAAATATTAACAGAGCCAACCTTAACAGGCACTCAAAATATGACAAAAACGCAAACGAAGCAAGGAAGGGTAGATGCTGAATTTATGGATCAAATTCCTGTCTTCTCTGTAGAAAAACATGGATTTCAGCAAATGCTTCAGCAGTTCAACCCCAAGATACCAGTTACCAAGCAGAAATGACTTCACGTATACGGAGATCCCCAAAATATACACTGAAACCAGAAACCTCACTTCAGAGCATCTAAAAAAAAAAAAAAAAAAAAGAAAAACATTTTATGCCTGTACAACGGATCTGTGGACAAGCACAGCTGCAGACACAGCAGACACATTCATGTCCATTACCATGCAGTGCATAAACCAAGTCCTGGGAGATGCACTCCTGGTGCTTGGGCTGAAGTGGCCTGAACTCTGAGCACACAGGGGAGAGTTTGAAGGAGGCCTTTGAGGTGAAAATACAGGAAGAATGGAAACTGGACATTTCTAGAATGGTAGGCATCACAACAGACAATGCGTCAAATAACCAAAAGGCCTTCAAAGATCATTACAAATGGATCCCGTGTTTCGGTCACAATTTACACCTCGCAGTAAATAAAACAGTTGCCATAGACAAGAGTATCTGCAGCACTGTCAAGGCTTCGCAAAACAGTATCTGCATTCATAAGATCACCAAAGCTCTCGCGCCAGCTCACCAAAAAACAAACAGACCTCTCACTTCCAGAACAAACTCATACATCTAAGGTGCTTTTCTTATGTTAAGGCTAGAGATTGACCGATATATCGATTTACCAATATTTTCCCGATATTTAAACATTTTATCATAATCGGATATCGGTTTTGTAATATCGGATTCACCTATAAATGCTGCCATCTTGTGGTTGTTTTGAGAATTGTGCGCAGGATCGCCATTGCAGCGCATCTGAGGGGAGACGAGACAACAGGTACTTGATTTGCTGTAGTTAGTAAATTTTATTTAACATAAGCATTAATGCACAAATTAGATGTATTACATAAATGCCTGATATGCAGTTTATGCAGCTTGGCTCTAAGAAATAGAGACGAACTCACGGAGTCAAGTAAAATAATTTGCCTGAATTAAATAATACGCAGCCATGAATAAGCACATGTAAATAAAAGCGCTAAATTGAATTCTCTCTCTGTTGTCTATGCTCATCGTTGGAGTCACGTAGGGGCTGTTTACACCTGGTCACTTCATGCGTTTTCTCTGATCGGATATCTATCCGATTTGTTAAAATGTTTCCATTTACACTTGGCCACATAAATGTGTCTTCGCAAAACGGATATAAATCCGTTCTTCAATTCCCGCGCTATATGCAAATTTAAGGAGTTCACATCAATGAAAGCAATACATAGGCGCTGCATTTTATTCATTATCAGCGAATTTCAATATCAGAGACCGCAACAGGAGAGAGCGCGACATCAGCGCTGGAAAGATAGGTTAGTCTCACTACTTTTAATGAAGATGATTGTGTGTTGAGCGTCTGCGACTTACTTTCAGTTTCATTCGCAGCAGTTTGCGCCTCGGCTTTCTGAAGAGATACTCAGCTACTCGTCCGCAGTGATACTTGTTGCATTAGCGCTGTCATATCTGACTGTAACATGCCATATAGCCTATAAAACGCTCTCACGTGTTTATTATTTTAATATTTTGGGAGGAGTAAAATTAGCATATGTGGTTTCAACAACCAGATGCATTTACACTTGTCCAGTTTTGTCTTGTCCACTTCCTGAAGTGGTTTGAGCGATCGGATTTAAATGCGTCTCGAATGCGTTTCGGAGGGCATTTACACCTGGTCTTTTCAGGATCGGATAGCTATCCGATCAGAAAAAACGCATGAAGTGACCAGGTGTAAACAGCCCCGTAGGCTAAAGGCCCAGGTAAGTTTCACTTTCCGCATTCTGTCCCGTCTCGCGCACAGCCACGTCCGCGCAGCTTTCAAAGTATACTCACCGCGGATGAGTGCGGACGGACGAGCTCGACACACTTAAAACCGTCAAGTCCTCTCCCAATAAGGGGTCCTTCCTTTTTCGGAAGGAAGATGGCGGCGCGTTCAGATGCAGCGGCTGCTCCAGGTCCCAAAGACGGTGCTTTTATGTCTTTTAATGTCGTCTGTTCGTCTCCAAATAGTGTAAATTTACCGCTAACTTATAAGGAAATCACTCCAAAACACATATATGATCGCCGAAGCCTTCTGGATATCGGCAATGCATACAAACAACAACTTGCGCCGGCGGCTATTGAGAAGCTACGAGGCCTTTGTTTACTGCTGGAGCCGGACCTTGAGACCGCGGCCTCGCCTACTGACGCTACCCGCACAAGGCAGCGTCGCAAGCGGTGTGAGAGAGGACGGAAGCGCGGTAAGCGCGGAGGTATACGAGCGAGGCTAAGAGCTAATCCCACAAGACCGGCTCTTCCAACACTCATGCTCTCAAACGTTCGCTCTCTGGAAAACAAACTGGACTTAATACAACTCAGTCGGTCTACACAGCATGAGGCAAGGGATTGTTGTGTGTTTGTTTTCACTGAAACATGGCTAAATGACAACATCCCGGACTCCGCCATTCAGTTGAACAGGCTAACATGCTGCCGATCGGACAGAGACACAACACTTTCTGGTAAGAGCCGCGGTGGTGGCTTGTGTGTTTATATCAACAAAGAATGGTGTAACAATACTGCGGTATTATCAAAACACTAGGGGTGTAACGATTCATCAACTACATCGATGTATCGATTTATATTCATATGATCCAACTACATCGATCTGTGCTCGGCAAGTTGGCCTTCCGGACGACATATATCGATCTAACATCGTTTTAAAAGGTAATCAATCGATTGTATCGATACTAGGAAATAACGCATTGGATTTAAGCACATCAGACTTTATATGGATGTTTTTTCTTAGCACTTAGTCTTTTAATGATAAAGGCGTTAAACGTTACTCGGTTCAGTCTGCCTATCTGTGACGTCATCGCCACGCACCAGCAGCAGCGCAAAGACAACAAAACATAGCATGGCGGATGGCAGAGGAGAAGTCGACGAGCGAGAAATTATCAAGCCACCATTGCGGTCCTGTGTGTGGAAACACTTTGGCTTTTGCAAAGATGGAGATTTTCTAAATAAGTCGCTCGCTGTTTGTAGGATATGTAAAGGTCAAATAAAGTACAACGGCAACACGACAAATCTCTCCAACCACCTACATTTATTAAAATGAGAGTAGTAGCAGGTTCAGCCACTGCTCATTCAACCTGAAGAAATGTTGGTTAATACTGTATTTGTATTTTTATGTTGAAAAACAACAGCAAAAGTTGCAGGTAAACCTACTGTTAATTCAACCTGAAGAGATGTTGGTTGCACTTTATTTTTTATATTAATATTATAATATTTTTATGTTGAAAAACAAAAGCAGAAGTAGCAGGTAAACCTACTGTTGAAATGTTGGTTGCACTTACTGTACTTTTATTGAAAATGTATTGAATATTGAAAATGAGAGCAGAAAAGGTTAACTTCCTGTTAATTCAACCTAAAGTGTTTGTTGCACTTTATTCAAATAAAATGTGAATGCATTTGCCATTAATTGTTGTTTTCTTGTTTGTTTATATCCATAATTAATTGATACCTGATTCCCTTACAAGAAACAACAGGAATCTAGGAAACTTCACCTGCACTGTCCAGTATCCAGGTATTTATTTCAGTCACACTGGTTGAATTTTTGGCTGAAAAGTTACTGAATCGATTTCAAGTCACTGAATCGTTTCGGATCGTATCGTTCTAAATGAACCAATATCGTCCTTGTATCGTATCGACAACCACGAATCGTGATACGAATCGAATCGTTGTTAAAACGAATCGTTACACCCCTACAAAACACTGCTCATCACTGGTGGAGTTTATGTTTGTGAAGTGTCGACCGTTCTATCTGCCGCGGGAGTTCACGGCCATTGTCATTGTCGCGGTTTACATTCCACCGTGTGCCAACGCTAAGCACGCGCTTCGTGAACTGTATTGCGCCATCAGTGAACAACAAACAAATAACCCCGACGGCTTTTTCATCATAGCCGGTGACTTCAACCACGCAAATTTAAAGACAGTTTTGCCAAAGTTCTACCAACATGTTAACTTTGCAACAAGAGGAAATAATACGCTGGACTTTGTTTACACAACCGTAAAGAACGCTTACAAAGCTGTACCCCGCCCCCACCTCGGGTACTCAGACCACATCTCTGTTATGCTAATCCCAGCATATAGACCACTTTTGAAACTCGCCAAACCGGTTCAAAAACTCATCACAATCTGGCCAGAAAATGCTACTTCAACACTACAGGACTGCTTTCAGTGCACAGACTGGAACATGTTTAAAGAGGCGGCCACCTACAACAACCACACAGACCTGCAGGAGTACACTGAAACTGTGACTGCTTACATCAAAAAGTGCATGGATGATGTGACAGCCACTAAGACCATCACCACACGTGCAAACCAAAAGCCGTGGATGACAGCAGAGGTTCGTGGGCTGCTAAAAACCAGAGATGAAGCATTCAGATCAGGAGACAAAGCAGCCCTCAATACAGCAAGAGCCAATCTGTCCCGTGGCATCAAAAATGCAAAACGGTCACATGCTCAAAAAATCAATAATCACTTCACGGACAGCAGAGACACACGGAGCCTGTGGCAAGCCATTCAGACCATCACTGACTACAAGCCCCCGCCACAGGCCTGTGATGATGACCCATCCCTCCCCGATACACTCAACCACTTTTATTCACGGTTTGAAATGCAGAACGACACACCTGCACAAAAACTGCCCACACCTCCCAACGACCAGGCGCTCTGTCTGTCTGCAGCCGACGTAAGGAAGACCCTATCCAGGATTAACCCACGAAAGGCTGCGGGTCCTGACAACATACCTGGCCGTGTACTGAAAGACTGTGCTGCACAGCTGACGGATGTCCTAACAGATATCTTCAACACCTCGCTGAGCCAGGCAGTCATCCCCACATGTCTAAAATCCACAACAATCATACCGGTACCAAAGAAATCACCTGTGTCCTGTTTAAACGACTACCGTCCCATAGCACTGACCCCAATCATGATGAAGTGCTTTGAGGTTAGTCATGCAAAAAATCAAAAACAGCCTCCCCAACACACTCGATCCGCTCCAGTTTGCATACCGTCCAAACCGCTCTACGGACGACGCAATTTCCTCTACCCTCCACCTGGCTCTTACCCACCTAGAAAACAAAGACTCCTATTCATTGACTTCAGCTCGGCATTCAACACAATAATCCCACAACAGCTCATAAACAAACTAAACCTGCTGGGCCTTAACAATTCCCTCTGTAATTGGATCCTGGACTTTTTAACCGGAAGACCTCAGTCAGTCCGTGTCGGCCACAACACCTCGAGCACTACCACACTAAGCACAGGTGCCCCACAAGGCTGTGTGCTCAGCCCGCTGCTCTTCACGCTGCTGACCCATGACTGCACTGCCAAGTTCAGCTCCAACCACATCATCAAGTTTGCTGATGACACAACAGTGGTAGGTCTCATCAGCAACAACGATGAAACGCACTACAGAGAGGAAGTGGCACAGCTGGCTGAATGGTGTGGCGCCAACAATCTGTCCCTAAATGTGGAGAAGACAAAGGAGGTTGTGATGGACTTCAGGAGGAGGAACTCCACTGACCACACCCCACTGACCATCGACAGCTCGACTGTGGAGAGAGTCAGCAGCACTAAATTCCTGGGGGTGCACATCACGGAGGTTCTCACCTGGACCACCAACACCATGTCACTCTCCAAGAAGGCACAACAGCGCCTACACTTTCTCCGCCGGCTGAAAAGAGCAAGTCTCCCACCACCCATCCTCACCACATTCTACAGGGGCACCATTGAGAGTGTGCTGACCAGCTGCATCACTGTCTGGTACGGGAACTGCAGTGCTGCTGACCGCAAGACCCTCCAGCGGACAGTGAACACGGCTGCAAAGATCATCGGTGCCCCTCTCCCATCCATCCTGGACATTTTCCTTGCACGATGCTCCAGCAAAACCAACAGCATCGTGAAGGACCCCACCCACAGTCTCTTCCAGCTCCTACCATCAGGAAGACGGTACCGGAGCATCAGAGCCCGCTCCGCCAGACTGCTCAAAAGCTTTTTCCCCCAGGCTGGGAGAGCCCTGAACTCAGATCACCCCACCCCCTTCTGAAACCCCATGCAACCCCCTACCTCCTGAAACATGGACCCCCCCCCCCCCCCCCCCCCCCAACCTTACCTCATCAAAGAAAAATACTGTGAACTTTTTTTTGTGCAATTCAAGTGTGCTACACACAGGTGAGTGGGCCCGTACAAACCACCTGTAGTAGCACACTCTCCTCTATGCACTAGACACTTTTCTTACATTGCTATATGTACACAATCCCACAAAAGACTAATATATGTATGTTTACATGCTCATGCACCACTACAAATCATCTTATCAAAAGTCAAAGTCAGCTTTATTGTCAATTCTGCCACATGTACCGTACATACATACAGAGAATTGAAATTGCGTTACTCTCTTACTCCCTGGTGCATACAGATAACACTAAACACAAACAGTAGAACGCAAAAATACAGATAAGTACAAATCTATATATATATATATATATATATATATATATATATATATATATACACATACATACATACATGCACACATACATACACAAAAATGCAACTATTACAAATATACAAATAAGGACATGTAGGAAAAAAATAAAACATTAAATAAAGAAAATAAAAATAATAATGTAAAAAAAAAAAAAAAAAAAAAATGGATAAAGTGGCATAAGGCACATGGCAGATAGTGCAAATCAGTGAAATAAACAAACAAACAAACAGTGCAGAATATAAATGGTGTAGTGCAAAGAGCTTATCAAGACTATTTAAAGTGACAAGGAGCAGTCTTTTTTATTCAGACTGCCAGAAGAGGTAGTTGAATGAATGAGGTCAGTCCAATGCTGTACAAGTGACCGGTGCTTGTCTCAGTGTGAGTGTGGGTGGTGGTGGGGTGGGGTATAACATCTTATACTGTTCCCCAGCCAGCTGCTTGACTCACAATGTTTCTCTCTGCACATGTACAGTATTTATGTGAAGCATTCGCATAGTTTGTATTTTTTATCTTTATCTTAGTTGTATAGGGTAAACATTTATATATAGTAAACTTAGTCAACATCTGTCAGTAGGTTAGTCTGTGTATAGGTTTATAGTGTTCTACTTCATTGTTGTATGTCTGTATTTATGTAGCACCGTGGTCCTGTGAGGCACGACATTTCGTTCCACTGCATGTCCCCACATGTAGCGGAATGACAATAAAGCTCAACTTGAACTTGAACTTGAATAAGGACGTAACTTTGAGTTAAACAATACAGCCATGAATGAGCGCATGTTGAAAATAAAAGCGCTGAATTAAATTCTCTCTCTGTTGTAGGCCTATATTTGCTCATCATTAGTCTTGTGAAGCCTGCTTCATATTGCTGCTCACTCAGCGGTTGATGCTCAGGAAATACTCCAGCACGGCCACCGCATGTAACTTTTAACAAGATTCACTTGTTTAAAACACCTTAAATTGTAGCAACATTTAATATATAACCATTATTTCGCTAATAAACATCTAAATAAATACAACTCTATGGAAAGTAATTATTATCTCCGCGAGCAATCGCAGTTTGAGTATAGTTCTTTGTAAATGCATAGATAAACCGCACTGTCAGCAGGCATTTCATAATCTAGAAGGACAAAAACATTAATAATTCTGATATAACATTCCAGTTGAGAAATGCAATAAAATACGATGCATTTAAAAAAATAAAAAAAGTTTGTTATATTCCAATATTCTAGAGAATATTATTCAGTGAATTAACATTATCCAGTGAATTATTCTTGACTCTATAGGCCTATTAAACAGCTTATAAACCTACTAAAACTGTAGTTTAAAATGAAGTAGATATGACTCCTGCCCTTTATTTATTTTCTCCATTTGAAAACATTAGACATTCTACATTTATTTTGCTGCTGATGCCTTTTATAAATAAAATGTTTTTTATTGTTGTAATATGAAGATTAAATTTAACATGAAAGACTGCAAATTTTCAACTCTTAAAAAAAAAAGTTGTCTGAAAAGAGGAAAAACCAAAGTGAAGTATGTTCTAACTTCACTCAGTCATTTATTTACTTTATAACAGTAAATAAATATTGTTTCTGCATATCGGTTATCGGGCACATAAACATGCAAATAATTGTATCGGTTATAAAAAAAAAAATCAATATCGGTCGATCACTAGTTAAGGCTATATACCAGTTCTTGACTTGAATAGTTGGAGCCTAGCTAGTGGTTTTCATACTAAGCTATATATACACACGCATATATATATATATATATATGTTTACCCATTTATGTTTATTTATTTTATTCCGTTTGCAATGCCAGTTATTTTAATTCTAAGCACAGTATTGTTTTAAATACTTGAGGCTAGGGCTGGGCGATATGGCCAAAAAAATTATCACGATAATTTTTTTCATATCAGTCGATATCGATAATTATCACGATAAATGTCAAATCTTTATTTCTTTCAAGTCTAAAGCCAGAATTTTGCTCCATTTGCTAATTTTCCTTAAAATAAATATCTAAATAGAAAAATGTATTTCTTAGTTTCTGCATGTTCTAATGAGTGATATTGTTTCAAATCAAGAAACAGGTTTGGGTTGCCTGATAATATTAATATTAATAATAATATCACTTTTTCTGTCTCTTAGAAATGCACATTTGATAGTAGCTTGAGTTAGGATGCAGAGGTAAACTTTTGTTCATTTTTAAAATCAGTAACATCTGTAACAATTGTACCAACCTCAGTTTTATATGGTTAAATTTATTCTGACCAAGTTTTTTTATTTTTTATTAAGCTTATCTCCCATAGTAGCATACATTTAAATCATGATAAACAATTAAAACCACACATATAGCACCTCAATGGTAAAAATATTACTATATGGTTTTTAGGTAGCCTGTTTGAATGGAAAAACAGCAGTCTAAAAACATTCTGTATAAATGCACACATGCTATAGCTTAATCACAAATACATATTATAATTATATACCATTACTCCTGTAATAAAATTCAATGTGAATATTCCACATTTCTGCCACAATACCATGGTGCAGTGAGTGTTACTACAGTAAATCCATGGTAAATGGCGATGTGTAGATTGAAAAGCCTTCTGACTGTCTCGTTACACACAGTGTTTCTCCAGTTTGGCTATAAACTAGTTTAAATCACGGAGTCATTTGTGTTCATCGCTGAATTCAAGCGCTTCACACTGGATCTCACCACTCTGTTTAGTGCTTGCATGACTCAGTAATGCATCCTGCTCCAGTGAGCTCGCGCTGCGCGGCAGTTTGACTTTGATCCGAGCGGATAAACGGTCCGTGTAGCGCGACTCATTTGAATCGCGCCGTTTCGTTCTGCTTTTGGTGCATAAACATTATATCGAACATTTATCGAACTCTTCATATCGTTTTATCGAGGAAAATTATATCGCGATAATTATCGTTATCGAATTATCGCCCAGCCCTACTTGAGGCCGTGTGCCACTGTTCATTAAGAAACCATGACTTCAAATGGCCGGGTAATGCAATGGTAAAGCTGTGCCTTAAAATGCTGATTCCACATCTTTTTTGTAATACTAAACTGTTTTGTTTTATTTATTATTTGAAGGCCAAGTGCCACTAATGTTGCGTTTTTGTAAAGTTTAAAAGTTTAAATAAAGGAGTTAATGTTTAAATGTTATTGTTATTTTTTTCCCCATGGTATCAAGTATTGTGTACTTTTAGTGCTATCGGTACCGACTACTAGATTTTTGGTATCGTGACATCCCTACACCACACCCCGTTTTTATAGCATCAAATAACTACCTAAAAGCAAACTTGTTGGGAAAACATACACTTGAACATAAATTAGCATGACAACTACATAAAATGACAAAAATCATCTTTGGAAAAAAATTATATGAAGTGACATTTCATTATTTAGTTTGTCTCACGTCGCATTAGATTACATGGAGAGGGTGGAGTTTATGACCAATAGGTACACTTGTATGTGACCCGTTCCAAGTCAAATAAAACCTCTTATAAGACATTCTTCAAAAATATCATTCATTTCTGCAGAGGTTGACATTTTAATGAGAATAAAATGACTGACTTCAGCTTTGGGAATGAAAACCAACCTGTTTGTGTCTCAGTATCTTCATATTCGACTCTGAATGCTTCTTCAATCCTCATTTCTTCACTCTCCTCTTTAATAAACGCCATCTTTATAATAGTGAGTCACGTGGATCTCAGCTGCTTCACCAGGAGTTTTTCTCTGTGTTCGGACACTCTGTCATGTGTAAAATGAGAATAATTAACAGAAAGTAAAATAAATCCCAACTAAATCTCTGGGTGCATCAGCTCCATAGTTCAGTAGTCAGTGCACTGGTCAGAGTGATAGTTAATGGCCCTAAATGGCATGATTAACAATAAAGAAGAAGAAATAAAGACAATCAAAACTATCAATACTAATTAAAGATTACACATTACACATAAACATTACACTTTAATTAACTTTAGCAGCTGGTTTGTAATAGCTGTCATCACACATCTGAGTTTCTTGATCTCGTTGCATTCACATTGTTTTGAGCAGGACGTGAATCACTTTAAGAATATTTTTTTCTCATCACTGCTTGCCAGTGAGCAATTTCGTGTTTACTATAAACTGACTCACGATATAGAGGGCGAAATAAGACTGTTATTCACGCGTGGATGCGCTTTACTCACACAAAATAACGTTCCTTACATGTCAATTAAAATATTAATGTTCCATTCAAAAACAGGTCGCTTGCAAAAACGATACAGTGTATTGAACGGTTTGTATCGATTTAAACACTATAAACGCTTGACACTCAAACCTGTCTTCAGCAGAATCACACAGACGCAGGAGCACAGTGCGACACAAACAAAAGACGTCACAACGCCACACCAAAATAAAAGTCCTTCCCACACGATAAAATCACGAAAGTGCATAGAAATGTATAAAAACACACTACATCATATGTCAGTACTAGTATAATTTTGAGAAAAGAGAGAAGTAAACAGAGTACATTCAAGCTCTAACAAGACTTATAGGCTATATGTTTTTTGCAGTAAAACAGAAAAGCAGCCTTTTGAATGTTTTTAAATTGCTGGGAGCCAACAAAAACAAATCAGTCATTCTTGAGACATGGGACAAAACATGTCCAGCAATTGTAACTGCTAAGAAATATTTTAAATTGTAAATGTTATGGGGATTAATAATAGAATGTATTTAACACAATTATCCCCTTGAATTAAATTTTATCATTATTATGTGAAATCTGACACTTATTGTCTTCTCACTACATCTAAAACTGTGTGTCCACAGAGAAGGGTTCAATCATTCATATGCTATAAAATGGACAAAAATATTTAATAATAAAAAAGACCTTGTCTTATGAAAAGCAACACTTAATAATGTCTCGTATTAAATCAAGGTAGTTTTTCGGTGACACATGCATGTTTCATAAGGTTTCAAAATTGTGTCCCCACTTTTTGTCAACACCGTCAGACATGTATTAAAATGTAATAAAATCAGGGAATATCAGGGGCAGCTGTCACTCTAAAGGACCCCCTTGCCACAATAATTATCTGCAGAGTACATCACTGTCAGACAGGCTCTGGTCAGTTTTATACTTTTAGAATAGTTTAAATCCATAATAGATTAAGCCATGATATGTCAACACCATCTTCCAATTTCTGAAGAAATTATTTGAAATATTTAGATCATTTTATTCTCCTGAAGCAGGTTCCATTAGCATCTAGCATCCACAGAAAATCTAAAGCTACTACATAAAAATGGCAAAATTTGTCAACACCGTCAGATGTCACCACTGTAAGATTTTGTGTTCCAAAAATACTTAAATGTGACTCTTGAATAAAAGCTTTATAAATAATAACATACTCAGTTTGTTGTGTTTGTTTTAATACTGATTGATTCAATGTATTTGAAAGTTAAAATGACTACAAATTCAGGTTTTCGTCAACTCCGTCAGATCTGTCACCTCCGTCAGTTACATATTTTGATAAGATTTCATTATGATATTATTTTATATTTGTTGTGGAATTTGGTCACATGTGAAAGTCTAATCTGTCTGCTAACATGAGAATGTGTTTTGAAATGTTAAAAACCATCTTGAATGCTGTTAAAGACAAAGTTGAAATTATATTACACAGTCCAAGGTAAAAAGCAAATTTTGTTCAAAAAAGAAAAGTTGGGAGGTTGCATCAAACACAGCTCAGTAGCTTAGTACAAAGAAGATACATAAATGTAGTTTCATTTGTCTGAAAACAAAGTTGATTTTTTTCAATTTTGCACCCTGTTTTGTCCCACTTCTCAAGAATGACTGAAATATTAGACAACAAGCATTTAAGAAGGGAATTACTATATAAATCATGTTATGATTTATTAGCAGTCATGGTCTGGACAAACTATACAGGTCAAAGAGGTTCAGCAAAGATTCACGATGTGCACATTACAATTTTAATATTGAAAAACAAAATATATAAGAATTCTTAGGACATAAGAATTCTGATGCTAGCAAACACTGATGCCACAAAGACGCAAATGATAAACACGATGGCAAATACAATATATGAAATATAAGTTTTTCCAAGTACAGTAAGTCCATTTAACAGCATTCAAGCAATACAGAAAATCAAAAAAATAAAACGCTGCATAGTCTTGACTAGAGCTACTAAAGCTATTCTGTCAAGAGCAGGATATTAACACACATCTGATTATTTTCCAACTGCTTACATTCACTTAAAACAAAACTGACTGTTTTCATGAGAATATAACTGACAGAATCTGTATTGTTAAAAGCGCTATATAAATAAAGGTGACTTGACTTGACTCCATATCAGTCGCTTTCTTTGATCGTGAACGCAGCTGTTCCATGATGATACTGTTTGTCACTCGCTAATAATCGCTATCAGATAGTGATTGTTGGTTGTTATTTTTCCAGTTTATTGCACTCTTTTTTAACATCAAGCAGTTTTCACTCTTTATATTCTCAATCATGGATGTTCCTTCGTGGCTATATTTACACACTGCAATATACACAATACAACAAAGATGTCTTTCATTTTAAGTAGGCTTATCCATTTTGATCAACTATCCATTGAAAATGTGCTTTTTTTGGCATGATTGTTCACATACAATATAACCAAACAATAAACACATTACATATAAATTTATGAAAATGAGTCATCTTTAATTATATCAAACAAGGCAGTAGCTGGTTTCTGAGGGTTGTGCAGCTGAAAAATTAATTGTGCTGCAATTGATGGTAATATCTGCATTTGATGTTTCTGAAGAACTATAAATCTGTGGCATGAGGTTTGAGAGTTTGTCAAAGTATTTCTCTTTCACATCTTAATATTTACTAAAGTGAAGGACAAAGGTTTTTATTTTTTTTTATTTTGCGTGAGCCTTATTGACGTCACAATCATGACAGTTAGAATGTGTTGCCTGTTACAGTAATTAAAGGTGTGAAAGTCACTTGCTCATTTTGTTAAAGGTTAGGTCAGGTTAAAGTAACTATCTGATAGCGATTATTAGCGAGTGACAAACAGTATCATCATGGAACAGCTGCGTTCACGATCAAAGAAAGCGACTGATATGGAGTCAAGTCAAGTCACCTTTATTTATATAGCGCTTTTAACAATACAGATTGTGTCAAAGCACTTAACAGTATCAAGTTGGAGGATAGAGTGTCAGTAATGTATAATAATAAGATTAAACACTCAATTTTCAGTTAAAGGCATTTCATTATTGAATTCGGAGATGTCATTGTCTAGCTAAGTTTAGTTTAAATAGTATCTGTGAAATCAAATTTCCGATAAACGCTAGAAATTAAGTGTCCCCAACTGAGCAAGCCAGAGGCGACAGCGGCAAGGAACCAAAACTCCCTCTGAGACAGAATGGAGAAAAAAACCTCGGGAGAAACCAGGCTCAGTCGGGGGGCCAGTTCTCCTCTGGCCAGGATATTATTGTTTATTCATTGTTTACTTATTGTTTTAATTAAATTTTTAAATGTATAAATGTATTATATTTCTATTTTTATATTGTTGCAATTTCTAACAATAATAGTATTATGTAGTTAGGTATTTTATTATTAAATTTTTAATTATTTGTCTTATTTTTAGCTTTATTGTATTTTAGTCGAGGTCTTCACTGGGGATATGTTTCTGGGGCTCATCGCTGACGATCAGGGCCGCAGACATCATCTCCCGGCGCCGATCCACCATCTGATCCGGACACGGACTGAGAAACAGAAAAAGAAAGAAACAACTATTAGCGTAGATGCCAATCTTCTTACGATGTAACGAGTACATCGTGTGTTATGGGAAGTGTTCCCGGTTCCGGTTGATCTAATTAATGCAGCCTAACAATCCTTTAACGGATTTGAATAATAGAAGTGTAGTAGTGTGTTAGGTGTATGTCAGGTTAAAGAGATGGGTCTTTAATCTAGATTTAAACTGACAGAGTGTGTCTGCCTCCCGAACAGTGTTTGGTAGATTGTTCCAGAATTTTGGTGCTAAAAAGGAAAACGATCTGCCGCCCGCAGTTGATTTTGATATTCTAGGTATTATCAAATGGCCAGAGTTTTGAGAACGCAGCGGCCGTGGAGGACTATAATGCGATAAGAGCTCACTCAAGTACTGAGGAGCTAAACCATTCAGGGCTTTATAAGTCATTAACAAGATTTTAAAATCTATACGATGTTTAGTAGGGAGCCAGTGCAGTGTTGACAGAACCGGGCTAATGTGGTCATACTTCCTGGTTCTAGGAAGAACTCTAGCTGCTGCATTTTGGACTAACTGTAGTTTGTTTATTAAACATGCAGAGCAACCACCCAGTAAAGCATTACAATAATCTAACCTTGAGGTCATAAACGCATGAATTAATATTTCTGCATTTGACGTTGAGAGCATAGGTCGCAATTTGGATATGTTTTTGAGATGGAAGAACGCAGTTTTACAGATGCTAGAAACATGGCTTTTAAAAGAAAGATTGCTATCAAACAGCACACCTAGGTTCCTGACTGATGAAGAAGAAGAATTGACAGAGCAGCCGTCAAGTGTTAGATAGTGTTCTAAGTTATTACATGTGGGGTTTTTAGGTCTGATAATTAACACCTCTGTTTTTTCAGAATTTAGCAGTAGGAAATTACTCGTCATCCAGTTTTTTATATCGACTATGCATTCCGTTAGTTTCTCAATTTGGTGTGTTTCACCGGGCCGTGAAGAAATATAGAGCTGAGTATCATCAGCATAACAGTGAAAGCTAACACCATGTCTCCTGATAATATCTCCCAAGGGTAACATGTAAAGCGTGAAAAGTAACGGCCCTAGTACTGAGCCTTGAGGTACTCCATACTGCACTTGTGATCGATATGATACCTCGTCATTCACTGCTACGAACTGATGGCGGTCAGATAAGTACGATTTGAACCATGCTAAGGCACTTCCACTAATGCCAACAAAGTTTTCTAGTCTATTCAAAAGAATGTTGTGATCGATAGTGTCGAACGCAGCGCTAAGATCCAGTAGAACTAATAGAGAGATACAACCACGATCAGATGATAGAAGCAGATCATTAGTAACTCTAATGAGAGCAGTCTCAGTACTATGATACGGTCTAAATCCTGACTGGAAATCCTCACAGATATCATTTTTCTGTAAGAAGGAATATAATTGTGAGGATACTACCTTTTCTAGTATCTTTGACAGGAAAGGAAGATTTGAGATCGGTCTGTAATTAACTAGATCTTTGGGGTCAAGTTGTGGTTTTTTAATGAGAGGCTTAATAACAGCCAATTTGAAGGTTTTGGGGACATATCCTAATGACAATGATGAATTAATAATAGCCAAAAGAGGATCTATGACTTCTGGAAGCAGCTCTTTTATTAGTTTAGATGGAATAGGGTCTAACATACATGTTGTTGGTTTAGATGATTTAACAAGTTTACACAATTCTTCCTCTCCTATAGTAGAGAATGAGTGGAATTGTTCCTCAGGGGATCTATAGTGCACTATTTGATGCGATACTGTAGCTGACGGCTGCATGGTTACAATTTTATCTCTGATAGTATCGATCTTGGAAGTAAAGTAGTTCATAAAATCATTACTGCTGTGCTCTTGGGAAATGCCAACACCTGTTGATGCTTTATTTTTCGTTAATTTAGTGACCGTATTGAATAAATACCGGGGGTTATGTTTGTTTTCTTCTAGAAGAGACGAAAAGTAATCAGATCTAGCAGTTTTTAATGCTTTTCTGTAGGATAGGATACTTTCCCGCCAAGCTAAACGAAATACCTCTAGTTTTGTTTTCCTCCAGCTGCGCTCCATTTTCCGGGCTGCTCTCTTTAGAGTGCGAGTGTGCTCATTATACCACGGTGTTGGACTCTTTTCCTTAATCTTCCTTAAGCGTAAAGGAGCAACTGTATCTAAAGTGCTAGAAAAGAGAGAGTCCATAGTCTCTGTTACATCATCAAGCTGTTCTGAGCTGTTGGATATGCTGAGGAATTGAGATAAATCAGGAAGATTACTTACAAAGCAATCTTTTGTGCTAGAAGTGATGGTTCTACCATACTTGTAACAAGGAATAGAATTTACAGTTTTAGCTATATGGAGTTTACACAAGACTAGATAATGATCTGATATATCATCGCTTTGCTGCAGAATTTCAACACCACTAACATCAATTCCATGTGACAGTATTAAATCTAGAGTATGATTTCGACAATGAGTAGGTCCTGAAACGTGTTGTCTAACCCCAATAGAGTTCAGAATGTCTATGAATGCTGATCCTAATGCATCTTTTTCATTATCGACATGGATATTAAAATCGCCAACAATTAAGACTTTATCTGCAGCCAGTACTAACTCAGATAGAAAATCAGCAAATTCTTTAATAAAGTCTGTATGGTGCCCTGGTGGCCTGTATACATTAGCCAATACAAACATCACAGGGGATTTATCACTAACACGTGTTTCTCTAGATAATGTTATACGCAGCACCATAACTTCAAATGAGTTATACTTAAAGCCTGCCTTCTGAGAAATACTGAGAGTGAGTACATGGACCTGTGTACTACTTCAACACACCACCATCACGGCGGAGAAACATCCTGGCTTGATGAGACACCTGTTAGGTCTGGTGTTATTGATGAGGAAGAAAGGAGGCAGAGAGAGGATAAAAAAAGAACAAGCTTCTGGATGAGGCCTGATCTCCACTTTCCTGCCTAGACAAGGGTAAGAATAATAAACCTATGAGAAATGTATTATAAATTATCTATCCATCTACCTTGGTAGATATGTTTCATATTAACCGCAATTGCTTATCTTTTAATAAGCCATGTTCAAAGGCATTATAAAATCATCCACAAGCTGGGTGAAGGAGGATTTGGCTTTGTGTATGAAGGGACACGCTGTACAGGGACACAGATGGACTTAAGGTTTTCATTTTCTGTAAAGCTGCTTCAACGATTTGCATCGTGAAAAGCGCTATACAAATAATCTTGAATTGAGAATATTTCCTTTCTTTTAACCTGGTCATCCTAAAAGCCTCCCCATGGAGATTGGCCTGTCATTCATAACCAATAAGGGTGCCAGTGTTCCTCAGATCATTAAACTGCTGGACTGGGAGGACGACCACTGCGTCATGGTCATGGAGCGGCACATGCCCTGCATGGACTTGAATAGTTTCATGAAGCTCCACAGAGGATTTCCAGGGAATAGGATGATTTACTCCACGAAAGAAAGGGGATTTGCTGAAAAAAGACACAGAAACACACCATATTTTCCTCGGAACGGGGAGAATAACAGGAGACAGGAGTTTTCGGCACAGGGGAAGTTCCAGTGGGTTCAGAATTACTTTCCCCAGAACAAAAGAATGGGACAAAAAAATCACTTTAACATGCAGAAAAAATCTGAATACTCTCCTGCTTCTTCCACCTTTCGAAAGTTCACACTGCACGATTTTAGCCCGATTTTTCACTCGACGACAGGTTTTGATAAATCGCCGTCAAATGCCCAAAATCGGAGGCAAATCGGTGCTCATTCACGTGAGTGACAATCGCGCAGTGTGAATTATCAAAGACGCGATCTGAGGGAATCGCCGAGGCGTCGCCGACGCCCGTGAAATATTTGGCATGCTAAATACCTGGAGCTGTCTGCGATTCACAATCCTGCTGTGTGAATGAGTTCTGACTGAAAAATAACATCGGCGATGACCTACAGCCATTGAGAGAGCAAGATACAGGGTAGCGGGAAGTTCGGGGAGGCCTTTTTTTTATATATATTTTTTTTTTTTACAAAGCGATTAACGTTAGCCATTTACAAACAACGTGCCTACATTTTTGTATTAGAATATACAGAACAGGTAGTAGGGGCTAGGGTTTTTCCTGTAAATAATATTCTTCTATAAAGGACAAAAGATTTATTGCATTTTTCTTTTTCATCACTTTGAGGGCTTTTATAGGCTATAAAAAATAAACTCATTATTAAATGCACAACACGTTGGTTTCACTTTCAAGTAGGCTACTTAGATTTGTGTATATAAAAATTGCCAGCAGAAGTATGTTTGTTAACAAGTCATCTTTGTTAATTATTGTGTGTTCGGGGAGGACTTATAGACCATAATATCAGCGTGATCTTGCGTTATTACCTTATCACTTCTCGTGTGCGTTTGGCTGTATTTGCGGACCAGACAGAGTTGTCGGCGATTCTTCCTATTGTAAAGTCATGCAGTGTGTAACCTCCTGTCGCCGATCCATCATGAAATGTGCTACCCCAGATAGTCATGCAGTGTGAAAACAACGGTGATCCGATTACTTTGAAAATCATGCAGTGTGAACTCGGCATTAGTTAACAGGTACAGCCTGCCCAGCAGGCACAAAACAGGCACACAACGTCATAAGACGTTGATATTTGGTTAAATTTTGGTTGCGACGTCGGGTGACCAAAATCCAATGTAAATCCAACATCTAATGGCAATGTTAAATTGATGTCCAATACCGACGTCAGCTGACGTTGAGATTGTTGTTTTTAGGTTGTGTAACCAAAATCCAACGTTAAGTCAATGTCAAATTGACGTCAAATATTGACGTCAACCCGATTTTCATTTTCAACCAAAATGCAACGTCTGTCTGACGTCATGTCCAAGGTCAACCTGACGTTACATAGACGTCTGGTGCCTGCTGGGTGGTGACTGCATTTGACTTAAGTGATTGCCAGTTGACGAGTGGGAAAGGAATAAAATGTCACTGGAAAATTGCCTTACCATAACAATAGGCAAACGTGTGAAACAATGCGATAAAAAAATGCAACAGAAAAATTACAGTTTGATAAATTTGAAACTAAACTTGAAAGTGACAAACAAAAATCCCTGATATTCCATGACTTGGACATAAAAAATATAAAATTCCCTGACTTTCAATGTCTGGAACAGACCTTTTGATATTCCATGATATTCCAGAAATCCCATGACCCGTGGGAACCATGCTTTTCAGTATATTCAGTGACAACTCTTGAACCAGGGTGTCCTCAAGAGACAGAGAAAGGTGAAACTTCCAAAAAAAAAATGGAAGGAAATGCTTCTGAAACACTCACCACTAACAGAAAAATAATAACAGTAACAGAGGAAGGTAGTAAAGCAGAAAAAATCCCATCAGGGGACCTTTGATCAGGGTCAAAGGTCACCACATGGGCCATACATGCACCTAAGAACTAACAAAAAGTTAAATGAGTGGAAATTAACACTCAAAGAAAGGGATTTGAATTTGAGCAGAATTGACACCTTTGATCTCCCAAACCTGCAGATTGATAGCTTTCCAGGGGCTAAACTACAACACGCTGCCAATCTAATAGAAAAAGCTACAGTAGAGACAAAGGTAGAAAAGAAAGTTTTGGCCTTTGGCCTGAATAACCGTACACATAGATTACGCATTTCAGCTATGAGAGAGTGTGTTAGACTGATCCAGGTTACACAAGAGAAACTACCGGATGCTCAGATGTGAATCCCACTGGTTAACATTCCTGCTAGTCTAGTGAACCAAACTGAGAGACCATTTTGAAGGCTCAGGAAACCTTTGCAGGTGTTTTTAGTTGATTAGCTGATTGGCATGTCACCATATTCTAATTTGTTGAGATTGGTGGGTTTTTGTTAAATGTGAGCCCAAATCATCACAATTAAAAGAACCTAAAGCCCGATTCGGACGGTAATTGTTTCTCATATGGACGTCTGTAAAAATAAATTTACATATCACCTCAGTGATAAAACTCATGGATTCGGATGGAGATTTATTCACAGTGGAGGAGTGAGTTCTGTGATCCTGCGCACCCGGGAACGCGCGCTGCTCACGTGATTGTCTGCTGTAAATAAAATGAATTTTATTTACAAATGTATTCTTATTATAGTGTAAAATGTATTTAAAAATACTTATTATTATGTAAAATGTATTCTTATCATTCCAAGCATATTTTATAATATTTATTATTTGATTATTTAAATCTCCGGTTTAAAAATAGGAAAATAGACGCGCTATAGTTGAATATAATTATACCCGATATATAGCTGTTTATAATACACATTTTAAAATTGTATTGCATACCTGCTGCTGCCATAATAAAGACCCATTTGAAAGTTTATGTGCTTTTCTTCTTTTTCTGCTCCCAGTCGCTGTGGTTGAGCAGTAATGAAGTATTGTTCTTTTAAATACTTTCCAGCATTTCAGAAATAATATGTAAATTACACCGAAGTACAACGTTACGGTGTTCGGGAGTGCTCAAAAAGGGATTAAACACTGAATTTTAAATCGATTTCTTCTCGTAAACTCAGGGATGTGGATTCGGACGGCAATTAAATTACCACACGACCTCGGTGTTTGTCAAAAAACAGTAGGTAATTCTGCCGGGGATTTTCACGGGGGTGGTGAGAGAAAAACACTGACATCCTGGATTCGGACGGCAATTAAATCACCAACTACCCCCTGTAAATGGTGAAAATCACTTACGTCCCCCTGAGAAACAATTACCGTCCGAATAGGGCTAAAGACTTAAACTACTTCCGTCTGTGTGCATTGAATTTATTTAATACACGAGTTTCACAATTTGAGTTGAATTACTGAAATAAATGAACTTTTCCACAACATTTTAATTTATTGAGATGCACCTGTAGTTTCATGAAGCTCCACAGAGGATCTGCAGCCAGCGAGGCATTTCCTGTTTGAAATGGTGTGTGGATATTATCCCACAGACAACGACCTACATATAATAAATGAGAGCAACCTGCACCAGAGTGTGTTACAACCTGAGATCTTCATCAAAGAACAAAAATGGACAATTTTAATTCTAAAAATCACACACAAAAAAAACAACAAAAAAACATGCAAGCATTAAGCTAAGCATCAAACGTCTCATACACATTTTGCTCAGAATGTTGTCAATGATTTGTGCTTGTCTGCAGTCTCATCCTCAGCAGAGACACATTCTGAACAAGATGCATCTCAATCACTGGTTTAAGAGTCAATGATTAGCTTAAAAATTATTTTCATTTTGTTGTTTTCTGGTTGTTTTTATCAGCAGTGATTTAATCAAATTTTGGGCAAGTCAATTTCACTCTTTTAAATGTAATTAGACTGATAACGTTGATTTATTTATTTTCTGGTCATGGAGTAAGACATGGAGAACATCAGAAAACAATTCCTGTTATGGCCACCCATAGTAGCAAACAAAAGTATTCAACCCCCCAGAGACTGCAATATTTTACAAATGTAAGGTGTTTTTTTTTGTTTTGTTTTTTAATTGCATCTATTGCAGTGATTGGTCATGATGTCATTCAATGTGATTGAGCTCACACCTGTATGAATATGAATATGCCTGAAGGTTATGAGACCAAAACGTTGCTAATAAATTGTTTTTGAAACTTGCAAGTATTGGTAGTGTGTGGGATTTTCTTGTTTCTTAGTTTGACTTATTTTTTGGTCCTTTTTTCTAATGCACATTACCTGCAGGTGTGCGATGATGATTAATTGCAAAAAGTTTAGTGGTGTGTGTGTGTATATATATATATATATATATATATATATGTATGAATGAGTGCATTTTTAATTACACCATTGTACATTGTTTAAAGGTTTACTTAAAGGTGCAGTGTGTAGTTTTTAGCGGCATCTAGCGGTTGAGTTTGCAAATTGCAACCAACTGCTCAGTCCCCCGCTCACCCCTCCCTTAGAGAAGCTACGGTGGCCGATACAGGGCTAAGATGCCGTCGTCTGAGACCGCAGAGAGCAATGAGGTTTCTTTACAAAGGTAAATTAAGGAATTATATTTACTTAATTATTCAATAAACGATGTCATTGCGAATATTACTGTTACTTGTTCATCATTGTGTCAGTGTTTTTTCGCGAGAACAACATAGTGCCGATACGCGCTCTGTAGAGCAGTTTGTCCGTTAAGGGCTACTGTAGAAACATGATGGCGACTTCCATGTGAGGGGACCCACGGTATATGTAGTTATAAATCGCTCATTCTAAGGTAATAAAAACATAACAGTTCATTAAGTAAGGTCTTTATACTCCTCTGAAAGCGTAGTTATGTATATTATATTGCATTTCTGTCTATAGATCATCCTAAATATTACACGGTGCACCTTTAAGTGCCATAAATGTATGTTTGTGTGATGCAAGTATTATGTGCTATAATAAAAAATGAATATTTTTTTAATTGAAGTTAACTTACAGAATTAATACGGGCTGCTTTTGGTGCTTGACATTGGGTCATTTTGTGTTTCAAGAATGAGGTCCAAGGTATGTTTGAAGTTATATGCGAAATGTTTTTATCCATTTCACATTACCTACAATAGACGACTTCCTTTGAGTCTTCCCTAAGATAGATAGCATTTTTTCTTGCTTGGCTGAATGCATTCGCCAAAACTGATTTACCTAAGGCAAAACATGGACGCTAAAAAAATAAATAAAAACTAGGGTAACTCCGGTAATCCACACGGAAGTGGATTCCGCGTGGTCCTAAAGTCTTCCCTCAATTGGCTATTAACAAAACAAACACTTGCCAAAAAAGAATAATTAATTCTCGACTTAGAGTTCGTTATTACGGAGGTGGTTGTGGCTTTCATACGGAACGGTTGTAAACCTTTTCGTGTCATCTCTTCAACTGGTCAGTGGTGTTTGTCTAACAGTTTCTCCTCCTAATCTCATCTATATCGCTATGAAACGGTGTATTCTGTGTAGAATTCAAATGGGTCTGATATGTGTTGAGGTCTACGCGACTCAAGCATGATCCCTTTCAAGGTATATAAATATTTCTAGTCTCTGAGCTGGCGTGTCTGTTAACCAGAGCAGACTGACACGACGCCAAACCAGACTTTATTCGCCTAATAGAAAGCATTTTTATACTGTCTTAATCATTCACTGTCCCCTATTTAGTAAGTTACACCATGCACCATTCATCACAAAACACAAACTCTGTGAGAGAGTGATTGACTTCAGCCGCCCGCGCAGCTCCAGCGTCTCTTTATAGAGCAGGGGGCGGGACGCTTCGGAATCTAGAGAGCTTTTGATTGGAGAGAAAGTTTGATGAGAAGCTGAAGTGCTGCAGGGTGATTTCATTCAAATCCTTGATCCATAATGGCAGAAGTTAAAGACTGTAAGATTTGAATGCTTACTGGTGGTGGTTGAGGAGATTCCCCCTTTGTATGTAAAGCGCTTTGACTGCCTTGAAAAGCGCTATATAAATGTAACAAATTATTATACTTTTTAAATTCATAGTTACTTACTTAATTTTATGGCAGTAAATATAGCCAAGTCAAAATAGCTCTCAAAAGCTATAGAGGAGAAATTATTTTATTCAATTAAAAGGTGTATGATTACATGATTTACAAAACACTAAAAGTTCCCAGAGACACAGCTGACAGCTTTATTCATGAGTTTACAATGTGTTGTGCCAGAAAACCCGAAGAAGCACGGTATTTTCAGAGGGAATAAATGTTTGATCAGAGCAACTGAGAAAACCGTTGATTTACTAACAAAGACGTGCAAGATGACCTGATGAAAGGAGAAAGAAACATTTCAGTGTGGAGTACACACTAAAAAAACACTAAGCATCACTGTTTAAATGACTCTCTCAAAGCAAACAAGTAAAAGTGAGGCAATACTGCACCGCAGTTATTATTTTTTATAACTAAACAAGTGCAGCTAATGTGATCACTGTAATGAACTGATCAAGTTTTGTACAACAATTTTGAACAGGGCATTTAAACAATTAGACAAAAAACACTACAGCTACCTTATAGAATATAAATACTGTATATGTGATCCCCATCTATGAAATCCTTGCTGAAGTGACGATCTAATTATGAAATAAAGAGCATCAACATAGTCATAAATGACTAAAATAGATGTGTGTTTGCTGCTGTAAATGATAGAATATATCAACGAATTCAAAATACAGTATGCAATTTTAATTTATAATATGATAAATGCTGAAATGAATAACTTTATTGACACTGTTTTATTACTTTGTGCAAAAAAATACCAGAGGTTTGCTTTCTAAACACTGATTTCAATCATATCTGGGTTTACTTTCGGTGCAGAAACACCTGCTTATTCTCATATCATTTGGTTCAGAAACCTATTTTCTAGCACCAGCACCAGAAAGTGCAAACAGACCTTAATATCAATCACCAAAATTTAAAGAAAAGCTTATTTATTTGTAGTGCAACATTCTGCCAAGAAGCTTATTTAAAGACGTGCCTGGTACTTGTCAACATAATTCAACCTTTGGATGCTGATCATGATGCTGATGCTTTCATTGACCGTTTGCAAAGAGCTTGATTGACAGGCGATCCGACCAGTCAGAGCGCGGATATTATGTGCCGCCGCTGCGATCCGCCATCTTGCCCGACAGCTACGGCCTGTCTCCATAGAAATCCATGTTAAAATGGGGTAAAAAAGATCGACTGAATTGAAACTTTCAATATAACTAAATATAAATATGTGCGGAGGGTTAAGCTGTGCTGTTGTTGGTTGACACGGTAACGGCAATAAGCTAAGGTATTCCTTTTAAAGTACTTGTTTTGCGTACCAGAAAATCTGTCATGTCCGACGCTGTATGCATGGCTTGCAGCGCTTAAGTTAAATAATAAAATTATATGTTAAAACGTGTGCTCTTATCATTCTGTGGACAAAATCCCATGAACTTCGCCCCGAATGGGAGCTTTATATGCACACGTGCCCTCATCTGTTTTCAATGCAGGTTAACTGCGTCGCTTCATGTCATCTTCCCACTCAGTAAACTATGACGGGTCCTTTACTGCAAAAAGACAGGCAACATGGGCTGCAGCCCAGGGCCCCGAACACTAGGGGGCCCCCGAGTCAATTCTCTTTTGCATTTTATACAGGGTTGCCAACCGTTCTGTATAATAAGGAATCGTCCCGTATTTGCAGGCATACAACGTATGACCACCTAGGCCAGGGGTGTCAAACTCAAGGCCCGCAGGCCTATTCCGGCCCGCCGCATAATTTTATGTGGCCCGCGAGAGCATATGATTGTCTTATAAAAAATAAAAACTATGCGACTTTTATATATCGTACATTATGAATGTGCGTATCAATACCACAAGTTTCTGTTTCTATTTGGCGTTCTACTTATACGCAGAAATTGACTTTGGTGTGCATATGATACGCAATGTTTTTTCCATTGATGACTACTGCGTGGACGGCTCAAAGGAATAAAACGGACCTCATCAAGTGCTCGAGCACCACCGACGGAAAAACACGATATTCTCCATTCATTTAACAAATTAAAAAATCAATGGAAGCTTTCAGACATGACTGACTTCTCCTTTTTCTGCGGAGTTATTTTAATGACAAATGTCCAGAGCGCATTATAGCCTGCAAGAGCGCATCAAATGCGCGAGCGCAAATCTCTCCGCTTGCAGGTGAATTCCCATTCATTCACTCTCACAGAAAACGGACGCGCTCTCTATCGGTCAGACATTACATGTGCGCTCAAAAATAATATTCTCTCCTGAATTTAATGTTGCCATAAGTGTGGGCATGCACTGGCAGAAACATAAATTGGCGCATATGCCAACGAATGTAAATCAGTATTTCAGAATCCAAATCAGAATGAGCTTTATTGCCAGGTATGTGTACACATACGAGGAATTTGTTTTCATGACAGAAGCTTCCGCAGCGCAACAAAAACAGCGACAGAACAAAAAACACAGATAATAAAAATAATTAAAAAGAACAAGTAAATAAGTAATAACAATATACAAATTGACAATTGTATGTACAGGTATATAACAGTAGACAGTTTTGTATGTACAGGTATATTATGTGCAATTGAAATGTAGACCAATATTTACACAGTATAAATGTACCTTTCTGTCTCGCATGTGTCCCGCATTGTCTGGTAAAATCACATCTACTGTCCTGAAACGGATCTATAGCCAGGTGGTCACCCTAGCGCAGAGTAGTAAAATAATTTGAATCAGTAAATTTTAACGAAAAAAAAAACAACAAATGAAAAGAAGCAGTTTTTTTGCGATCAGATCAGCTGGTAAACTCCTGGAATGTCTAAGGATCCAGAAAGTGAATGCATTCAAACAGTTAGTTCAAAACCGCTCTAATGCAGTGAAAACCGCCGATTATATCAGAGATGACAGAGATAACCGTAGACTCACTATGTGATAATCAGCTATATTATCACATCAAATAGTGTACTATAGATCCCCTGAGGAACAATTCCACTCATTCTCTACTATAGGAGAGGAAGAATTGTATAAACTTGTTAATTCATCTAAACCAACAACATGTATGTTAGACCCTATTCCATCTAAACTACTAAAAGAGGTGCTTCCAGAAGTCATAGATCCTCTTTTGGCTATTATTAATTCGTCATTGTCATTAGGATATGTCCCCAAAAACTTTAAATTGGCTGTTATTAAGCCTCTCATTAAAAAACCACAACTTGACCCCAAAGATCTAGTTAATTACAGACCGATCTCGAATCTCCCTTTTCTGTCAAAGATATTAGAGAAGATTGTATCCTCACAATTATATTCCTTCTTAGAGAAAAATGATATCTGTGAGGATTTCCAGTCAGGATTTAGACCGTATCATAGTACTGAGACTGCTCTCATTAGAGTTACAAATGACCTACTCTTATCATCTGATCGTGGTTGTATCTCTCAATTAGTTCTACTGGAGCTTAGCGCTGCGTTCGACACTATCGATCACAACATTCTTTTGAATAGACTAGAAAACTTTGTTGGCATTAGTGGAAGTGCATTAGCATGGTTCAAATCGTACTTATCTGACCGCCATCAATTCGTAGCAGTGAATGAAGAGGTATCATATCGATCACAAGTGCAGTATGGAGTTCCTCAAGGCTCAGTACTAGGGCCGTTACTTTTCACGCTTTACATGTTACCCTTGGGAAATATCATTAGGAAACACGGGGTTAGCTTTCACTGTTATGCTGATGATACTCAGCTCTATATTTCTTCACGGCCTGGTGAAACACACCAAATTGAGAAACTTATGGAATGCATAGTCGATATAAAAAACTGGATGACGAGTAATTTCTTACTGCTAAATTCTGAAAAAACATAGGTGTTACTTATCAGACCTAAAACCCCCACAAGTAATAACCTAGAACATTGTCTAACACTTGATGGCTGCTCTGTAAATTCTTCGTCATCAGTCAGGAACCTAGGTGTGCTATTTAATAGTAATCTCTCCTTTGACAGCCACGTTTCTAGCATTTGTAGAACTGCATTTTTTCATCTTAAAAATATATCTAAACTGAGACCTATGCTCTCAATGTCAAATGCAGAAATATTAATTCATGCGTTTATGACCTCAAGGTTAGATTATTGTAATGCTTTATTGGGTGGTTGTTCTGCACGCATTATAAACAAATTACAGATGGTTCAAAATGCAGCAGCTAGGTTCTGTCAACACAGCACTGGCTCCCTACTAAACATCGTATAGATTTTAAAATCTTGTTAATTACTTATAAAGCCCTGAATGGTTTAGCTCCTCAGTACTTGAGCGAGCTCTTATCGCATTATAGTCCTTCACGTCCGCTGCGTTCTCAAAACTCTGGCCATTTGATAATACCTAGAATATCAAAATCAACTGCGGGCGGCAGATCTTTTTCCTATTTAGCTCCCAAACTCTGGAACAATCTACCAAACACTGTTCGGGAGGCAGACACACTCTGTCAGTTTAAATCTAGATTAAAGACCCATCTCTTTAACCTGGCGTACACATAACACACTAATACACTTCTATTATTCAAATCCGTTAAAGGATTGTTAGGCTGCATTAATTAGATCAACCGGAACCGGGAACACTCCCCATAACACATGATGTACTTGTTACATCATAAAAATATTGACATCTACGCTAATATTAGTCTGTTTCTTTCTTATTCTGTTTCTCAGTCCGTGTCTGGATCAGATGGTGGATTGGCGCCGGGAGATGATGTCTGCGGCCCAGATTGTCGGCGGAGTCCGGACCCCTGGATGAGCCCCGGGGACATAATCCCAGTGAAGACCTCGACTTAAAATACAATAAAAATAAAAATAAAACAAATAACTAAAAAATATAATAAAATACCTAACTACATAATACTATTATTGTTAGAAATTGCAACAATATTACAATAGAAATATAAAACATTTAAAGTCTTAATTAAAACAATAAATAAACAATAATATCCTGGCCAGAGGAGAACTGGCCCCCCGACTGAGCCTGGTTTCTCCCAAGGTTTTTTTCTCCATTCTGTCTCAGAGGGAGTTTTGGTTCCTTGCCGCTGTCGCCTCTGGCTTGCTCAGTTGGGGACACTTAATTTCTAGCGATTATTGTCAATTGGATTTCACAGATACTATTTAAACTATACTGAGCTAGACAATGACATCTCTGAATTCAATAATGAAATGCCTTTAACTGAAAATTGAGTGTTTAATCTTATTATTATACATTACTGACACTCTATCCTCCAACTTGATACTGTTAAGTGCTTTGACACAATCTGTATTGTTAAAAGCGCTATATAAATAAAGGTGACTTGACTTGACTTGACTCACGTACAGATGTCAGTTAAAAAAATAAAAATAATATTCAGCATTTGGCTTAAAAGCAGAGTGGTTTATACTGGATGCTGGCTGAAGGTGTTTTAGAATACGCAGTAGTCAGTGGTTTAGTAATTCTGGAACAGTCAGGTCAAGGTAGCTCGTTTAATGGTCTTTTGGCATCCCCCTGTGTTCCTGTTTGGTATCGCAGATTGACTTGTGCTGTAAACTACTAAATGTAATGTAGAAATTTTAATTTTCTGTGAAGCTGCTTTGCAACAGTGTATCATGAAAAGTGCTATACAAATAAATGTGAATTGAATTGCAAACAATTATTAAATTTTATTTATTTATTGTGGCACTATATACTTTCATTGCGAATTATGAAAATTAAAAAGTACTTTTTTAGTACTTTAGTTTGTATTTATTTATTTATTTTTGGGTGGGGGAGTGGGGTTGAGTATGTCCACTTTTTTTTTTTTTTTTTTTTCTACTTTAAGCATTGATTGCGTATTATATGCACGCCAAAGTCAATTTCTGCGTATAAATCGCACGCCAAATAGAAACAGAAAATCGTGCTATTGATATGCATTTTCATGAGACCGGGCTCATTTGTTTTTATCTTAAATGCCATATGTCACACGTTTTTAGCAGCGCACAATTATTTATTGTACCAAAAATGTAACAAAAACAAAGTTTTTGTAATGACTTGTGTTTGATGATATTTGTCTTTATTTACTTTGATTTATGGATTAATGTGGATTTCTTAACCTGATAAATGAAAATTATTTGTTAAAATAACAGAGTAATAACATGTAAAAATATATCTATGCAAATGCATATACAATATTTGTAACTTAAGTAGCTAATGATAAAATAAAGAGATTGAATTCGCTTGAATTATTTCGTTTTAAAGTAGTAATTTAAAGCTTTCTATGGATATATTTATCATATCTGTGACTCAATTCATTGAGTTTCAGTTCATCATTGTGAAGCGCTCCTGTTCAAGACAGACGGCAAGCGCATATGTATTACTCTTACCTTTTATGAGCAAAAATAAGCGTATTTTAGCTTCACTATCAAGAAAAAAATGCAAGTGACCGCTCTGGTGCTTCCATGTCCTGCAAAGTGCGCTTCAGCTTCCACTCTTCACACAAAGGATTGCGCCTAGCGCACATTTATAGTTTAAACATTTAAACTAACATTGTGATATGCTTGAACTGGTTTATATCTATAGATTTTATTTTAGGCAAATCGTGATGATTTGAGAATGCTAAATTGATAATTGATCAAACATATCAGCTCATCAGCTCATTGTCTGCCACTGGTCGCTTGGTCGTTACTTTAAATAAAAGGAAAGAAAAAAACATACATTTAACGAACAAAAAATGCTCCAAAAGTTTTTCTAAATTAACTTCATAAAAAAACGAAACGAAATATAATCACTTTACCATTACATACAACCCCCCCCCCCCCCCCCAAAAAAAAAAAAAAAAAAAAAAGTGCGTACCCTCGGAAGAGATCCTGCAGGCGCCCCTGGTGGAGCAGTCATGAAGTATTGTTCTTTTAAATACTTTCCAGCATTTCAGAAGTAAGTGCATTTAAAATCCTTTAATGCACGGCTAGCCGTTGATTATCCCACTTATTCCATGGTCATTTGCCAAGTTATAGACAAGTTAAAACTTGTATTGCTCTTTGCAGCGCAATATTTGACCGAATGGGTAAAAGTGACGGTTATTTTCGTCAGTTAAGGCTCGTTAGCGCTAACATTCTGCCAGCTTCAAATCAGACACAGATGAAATAGTGCGGTAAGACCACATTTATTTGAATGAATTATAGCATGTATTTCAATTAATTGTCGATTGAGAGAGAGAGAGATAACAGTTGTGTGTACCTGCTTGCTGCGTCTGCGCGTCTCTCTCTACAAACATTTACTTCAAAAAACGTGATTTTATCACCTCGTTGCGGGGAATATAATGTAGCGATCTAGTATCTATCTTTTATTTTAGTAATAAAAATCGCGGGGAAGCGTTGACAACAAGTTTGTGTGTGCAGCACAATCTGCAATCTCCGACCTCTCTCTCTCTCCGCGTGTGTGTGTGTGTGTGTGTGTGTGTGCGAGAGAGTGATACGTGTTGGTTAGTGTGCATCAATTAAAGCAGCGCATTAATATGGAACGGTGATTAAACTGACCTGGAACTACCTGTGCAGTTAAACGAATTTAATCAATACCTGCCAGCCAATCAGAATCGAGTATTCAGACAGACCATGGAATAAATATGTAAATTACACCGAAGTACAACGTTACGGTGCTCGGGCATGCTCAAAAAGGGATTAAACACTGAATTTTGAATTGATTTCTTCTCGTAAACTCAGGGATGTGGATTTGGACGGCAATTAAATTACCACACGACCTTGGAGTTTGTCAAAAAACAGTAGGTAATTCAGCCGGGGATTTTCACGGGGGTGGTGAGAGAAAAACACCGACATCCTGGATTCGGACGGCAATTAAATCACCAACTACCCCCTGTATAGGGTTCCGCTTCCGGCGCTGCTGTGTTCAGTCGACGTTAAAGGATGGCTCCGCTCAATTTGTGTTTTTATATACTCTTTTACGTATTTTTACTTTCTCTTTTTACACGATTAACGTCTGCACTATTTATCTATGACAAAAGAACACTTTTGGACATCGGACACCGCTGCACTAACCTGCTTCAGAACACTTTACCCACGGATCCAGCGTGGCCGTTGGAGATTCTTCGGAACGCCGAGTTCAACAAAGGCCACCCGAATAATCCCAGAAGGCGAAAGAAACACCGCGGACGACGCGCTGGAATTCGTGACAGACTGAGAAACAAAGCTCACAGCCCCCCTCTCCCCAGTATTCTGCTCGCAAATGTCCAATCCTTGGAAAATAAGATGGACGATCTTAGAGCCAGGATTAGTTTCCAACGTGACATTAGAGACTGTAACATCCTTTGTTTGTCTGAAACATGGCTCACTCCCTCGATCACGGACACCGCTGTAACACCGTCTGATAACTTTGCTGTTTTACGGATGGACAGAACAGCTGAGGCCGGAAAAATCAAGGGGGGTGGAGTGTGTTTCATGATTAACAAGAAATGGTGCGACCCCAGGAATATCTCCATTCTGTCGCGTTCCTGCTCGCCTCATCTGGAACATCTATCCATTATCTGCCGCCCATTCTATTTACCCCGCGAGTTCTCCGCGGTCATCGCTACTGCCGTTTACATTCCACCTCAGGCAGACACGAGCTTGGCTTTGTCCAAACTCCACGAGGAGCTAAGCGGCTACATCAACAAACACCCTGACGCTGCCTCTATCATCGCTGGGGACTTTAACAAAGCCAACCTCAGGAAAGTAATGCCGAACTTCCATCAGCATGTATCCTGTCCAACCAGAGGACCGAATACACTGGATCATTGCTACACTCAGTTCAAGAATGCCTATAAAGCTCGTTCCCAGCCAGCCTTCGGTAAGTCTGATCACGCGGCCATTTTCCTCACACCGGAATATAAACAAAGGATCGTTCAGGAATCCCCGGGGGTGAGGGAAGTGACGCGCTGGTCCTCCCATTCTGAAGCTATGCTGCAGGCGTCTCTTGATGACGTCGACTGGGACATGTTCCGGGCGAGTTCAGCTGACGTCAGCGAGTTCACGGATGTAGCATTAAGCTTTGTTTACATGCTAACCGAACAAGCCACTGAAACGGTAACAATAAGGACATTCTCTAATCAGAAACCGTGGGTGGACAGAACGGTGCGGGCTGCGGTTAACCAACGCACTGCCGCATACAACGCCGGTCTTCTGTCAGGAAACATGAGCGTTTACAAATCATCATGTTATGCTCTCCGACGGGCAGTTAGAGCTGCTAAACTCCGATACAGAGAGAGAATTGAGTCACACTTTCAGCTCAATGACTCTCGACGCATGTGGCAGGGACTGAAGACCATCTGTTCCTCTGGAAATAACCCCTCCGCCGAGGTGAGAGCAGATCCATTGCTGGCCGAAGAGCTAAACATCTTCTACGGCCGCTTCGATCGCAACGGCGGTGCGACTCTGCCGATCAACGCGTCAGGAAGCAGCAGACAGAGCAGCGATGTTGATCGTGTTATCACCGTGACGGAGGACGAGGTCCGGAGAGAATTAAGGAGAGTAAACATCAGAAAAGCCGCCGGACCTGATGGGATTACTGGTCGCGTTCTGAGATCGTGTGCCGATCAGCTTGCTGGTTTGTTTACTTCCATCTTTAACGAGTCCCTTGCTACCTCTGTGATTCCCACCTCATTCAAGAAATCTGTCATCATCCCTGTGCCTAAGAACAGTAAACCCTCTTGCCTGAATGACTATCGTCCAGTTGCCCTCACATCAACAGTCATGAAGGTTTTTGAGAGACTTTTAAAGAAACACATATGCTCCTCCATCCCTGCTACCTTGGACCCTCTTCAGTTTGCCTATCGCCCAAATAGGTCTACTGATGATGCCATCTCTCAGGTACTGCACTCTTCCCTCACTCATATTGACAGCAAAAATGGCAACTATGTCAGACTGTTATTCATTGACTATAGCTCAGCTTTCAACACTATAGTCCCCTCCAAGCTAGCTGTCAAACTCTCAGACCTCGGCTTAAACACTCCACTCTGTGACTGGATCCAGGACTTCCTCACCGGCAGACCACAAGTGGTGAAAATGGGCCAGTTCACCTCCAACTCCATCACCCTGAACGTAGGAGCCCCGCAGGGCTGCGTTCTGAGTCCCCTGCTCTACTCTCTCTACACACACGACTGTGTGTCCTCTCACAGCTCCACTTCTATTGTCAAATTTGCTGATGATACTGTGGTTCTGGGCCTCATTTCCAACAATGATGAGACCGCATACTTGGGTGAGGTAGAGAGACTAACATCATGGTGCCAGGACAACTGTCTCTCTCTGAACGTGAGCAAAACTAAAGAGCTGATTGTAGACTTCAGGAAGAGACAGCAGCGGCCCTACACTCCTCTTATGATCAGTGGGACCCCTGTGGAGAGAGTAAGCAGCTTCAAGTACCTCGGTGTAAACATCTCCGAGGACCTGACTTGGACTGCACACATTCAAACACAGGTCAAGAAAGCCAGGCAAAGACTGTACCATCTGCGACAGCTGAGGAAATTCAGGGTCTCACCAGCAATCCTGAAAACTTTCTATTCAGGGGCCATAGAAAGTGTATTGACTCAGTGCATCTCAGTGTGGTATAGTAACGCCACAAATCAGGACTGCAAGGCCCTGCAGAGAGTTGTGCGCTTAGCTGAGCGCATCTCTGGGTCTGCCCTCCCCTCTCTGCAGGACATCTACCTCAAACGCTGCAGAAGCAGAGCTGCAATTAAATAATCAAGGACTCATATCACCCCGGTAACCGTCTTTTCATCACACTTCCTTCGGGCAAGCGCTTCAGAAGTGTGATCAAACTGAGAGACAGAAGGAGCTTCTACCCTCAGATCATCAGGCTCCTAAACTCAGTCTCATAAACATCTACAGGACTCATTTAATTAACTGGACACCCATCATTCTCCATCATCCGCATTGCTGTTATATTAATATTTATTAAACCCTCAGTGTACATACCCGGTACAACCTGCACATTTTGCACATTCATCTTGCACATTTTACTCCTTATTTTATTTCTTGTTTGTTATATTAATATTTATTAAACCCTCAGTTGACTGTATTGCACATTTTAGTTCTATATTTATAGACATTTTATGCTCCTTATTTTATTTCTTGTTTGTACTATTATTATTATTATTATTACTTTTATTTTTATCTTATTCCTACCTATATTTATAGACATTGAGCTGTGTTATGTATAATCTTTTATTTTTATTTTTTGACTGTCCATTGTCCTGATCTACATTTCACTACTGATTACCCGTCCTGATCTACATTTCACTGACTGATTATACCCTGTATGATTGTGTATGTGACAAATAAACAAGAACCTTGAACCTTGTATATGGTGAAAATCACTTGCGTCCCCCTGAGAAACAATTACCGTCCGAATAGGGCTATAGTCGAGATAATCCATCCACCTCACAGGTGTGGCATATCAAGATGCTGATTAGACAGCATGATTATTGCACAGGTGTGCCTTAGGCTGGCCACAATAAAAGGCCACTCTAAAATGTGCAGTTTTACTGTATTGGGGGGGGTCCGAAAACCAGTCAGTATCTGGTGTGACCACCATTTTCCTCACGCAGTGCAACACATCTCCTTCGCATAGAGTTGATCAGGTTGTCCACTCCTCTTCAATGGCTGTGCGAAGTTGCTGGATATTGGCAGGAACTGGAACACGCTGTCGTATACGCCGATTCAGAGCATCCCAAACATGCTCAATGGGTGACATCTCCGGTGAGTATGCTGGCCATGCAAGAACTGGGATGTTTTCAGCTTCCAGGAGTTGTGTACAGATCCTTGCAACATGGGGCCATGCATTATCATGCTGCAACATGAGGTGATGGTCATGGATGAATGGCACAACAATGGGCCTCAGGATCTCGTCACGGTATCTCTGTGCATTCAAAATGCCATCAATAAAATGCACCTGTGTTTGTTGTCCATAACATACGCCTGCCCATACCATAACCCCACCGCCACCATGGGCCACTCGATCTACAACGTTGACATCAGCAAACCGCTCACCCACACGACGCCATACACGCTGTCTGCCATCTGCCCTGGACAGTGAAAACCTGGATTCATCCGTGAAGAGAACACCTCTCCAAAGTGCCAGACGCCATCGAATGTGAGCATTTGCCCATTCAAGTCGGTTATGACGACGAACTGCAGTCAGGTCGAGACACCGATGAGGACGACGAGCATGCAGATGAGCTTCCCTGAGACGGTTTCTGACAGTTTGTGCAGAAATTCTTTGGTTATGCAAACCGATTGTTGCAGCAGCTGTCCGGGTGGCTGGTCTCAGACGATCTTGGAGGTGAAGATGCTGGATGTGGAGGTCCTGGGCTGGTGTGGTTACACGTGGTCTGCGGTTGTGAGGCCTGTTGGATGTACTGCCAAATTCTCTGATACGCCTTTTGGAGACGGCTTATGGTAGAGAAATGAACATTCAATTCACGGCAACAGCTCTGGTGGACATTCCTGCAGTCAGCATGCTAATTGCACGCTCCCTCAAAACTTGCATCTGGACGTTATTACAAACACTCGATGGTGGTTTGAAGTGAGTTCTGAGTAAAAGTGTACTATTAATCTCATAAATCGTCTTATGTAGCATGATGCTAATGTTAGCTCTAATGCACCTGCAGAACAGGTGCAGTTCTTCTTCTGTTCTTCATAATGTATTTTGTCGTAATACTTCACGTAAGGTCGCAAGAAAATATTTTGTTGTATTTATTTAGAAATACTTTTGATAATAGTTGGGTAAATGTATCCTGGGATTGAAGTGATGTGGCTTGGTAAACGTTTCATTGCCAGTATAAAGACTGATAATGGCTGAATAAAAACAAATGAATAATGATAAAAGAATAATAAGGATTATGTCTAATATCTGGCGGAAGTGTGAAAGGTTATGTTTCCTTAAACTAGTTTGTCATGCATTTGTTTTTCAACACATTTGCAGGTAAATCCTAGTATTTTAAATTTGTGATTAATCATGATTAATCACAGCCCATGACTGTGATTAACGCGATTTAAATTTTTTAATCGATTGACAGCACTAATAATTATATAATAACAATTAAAGGAGTAAAAAAAAAATTGAAATTGGTTACCATGTGCCCTCAGTCTTAAACACTGAAAAGTTTAAGGTCCTAAGGGACATCCCCTTAGGACCTTAAGTGTTTGCTATAGGTCAAGTAATTAATAGTTGTGTAAATCTAGATACAGTAATGTTTAGATATTTGTAATGGAAAACAATACAAAAATACTGAGTACGGATATCATTTTATCATTTAATGGTCCCTCTTATTTAACACACTCGTTAGAAGAGAGCTCCATGCACAAACTGTGTTCTGATTGACATGGTCCCTGCACAGTGTTCATTGCTCCCTACTTCCTGAACACAGGAAATCCATTTAAGTTTACTTCTCCTCGGAACATTCATTCATGGATTTGCTCTACGCCACAGCCTGCAGCGTCTTCACATACAAGTCAAGTCACCTTTATTTATATAGCGCTTTTAACAATACAGATTGTGTCAAAGCAACTGCACAATATCAAAATAGGAAAATAATGAGTCAATAATGTAAAATGACAAGATTAAACACTCAATTTTCAGTTAAAGGCATTTCATTATTGAATTCAGTGATGGCATCGTCCAGCTCAGTTCAGTTCAAAAAGTTTCTGTTCAGTCAAGTCGACGATATTGCTGGAAATGAAGTGTCCCCAACTAAGCAAGCCAGAGGCGACAGCGGCAAGGAACCAACACTCCATCGGTGACAGAACAGAGAAAAAAACCTTGGGAGAAACCAGGCTCAGTCAGGGGGCCATTTCTCCTCTGGCCAGACGACCCAGCAGTTCAATTCCAACTGCTGCAAAGTCAGATTGTAAGGGCTCAACTGGTTCCAGTGGTCTTTTCCCAATGGCTGTCTAGGTGACGGGGTCCTCACTGGGGAGCTGTCTCTGTCTCATACAGACAAAACTTACTAGAGAAGTGTGACATAATATACCTCTGTAAATAAATACTATTTAAATTCATGTCTCACACACTTAATCTTTATGCAAATACTGTTGTACGCATACGTCCTACTTCAACCGCACGGGACGGCTTGCGCGCATGACAGTCAGCAGAAGTGAGAAAAAAGTATTTATAACATTTTAAATATGGATATTTTTCTTACAAAAACGCATCAATTTGCTACAGGAGCCCTTTATTGGCCTTACATTGGTTTCCCGTAACAGAATGAGGAAAAACATTATTTTATATAGTATTCTATACAGTGATAAAGGCTGTTGATTATCATTGTATTATAAATATAGTTTATTCATATAAAAATACCAGAGATGGCTTGAAGAACAGAGATAAATCATTTAGTCGCAGTCGTACAGGTATGTCTCCATTTTTCATCAGTTAAAGGTGCTGTATGTAGGATTGAACTAGGTATTGCAGTCCAAATTCAAAATATTGGAGACTGTTTTTTTTTTCACCCGGCCCCTCCTCAGACTTGACGCATGCGCAGGTTGCCAGATTAACGACACCAACAGAAACGAGCGCACATGACGATGAATGAAATTAAATATGCTGTGTTTTCCGCCAACTGGCAACCCAGGGTGCTGAAATACAATTGGGTAAACTGGCAGTGGGCGGGTTTCACAAACCATAACAAACACAGACATTCTGGCCGGAACGCACATTTTCAAAGGAGAATAACTGACTGTTGCATTGTTTTTCAGATAAACAAGTATGTTAACTTAGCATGTTTCTTAAATATCTGCAAGCATATTATGGTATTTTTATGCTTTAGTAGAGTCAAAATCCTACATACAGCACCTTTAACATGCCTCTATCTGCATTTTATTCAGCTATGCAATAGCATATGCCTTTGTCCATATTAGGAACGTTATATGATTTATGGTTTCTTTGAGTTACAGATTTAGCACTTATGGATTTACTATGCGCCCTCCAGCTTCCAGTATGGATGAAACATTATATTACATGTGCACTCATGTTTTGACTGCCATATACATAATATTTATTGCTGTATTAATACTTGTTTTATAAATGCAATGATGCCCATGATCACAGACAGACTTGTCATATGAGGTAAAATTGAGCCATGTTATGTTACAGACCCAGAACCAATGTCTAAATGCAAGAGTTTTTTTTTTTTTTTTTTTTTTTTGTTTTTAAATCATCAATCGGGCCTTAAAAATTAGCAGAATAGCCTTTTATTTCTTGTCATTTATGAATATTAGTATGTTTATTTTGTTTATGCTCTGTTTTATTGTATTTAGTTTTTATGTATACTTCATTTATATTTTATGTATTTGTTTCATGTGTATCTACAGGTACTCAAGCTCACTTGCACTCCTATTATTTTTTTTATTTGTTTAAATATTTTTTGGATGTGTTTAAATGAATACACATTTACACTTAAATATTGAAATAGTCATTTCATGTGCTTTCTCTTCACTCATCAAATGAGAGTTTTTACACTAGTGGGGGCAAAGATCTTGCATGGGGCAACCTGAAGCCAACAGGATACACTGGATCACTGACTAGTGCAGTGTTTCTCATAGCTAGCACAGACACATGAAAATCCCCCATTTGAAATGTTGTGTCGTAGCTAATCTTCTGTGGGTACGAAACCTCACAGATTCTAGTCTAAGTGGGCACATGCCAAATCAACAATGTCTGTCATGCCTGCATAAAGAAGAAGATCTGGGAACGTAGTGATATGCCATATGCCAATGCATGCAAACTAAAAATTTTATCTTGTGAGATTCTTTGGTTGCATCATTGTGCATATTCTGTGTTCTGGACTTGTTTGATGTTTCGTGGGGTGTTTACTGGCATGCGTTTCTCATTACCACTGCATGTTTTAGACCTTGACCTAGGTCATTGAGACGTATGTCTGCAAAAACCTGTTTTTTCCATACTTGCGTGGTATACGGTCTTATTTCCCAGGTAATGAATCAAATAGAAATTTGCTGCCAAATGTTTGTCAAAATTCATCAGAGATTAATGCACTTCCTGAATTTTGAGGAGGTCTCTTTTTCACATTCAGCAGTTCTAATGTGATAGTAGTATTTCCCCCATACTTTCTAATGTTGTGGTAATTTGAACCTTTCTGCTTCCACATCGTTTAATCAAATCTAAAGTCCATTTTATATTTATCTGGCTTTGAACTCTTGTAAAGGAACACAACACCACCTTTTGGATGTACTGGTATAATATAATATACATTTAGTCATTTAGCAGATGCTTTTATCCAAAGCGACTTACAAAGGAGGTCAATGGTGGTGGTTGAGGAGAGACCCCCCTCATGACTGTAAAGCGCTTTGGGTGTACAGCAATACACAAAGCGCTATATAAATGCCTCATTCATTCATTCAATGGATGCAATCAGGATCAAAACAAGAGCAAAAATAAGCAAGTGCTATGACAAGTCTCAGGTAACCTAACTGTCATGAATCAGGTCCATGGACTTCCATTCGCTCGCCACCAGAGGTCACTCAAGTTCAAGTCAAGTTGAGCTTTATTGTCATTCCGCTACATGTGGGGACATACAGTGGAACGAAATGTCGTGCCTCACAGGTCCACGGTGCTACATAAATACAGACATACAACAATGAAGTAAAACACTATAAACCTATATACAACTAACCTATTGACAGATTTTGACTAAGTATACTATATATAAATGTTTACCCTATGCAACTAAAGATAAAAAATACAAACTATATGAATGCTTCACATAAATACTGTACATGTGCAGAGAGAAACATTGTGTGTCAAGCAGCTGGCTGGGGAACAGTACAAGATGATTTGTAGTGCATGAGCATGTAAACATACATATATTGCTGAGTCTTTTGTGGGATTGTGTACACACAGCAGTGTGTGAAAAAGTGTCTAGTGCGCATAGAAGAGAGTGTGTTACTACAGGTGGTTTGTACAGGCCCACTCACCTGTGGGCACACTTGAATTGCACAAAAAAGTTCACACAGTTTTTTTTCTTTGGTGTGGTAAGGTTGGGGGGTGTTTGGAGAGGGGGGGGGGGGAGATGGTCCTTGTTTCAGGAGGTAGGGGTTTGCATGGGGTTTTTTAGAGGAGGGCGGGGTGATTTGGGTTCAGGGCTCTCACAGACTGGGGGAAAAAGCTGTTGAGCAGCCTCGCGGAGCGGGCTCTGATGCTCCGGTACCGTCTTCCTGATGGTAGGAGCTGGAAGAGACTGTGGGAGAGGTGGGTGGGGTCCTTCACGATGCTGTTGGTTTTGCTGGAGCATTGTGCAAGGAAAATGTCCAGGATGGATGGGAGAGGGGCACCGATGATCTTTGCAGCTGTGTTCACTGTCCGCTGGAGGATCTTGCGGTCAGCAGCACTGCAGTTCCCGTACCAGACAGTGATGCAGCTGGTCAGCACACTCTCAATGGTGCCCCTGTAGAATGTGGTGAGGATGGGTGGTGGGAGACTTGCTCTTTTCAGCCGGCGGAGAAAGTGTAGGTGCTGTTGTGCCTTCTTGGAGAGTGACATAGTGTTTATGGTCCAGGTGAGATCCTCCGTGATGTGCACCCCCAGGAATTTAGTGCTGCTGACTCTCTACACAGTCGAGCTGTCGATGGTCAGTGTGGGGTGGTCAATGGAGTTCCTTCTCCTGAAGTCCAACACAACCTCCTTTGTCTTCTCCACATTGAGGGACAGATTGTTCGCGCCACACCATTCAGCCAGCTGTGCCACTTCCTCTCTGTAGTGCGTTTCATCGTTGTTGCTGATGAGACTTACCACTGTTGTGTCATCAGCGAACTTGATGATGTGGTTGGAGCTGAACTTGGCAGTGCAGTCGTGGGTCAGCAGCGTGAAGAGCAGCGGGCTGAGCACACAGCCTTGTGGGGCACCTGTGCTCAGTGTGGCAGTGCTCGAGGTGTTGTGGCTGACACGGACTGACTGAGGTCTTCCGGTTAAAAAGTCCAGGATCCAAATACAGAGGGAATTGTTAAGGCCCAGCAGGTTTAGTTTATTTATGAGCTGTTATGGGATTATTGTGTTGAATGCCAAGCTGAAGTCAATGAACAGCATTCTAACATAGGAGTCTTTATTTTCTAGGTGGGTAAGAGCCAGGCGGAGGGTGGAGGAAATTGCATCGTCCGTAGAGCGGTTTGGACTGTATGCAAACTGGAGCGGATCGAGTGTGTTGGGGAGGCTGGTTTTGATTTTTTGCATGACTAACCTCTCAAAGCACTTCATCATGATTGGAGTCAGTGCTATGGGACAGTAGTCGTTTAGACAGGACACAGGTGATTTCTTTGGTACCGGTATGATTGTTGTGGATTTGAGACATGTGGGGACGACTGCCTGGCTCAGCGAGATGTTGAAGATATGTTAGGACATCCGTCAGCTGTGCAGCACAGTCTTTCAGTACACGGCCAGGTATGTTGTCAGGACCCGCAGCCTTTCGTGGGTTAATCCTGGATAGGGTCTTCCTTACATCGGCTGCAGACAGACAGAGTGCCTGGTCGTTGGGAGGTGTGGGCAGTTTTTGTGCAGGTGTGTCATTCTGCATTTCAAACCGTGAATAAAAGTGGTTGAGTGTATCGGGGAGGGATGGATCATCATCACAGGCCTGTGGCGGGGGCTTGTAGTCAGTGATGGTCTGAATGGCTTGCCACAGGCTCCGTGTGTCTCTGCTGTCCGTGAAGTGATTGTTGATTTTTTTGAGCATATGACCGTTTTGCATTTTTGATGCCACAGGACAGATTGGCTCTTGCTGTTTTGAGGGCTGCTTTATCTCCTGATCTGAATGCTTCATCTCTGGTCTTTAGCAGCCCACGAACCTCTGCTGTCATCCACGGCTTTTGGTTTGCACGTGTGGTGATGGTCTTGGTGACTGTCACATCATCCATGCACTTTTTGATGTAAGCAGTCACAGTTTCAGTGTACTCCTGCAGGTCTGTGTGGTTGTTGTAGGTGGCCGCCTCTTTAAACATGTTCCAGTCTGTGCACTGAAAGCAGTCCTGTAGTGTTGAGGTAGCATTCTCTGGCCAAATTGTGATGTGTTTTTGAACCGGTTTGGCGAGTTTCAGAAGTGGTCTATATGCTGGGATTAGCATAACAGAGATGTGGTCCGAGTACCCGAGGTGGGGGCGGGGTACAGCCTTGTAAGCGTTCTTTTCTGTTGTGTAAACAAAGTCCAGTGTATTGTTTCCCCTTGTTGCAAAGTTTACATGTTGGTAGAACTTTGGCAAAACTGACTTTAAATTTGCGTGGTTGAAGTCAACGGCTATTATGAAAAAGCCGTCGGGGTTATTTGTTTGTTGTTCACTGATGGCGCTATACAGTTCACGAAGCGCGTCCTTAGCGTTTGCACACGGTGGAATGTAAACTGCGACAATAACAATGGCCGTGAACTCCCGTGGCAGATAGAACGGTCGACACTTCACAAACATAGACTCCACCAGTGGTGAACAGTGTTTTGACAACACCGCAACATTGTTACACCATTCTTTGTTGATATAAACACACAAGCCACCACTGCGGCTCTTACCAGAAAGTGTTGTGTCTCTGTCTGCTCGGTAGCAGGTTAGCCTGTCCAACTGAATGGCGGAGTCCGGGATGTTGTCGTTTAGCCATGTTTCAGTGAAAACAAACACACAACAATCCCTTGCCTCATGCTGTGTAGGCCGACTGAGTCCAGTTTGTTTTCCAGAGAGCGAACGTTTGCGAGCATGAGTGTTGGGAGAGCCGGTCTTGTGGGATTAGCTCTTAGCCTAGCTCATATACCTCCGCGCTTACCGCGCTTCCGTCCTCTCTCACACCGCTTGCGACGCCGCCTTGTGTGGGTAGCGTCAGTAGACGAGGCCGCGGTCTCGAGGTCCGGCTTCAGCAGTAAACAAAGGCCTTGTAGCTTCTCAGCAGTCGCCGGCGAGAGTTCGTGTTTGTATGCATTGCCGATATCCATAAGGCTTCGGCGGTCATAGATGTGTTCTGGAGAGAATTCCTTTTGAATTGCCGGTAAATCAACAATATTTTGAGACGAACAAAGGACATTAAAAGACATAAAAGCACCATCTTTGGGACTCTGAGCAGCCGCAGCAACTCCTCCATCACATTGACTTTCACACTCGAGCCCTGCATTTCGGCCCGGGCCCGACAGGCCCCGACTTTTTTTACATCCGGGCTTCGGGCCAATTTTCACGTCATAGTTCAGAAGCGGGCCGGGCCTTGGGCCTGTTTTAGGCTTCTCCTTATTTTTATATTTTAGACACATCCATCAATTAGTGATGAAAAAAATTGCCGCGCTGGTGGAAACAACACGAGTCCGTGCCACCGCGACTGAGAAGCGGCTCGACAGTGTTTAGGGTCCAGCAGCAGCAGCAACAAGTGTGCCGTCAGCACAGCTGAAGAGTTCTGCCTTCAAATACACGCAATAAAGCTTGTCGTAAAGCCCCGGCAAAAGTAATTACCATGAATGTGTCCGGGGTAAATAGTAAGGAGGTATTTGAATTATTTATTAATAAACTAGTGTTTTCTGTGTCAGTGTCGCAAAGATGAAGATGGTGATCCTGACTCGCCGTCTCCTCATTAGACACGCCTTTTGGAGAGAAGTGCATCTTCATGGATTAAAATGAAATAGTTTTTGTTTTCGATTTGATTTATTTCATTAAATAGTAATTTAAAGCTTTCTATAGATATATTTATCATGTCTGTGAGGCATGTATTCGCTGACTTTCGGTTAATTTTTGTGAATTCAAGCACTCCTGTTCAAGATGAGACGGCAAAAAAAGCGCATCATTGTTTTCTTTTTTTTTTATAAAAGAACATTTTGTTGATATTGTGAGTGCACACAAATAAAAGTAGACCCTTTACAGTTCCGAATGATGTATTACTCTTACCTTTATGAGCAAAAATTACGGTGTAGACCTATTTTAAGTTGTTTCCATTGAAAAAATTGCAATTGATTGCGCTGGTGCCTCCATGTCCTGCGCTTTCACTTCCACTCTCTGCACAAACTATTGGATACAGCGCACATTTATCTAGGTTTAACGTTTAAACATTGTTATATGCTTGAACTGTTTTAGTATATCTATAGATGTTATTTTAGGCAAGTCGTGATGATTTGAGATGGCTAAATTGATCAAACATAAGCTATGATCAGCCTGCTGGTCTGCCGCTGGCCACTTGGTCGTTACTTCAAGGAAGAAAAAAACTTGTTTAACGAACAAAAAAATGCTCCAAACAGTTTTCTAAATTACCTTAAAAAAAACACAAAAAAAACAAACAAAATATAATCACTTTGCCATTACATCCAAAACTGAACTATTTTAATAGCTGAAACATGAGCCGTTTTGGGATAAGGGGAAAAAAAGACGGGCTCGGGTTGGTAATTCTGATAAGCTGTCGGACACGGGCCGGGGCTAGGGCCTGAGCATCTCGGACCAGGGCCGGGCTAGGGCCTAAATTTGAGGCCACAGGGATTAAAGTTCTCCGTCGCTACGACGGATTTCCGTCAATTACAGAGTTCCGCTGTAATTTAATGTCTTAAATTCACTTTTCATAATTTTAAGTCCATAAATATGCTTACATTTATCAAATAGTGTAATGAACGTCTTTATTCTAGTTTGAATGGGTCTTAAATTAAGGAAAGACTAGGTGTATTCAGCCTGCTGAGGGGGATGTGATCAAAGCCTGGAGTGGAGCGAAAGCACGTTCCTCTCTCCGCTCTAAGTGTTCTGTTATCACTCCGCTCTGGGTCCACTCACGGAAAAACTGCTCCGTGTTCACTCCATTTTAAAAGTTATCAGGGATTAATGTTTTCTGTCGCTACGACGGATTTCCATCAATTGGAAAAAATGAGGGGAAAAGAAACATGTAGCGCTCTGTTTTTGTTCTGCCGGCACACCAAAAAATCATCCCCGCCACGGCTGCTTCTCACTGACAACATAGTAACGCCGCTCGCATCATTCACAGTCGGGTTATTAGCAGAGAACACAGAACACAACTTGAATTTCAGCGCGGGATTGCGGATATTAATAATAATTCTACTCATTCCCGCAGGTTCCGACAGAATGTATCACATTTGCACGTGCTTTTGTGTCTTGATAACTCACTCACCAGCTCTCATTTTCTGTGCTCCCACAGATCGTGATAAGGAGAGTGACAGCTTTTAATAATTATTAAGGGAGTTTGCAAATGTGATATTGGTTTAATACAACAGATCAATAATCTCAATTACTCTATATCAACGAAAATAGTTCCAAATAGAGTAACAGCTGAGCCGCTGCTCATCACTAAAAGCAAACACAGCGGTGTTTCATTCATGAATGAACTGCGTTTCTGAATGAATCTAGTGAGTCAGTGAGTCATGATTCCCCATTCATAAAGACAGTCACTTGCTTCATTCCGGAATGAATCAGCCGTTCGAACGAATCAATTGAATAAATGATTCAGTGAAAAAAGTCAGTGACTTACCGCCACCTGCTGGTGGTTTCAGTTTCAGTTTTAGCGTATCATTTCAGTTATTTAATTAATTTAATATTTCTGTATTCAAAATTTTATATTTAAAACTTTAATCTCCACATGAATCTATGAATTTAATTGCACTCATGCCACCTGAGCCTCATTAAACGTCTGAAAATGTACCTACAACTACAAGCCACTTTTGTGTTCTTCTGTGCCACCTCTGTAGTACAAATTATTTTTTTATTAATACTAATTTCATATGATTGGTAACTTATGTCTTATTCTACTTATTATATTGTTTTAAATATAATTTTTAAAAAGCTTATAACCATACATTTTTGAATTTGACAAAGATGAAAATGATGCCATTGCAAAGGTAAAAGGAAAATACCCGTTAGTCACTTTAAGGGTGTTAAATGTCACCTCGTATTAGGAAGGCTAATTTTTTATCAGAATTTGATTACTGATCAGAAGGTGCTCCTAAATTTTTAAATTAGGAGGACAAGTGCTCCTAAAAAGAAAAGTAAGCATAGAGCCATGTCAAGTCAAGTCACCTTTATTTATATGGCGCTTTTAACAATACAAATTGTGACAAAGCAACTGCACAATATCAAAATGGGAAAATAGTGTCAATAATGTAAAATTACAAGATTAAACACTCAATTTTCAGTTAAAGGCATTTCATTGTTGAATTCAGTGATGGCATCGTCCAGTTCAGTTCAGTTCAAAAAGTTTCTGTTCAATCAAGTCGACGATATTGCTGGAAATGAAGTGTCCCCAACTAAGCAAGCCAGAGGCGACAGCGGCAAGGAACCAAAACTCCATTGGTGACAGAACGGAGAAAAAACCTTGGGAGAAACCAGGCTCAGTCGGGGGGCCATTTCTCCTCTGGCCAGATGACACAGCAGTTCAATTCCAACTGCTGCAAGTCAGATTGGATGGCTCAACTGGTTCCCGAGGTCTTTTCCTGATGGCTGTCTAGGTGACGGGGTCCTCACTGGGGGTCTGTCTCTGGGGCTCATCTAGGTGTCCTGGTCTCCGCTGACGTTCAGGGCTGTAGAGGTCATCTCTAGGTGCTGATCCACCATCTGATCTGGTGAATGCAGTGACCTCAGAATAAGAAAGAAACAGACTAATATTAGCATAGATGTCAATCTTTTTACGATGTAACAAGTACATCATGTGTTATGGGAAGTGTTCCCGGTTCCGGTTGATCTAATTAATGCAGCCTAACAATCCTTTAACGGATTTGAATAATAGAAGTGTATTAGTGTGTTATGTGTACGCCAGGTTAAAGAGATGGGTCTTTAATCTAGATTTAAACTGACAGAGTGTGTCTGCCTCCCGAACAGTGTTTGGTAGATTGTTCCAGAGTTTGGGAGCTAAATAGGAAAAAGATCTGCCGCCCGCAGTTGATTTTGATATTCTAGGTATTATCAAATGGCCAGAGTTTTGAGAACGCAGCGGACGTGAAGGACTATAATGCGATAAGAGCTCGCTCAAGTACTGAGGAGCTAAACCATTCAGGGCTTTATAAGTAATTAACAAGATTTTAAAATCTATACGATGTTTAGTAGGGAGCCAGTGCAGTGTTGACCGAACCGGGCTAATGTGCTCATACTTCCTGGTTCTAGTAAGAACTCTAGCTGCTGCATTTTGAACCATCTGTAATTTGTTTATTAAGTGTGCAGAACAACCACCCAATAAAGCATTACAATAATCTAACCTTGAGGTCATAAACGCATGAATTAATATTTCTGCATTTGACATTGAGAGCATAGGTCTCAGTTTAGATATATTTTTAAGATGAAAAAATGCAGTTTTACAAATGCTAGAAACGTGGCTGTCAAAGGAGAGATTACTATTAAATAGCACACCTAGGTTCCTGACTGATGACGAAGAATTTACAGAGCAGCCATCAAGTGTTAGACAGTGTTCTAGGTTATTACTTGTGGGGGTTTTAGGTCCGATAATTAACACCTCTGTTTTTTCAGAATTTAGCAGTAAGAAATTACTCGTCATCCAGTTTTTTTATATCGACTATGCATTCCATAAGTTTCTCAATTTGGTGTGTTTCACCAGGCCGTGAAGAAATATAGAGCCGAGTATCATCAGCATAACAGTGAAAGCTAACCCCGTGTTTCCTAATGATATTTCCCAAGGGTAACATATAAAGCGTGAAAAGTAACGGCCCTAGTACCTTGAGGAACTCCATACTGCACTTGTGATCGATATGATACCTCTTCATTCACTGCTACGAATTGATGGCGGTCAGATAAGTACGGTTTGAACTGTTGTGAACTTGGTTCTTCTAAAGTGTAGAAAACTCAGAAGAGAAGACCAGGAGAAATCGGATGGATCGTCAGTAGGATTCTTTATTGAGAACACAAGCTGTTGGTCTGTAGTCGTCGAAATCTCCAACTCAAGCAACTTTACAAGGTCATTTTATAGGCATTTCTGGAGGAGGGACTCTTGGAATCAAATGCATAGACACTAATCCAATCAACCTAACGAATCAACGTCTGGGCCAGGGGGCTCAGAAAGATAGACACTAATCCAATCAACCTAACGAATCAACGTCTGGGCCAGGGGTTCTTTGAATCCACGTCTGGGTGCTTTGAATCTCTGCCAATCAACATGACTTGATTGAGACAAAGCACAGTTATACATCGAATCAGGAAGTGGATAATAAGAATCTAAGTTAAACATTTAAATACAATTTGTAATCCCACAATTCCCCCTTTGAGAGTTCTAATAACTCTCACAAAATACAAATTTAGACACTTAAAAGTTAATTCTTTTAACTTGTAATCGTTACAGGCACATTGTACATGTTCTGTGTTGCTTATATGTAATTGCATTCTGACACAGAAACAAAACATGCAATTAGGGTCCGTGAAGTTCTTACGAGTAATAATCTTTTCTGGTTGGAACTGTCATTTCCTCGTGAGAGGCGGGAGTCATTTGCTGAAAGAAACACTTGATACTGTGGATGCATAGATAGTACGCAAGTAGGAGAAACAACAGCAGAATTGCTATTTTCTTGATCCACAGTCAGGGTTTACCTAACAAGTTTCCGAACCATGAATAATTATCTTCAGTCATCTGGTGTAATTTTGCTGAAAGACCAAGAATGTGCAAACGTTCTTTCCAGCAAACAAGGCATTTCTTGACATATTCATCAGCTCTAAGAATATGTTGTTTCTGGGGTCTACACTTTGCGTGATGTCCATGATGGTTAATAGTACGAAAATCTTGATCATGTTGATGGATGACTGAAGTTCCCGTATGTGAGTCTCTGCGTTGTGTATTTTTTTTTTTCCTTCTTTCTTTTCTCTTTCTTGTGTGATAGTTGGCTCGGCAATGGGTCTAGTTGTTTTCTAGAGGTTGTGGCTTCATCCGCAGGTGAGAAGGGCGGTGCATATGGATCTCAGGACAGCCATCAAGTGGTATCTGCACAGAGGAAGAAAAAAAAAACAAAACAAAAGAGAACAACGGCACATAGCAGTATTTGTTGTAGAGTCTGCAAACATTAGGGTTGTATCCTCTGTTCAAATATAGTCTGCTATTGTTGTTCCTTCTTTCCCTATTTCTCAATTCCTGCGACACCTGAAGAACAGTGAGGAAAGGATGGACTATTGGATGGGGAAAGGCCTATGAGGAAATCTTCACCGCAGGGTTCGCCCCCGAAGCCTGTTGCTTTCGGTTCTTCCCTGGGTTCCTCACTGGTCCGTGTGTCCTATCCTATCCCTGTAGGTGGGGGAACAACTTTACAGTGTGACACATGAGTCCAGGTTTTCCTTCCCTGACACAACACTGCAGCAGCTGTAATCAACATCACTTGATGTGGTCCGTACCACTTAGGCTCTAATGGCTTGTTTCTGAACGCCTTTATCATGACCCATTGACCTGGGATGATTGTGTGTCCACCTTCTGGTGGAGTCTGAGTATCCATGAGTCCAACACGACTCAACTCTCTCTTTGGCACTCTGCACTGCCTTTGTGAGGGTTTCACAGTAAGCGATCAGGGCATCTGAAGCAATGTGCACATCAGCATTTCTAAGATCAATCACACCTGGCATCTGCATTGGGCGTCCAGTAATAATCTCATGAGGGCTCAGTCCTACTGATCTGTTAGGTGATGCTCTCACACTACACAGTACTGTGGGCAGTGCTTCCACCCATGGTACTCCTTCCTGATGCATTTTGCTTAGCCTGGTTTTGATTGTTCTGTTTGATCGTTCAACCTGTCCTGATGCTTGTGGCCTATAGGGACAGTGAAGGTTCCACTTAATCTTCAACATTCTAGACACTTCCTTGACTACCTGTCCTGTGAAGTGGGTACCTTGATCTGAGTCAATGCAATCTGGTAATCCCCATCTGGGAATGAAATCAGTGACAAGACATTTAGCAGTATGTGCAGCTGTAGCACGCCCTGTTGGATAAGCTTCTACCCATCTTGAGAACTTGTCTATTACTACCAAAACGTCAGTTTTTCCTTTACAAGGGGGCAACGATATGTAATCAACTTGCAGGTGACGAAATGGCCCTGGTGGAGCTGGGGTATGTGCTGCTGGTGTAGTGGCTGCTGGTACATCATTATTTTTCTGACATGCAACACATCTCTTGACTGTTTCAGTGGCTGCGTTTCTGAATTTTGGATTCCACCATTGATTTGAGAACCTGTGATTCATCGTTGCTGGACCACTATGACCCAAACTGTGTATTTGTTGAGCCAAATATGGCAACAGTGATTCCGGAGCAACATACTTTCCCCCTTTGGTCCATCAGCCGGATGAATCCACAGTGGCTCCTTTGTCTAACCATGTCCATGCTTCATATAGAGGAACGTCTTTGTACAGATTAACGATTGATTCAGGAGGTAGAATTGTCTTCTGTGCTGTACTACCTGAACACACTTGTACAGTTGCATAGAAACAAGCCTGTTTAGCCGCTACATCAGCGAGAGCATTACCTTTAGCTTCCGTAGTATTAGTTGTGAGATGTGCTTTCACTTTGATCACCGCTAATTTCTTTGGGAGATTCATGGCAAACATTAAATCTTTCACTAATCCAGCATGCTTAATGGGGGATCCAGCAGAAGTTAGAAATTTTCTGGTTTGCCAAATGACACCAAAATCATGAATTACCCCAAAAGCATACCTGGAATCTGTGTAGATATTTGCAACCGATCCTGAAGCTAGCGTGCATGCTCTAGTTAAGGCTACTAGTTCTGCAGCTTGAGCTGAAAAATGATCTGGAAGACGACCTGAAGCAACTACTTCAGTGGTGGAAGTTACTGCATATCCTGCTCGTCTGTTACCTTCAATAACTTGAGCTGAACCATCAACAAACAACTCCAATTCTGCGTTCTCTATGGGAGTTTCTGCTATTTCACTTGTCGCTGCATATGTAAGCGTAACACAATCATGAGTCATTTCGCCTTCACCCTCTAACACAAATTCAGTCATTGCAGACATCATACATGAGGATGGGTTCGTGACTGGTGCACGCTGTATAACAATATTCGGGGCTGTGAGAGTTGCTAACCAATTTCCCCAACGGGAGGAGGTGACAGAAGTGACTTTTGCTTGATTCATTAGTGCGGACACTGCGTGAGGGCATTTTACGTTTACAGTCTGACCTAACACCATTCCTGATGAAGCCTGAAGCGCTAGATGAACTGCCTATACTGCTCTGAGGCATGGGCCCATACCTTGAGCGACTATGTCAAGTTTACCGGAATAGTAATGAATTGGGCATAAGCTGCCCCCATGATCTTGCATTAGACATGCAGTCATAAAGCCTAAGTGTTCATGGACATAAAGCACAAAGGGTCTATCAGATTGGGCAATTCCTAATGCTGGTGCTTGACATAGTGCTCTCTTCAAATCATTAAAAGCTTTGAGATGAAGTTCTTCCATACAAACAGTATCTGAATCTTTACCATGGCCTTTCAACAAATCATAGAGAGGCTGAGCAATCGAGGCATAGTCTTCAATCCAAGGTCTACAATAACCTGTTGTTCCTAAAAATGAGCGGAGTGTTTTAATGGTAGTAGGCGGAGGTATGGCTTTGACTGAAGCCGCTCGATCCTGTGTAATGGATCTATTTCCTGCACCAATTGTTTGCCCCAGAAATGTGACTTGCTTTTTAGCGATTTGAGCTTTGTGAAAACTGCATTTGTGTCCTTTTTTATGCAAATAGTCCAACAATGATGCCAATTCAGTTTGATGTACCTCATGATCTGTTGAGGCAATCAAAATATCATCGACATATTGGATCATAGTGGACTGTTTTACCGGACATTCTGGGTCACACAAATCACTTCTGACAGCCTGATGATATATGGTTGGGGAGTTTTGCAATCCCTGTGGTAATCGTGTCCACTGGTATTGTTCATAGTCAACTGTGAAAGCTAACCATGGCTGGCTGTCAGAGTGCAACGGTACAGAAAAAAATCCATTAGACATATCAATTACTGAAAAAATCTTACAATCTAATGGTAAGCCATTACAAATTGTAGATGGATCTGCCACTAGGGGGGTGATTTTATCAATATTTTTATTGGCTACTCTGTAGTCTATTGTAAGTCTCCATGTCCCATTAGATTTCTTGATGGGCCATATGGGTGAATTACATGGACTGTTGGTTTTAACTAGCACTCCTTGCGTCAGCAAATTTTCTACAATAAGTTTGATTCCCTGTATAGCTTCCTTATTAATCGGATATTGTTTGGTGACCGGAGGTGGAGTTCCTGTCAATTTAACTGGTTCTACACCTGTCAACAACCCACAATCATCCTTGTCTTTAGCCCAAATTGGATGATTCTGTAAGCAAGCATACTCGGGAGGGGTTGCATTATTGGTAGAAATCTGTGCTGAGGAAACAGAATCTTCACCTATTACACCAGTTAAACAAAGTTTGGTTTTCTTGTATGGGATGTTTAAACCTTGTGCCAATTTTGTAGGGATTACTGTAATTTCTGCACCTGTATCAAGCAAAAAATCAATCTCTTTCTCTTTTATGCTACCTTTCACAAAAATTCTTTGGTCATTGTGTTGGATTACAGGGGAAAGGTAGCTACTCACAGCCCCAACAATTCGTTTTTTTCTTGGTCTTGTTGTGCTCTTAGAAGAGCCTGAACTAGCTGTCCTACAGTTTCAGTGGTCACTGGCGGAACTACTTCAGGGTTGTGTGCAGGCTGAGAAGGAGCAGAATTATGCATAGCATTTCTTTTACTATCTTGCAACTTCTTCCTACACTCTTTCTCCCAATGTCCTAATTTTTCACAGTATTTGCATTTGCTTTCTCTTTTAGACCATCTATTGTCTTGTTTCGTTGTGTTAAACGTAGCTGCTGCTACTCTTACTTTTGCCTTGACATCAGCATCTCTTTCCCATGTAGCTAACCTGTCTAGGTTACTTCTGAGAGTTCTGTTAGACCAAGTTAGATCTAAGAATGGTAAAGCTTTTCTGTATTCGGCTACAAGGCCATCTGACCAGATACGAACCAGGGGTCCCTTGTCCTCTAGCACACTTTCAGGGTCATCAACAATTCCACTGTAAATTACAGCTGACTGACAAAATCTCTCAGTATATTCACTCACAGATTCTTCTTTCCTTTGCACACAGTTAGTGATTCTGGACCAGTCTATTTTGGGTCCCATGATATTCTTTAGAATTTTCAAAACACCTTCTCTCAAATCGCTTTTACTGGCATGTTGTAGTTCAGAAGTAACAGCAGACTCAAAACTGTTGAATTCAGATTCAGTTAGAATTTGTGACATCAGCTGTGTGACTTCTGTTAACGACATGTCATAGAGACGCATTTTGCTGATCAATGCTCTTCTAAATTCAGAAAAAATTGTGCGTGCTGAGGGTAAGCTCTGGGATAGTCTCTCTATATCTTTAGGTCCTAGCGCTTTGGCAACAGTTTGTACTTGGACAACAGAAGAGTTGGGAGGAACACTTTCAATTCCCTCAATTCCCTGAGATCTCCTCCTAGCACCACACACATTGACGGAATTTACAGGCACATCAGTTACTGATTGGAGAGCTACATCTGTTTCAAAAAACGCTTGTAAATCAGGGTAAATGTTATCAGGCTGACTAACTTCCACATCAGTTTTTGCTGAAGCTTTGTTGCGGTTCAATTTCTTAGTTAAAGAGGATACTCTAGCACGGAGCTCTTTGTTCTGTTCCTCTAGCTCTGAGTTACGCTGAGACTGTTGTGTGGCTAATGTTAAACTGAATTCTCTGTGACAACAGATAATGCCTTTCACATTGTTCTTGCGAATACATGCTCCTAGTACCTTTTTACACTCTTCTACAGACCAAGTCTTGTCTGGATGGATCTCATATTTCTGAATTAGCTCTTGTCTAACTTTCTCAGTGACTATTAGGTTCATTTGCACTCCTAACAGTGATTTGAATTCGCTATCTGACCACAAAGGAATCGCTAGACCACCTTTTTCAGTTGTGGGGATCAGTCTAGCATTCTTTCTAAACATTTTGTGAGTTTCTTTGTTACCACACAATCAAAACACTAAAACTTCTCTGATCAACAGAGGGTACGCTTGTTAACACATCAACTATTGTTAACCTTCCCTGGCAAAGCAGAGGATAACACAAATTACTAGCACTTTACGCTAATCTTCCCTGCTAAAACAGAGGGTAACCAGTTCTTCCCTGCTGAAACAGAGGATAACAAATATTAACACGTAATGCTAATCTTCCCTGAAAGAACAGGGGATAACAAATTCTTCCCTGCCGAAACAGAGGATAACAAATATTAGCATGTGATGCTAATCTTCCCTGCCTGAACAGAGGATAAACAATTCTTCCCTGCTGGAACAGAGGATAACAAATATTAGCATGTGATGCTAATCTTCCCTGCCTGAACAGAGGATAAACAATTATTCCCTGCTGGAACAGAGGATAACAAATATTAGCATGTGATGCTAATCTTCCCTGCCTGAACAGAGGATAAACAATTCTTCCCTGCTGGAACAGAGGATAACAAATATTAGCACGTAATGCTAATCTTCCCTGCCTGACCAGAGGATAAACAATTCTTCCCTGCTGGAACAGAGGATAAACTTTTCATCTCTAAAAGAAAAAACTTTAGAGGATAAACTTAGTTAAACAAACCCTACAGCTGTCTGTTAACTCTTCTCTGACGGCGCAGAGGATAACAAATTTGTACTGGTCTTAAAGGTTCTTTTGGATAGAGTGACACTCACCAACCCTTGGTTGTACAGAAAGATTCAGTCTGGAACGAAGTCAGATCTTTGTTAAGCTTGAAGTTTCAATCTGGATTCAGGTGAGGAGCTCTATCCGGGTCACGGCACCATCTGTTGTGAACTTGGTTCTTCTAAAGTGTAGAAAACTCAGAAGAGAAGACCAGGAGAAATCGGATGGATCGTCAGTAGGATTCTTTATTGAGAACACAAGCTGTTGGTCTGTAGTCATCGAAATCTCCAACTCAAGCAACTTTACAAGGTCATTTTATAGGCATTTCTGGAGGAGGGACTCTTGGAATCAAATGCATAGACACTAATACAATCAACCTAACGAATCAACGTCTGGGCCAGGGGTTCTTTGAATCCACGTCTGGGTGCTTTGAATCTCTGCCAATCAACATGACTTGATTGAGACAAAGCACAGTTATACATCGAATCAGGAAGTGGATAATAAGAATCTAAGTTAAACATTTAAATACAATTTGTAATCCCACAGAACCATGCTAATGCACTTCCACTAATGCCAACAAAGTTTTCTAGTCTATTCAAAAGAATGTTGTGATCGATAGTGTCGAACGCAGCGCTAAGATCCAGTAGAACTAATAGAGAGATACAACCACGATCAGATGATAAGAGCAGGTCATTTGTAACTCTAATGAGAGCAGACTCAGTACTATGATACGGTCTAAATCCTGACTGGAAATCCTCACAGATATCATTTTTCTCTAAGAAGGAATATAATTGTGAGGATACAACCTTTTCTAATATCTTTGACAGAAAAGGGAGATTCGAGATCGGTCTGTAATTAACTAGATCTTTGGGGTCAAGTTGTGGTTTTTTAATGAGAGGCTTAATAACAGCCAATTTAAAGTTTTTGGGGACATATCCTAATGACAATGACGAATTAATAATAGCCAAAAGAGGATCTATGACTTCTGGAAGCACCTCTTTTAGTAATTTAGATGGAATAGGGTCTAACATACATGTTGTTGGTTTAGATGATTTAACAAGTTTATACAATTCTTTCTCTCCTATAGTAGAGAATGAGTGGAATTGTTCCTCAGGGGATCTATAGTACACTATTTGATGTGATGATATAGCTGACGGCTGCATGGTTACAATTTGATCTCTAATAGTATCAATTTTGGAAGTAAAATTGTTAATAAAGTCATTACTGCTGTGCTGTTGGGAAATGTCAACACCTGTTGATGCTTTATTTTTTTGTTAATTTTGCCACTGTATTGAATAAATACCTGGGGTTATGTTTGTTTTGTTCTAAAAGAGACGAAAAGTAATCAGATCTAGCAGTTTTTAAAGCTTTTCTGTAGGATAGGGTACTTTCCCGCCAAGCTAAACGAAATACCTCTAGTTTTGTTTTCCTCCTGCTGTGCTACTTTTTCCGGGCTGCTCTCTTTAGAGTGCGAGTGTGCTCATTATACCACGGTGTTGGACTCTTTTCCTTAATCTTCCTTAAGCGTAAAGGAGCAATTGTATCTAAAGTGCTAGAAAAGAGAAGAGTTCATAGTTTCTGTTATATCATCAAGTTGTTCTGAGCTGTTGGATATGCTAAGGAATTGAGATAAATCAGGAAGATTACTTACAAAGCAGTCTTTTGTGGTAGAAGTGATGGTTCTACCATATTTATAAGAAGGAGTTGAATTTACAGCTTTAACTATATGGAGTTTACACAAGACTATATAATGATCTGATATATCATCGCTTTGCTGCAGAATTTCAACACCATTAACATCAATTCCATGTGACAGTATTAAATCTAGAGTATGATTTCTAATATGAGTAGGTCCTGAAACGTGTTGTCTAACCCCAATAGAGTTCAGAATGTCTATGAATGCTGATCCTAATGCATCTTTTTCATTATCAACATGGATATTAAAATCACCCACAATTAGGACTCTATCTGCAGCCAGCACTAACTCTGATAGAAAATCAGCAAATTCTTTAATAAAGTCTGGATGGTGCCCTGGTGGCCTGTATACAGTAGCCAGTACAAACGTCACGGGGGATTTATCATTAATACTTTTTTCTCTAGATAATTTTATATGAAGCACCATTACTTCAAAGGAGTTATACTTAAAGCCTGTCTTCTGAGAAATACTGAGAATATTGTTATAAATTGTAGCAACACCTCCCCCTTTGCCTTTTGGACGCGGCTCATTTTTGTAACGGTAATCTTGGGGGGTAGACTCGTTTAAAATAATGTATTCATCTGGTTTTAGCCATGTTTCTGTCAAACAGAGCAAATCTTGGTTATGATCATTAATCAAATCATTTACAAAAAGTGCTTTTGTAGAAAGGGACCTGATATTCAGTAAACCAAGTTTTATCAATTGTTTCTGTGTATTGTAAACATTTTTTATTTGTTGAACATCAATTAAATGGTTACTCAAATAGTTTTTGACGTTTTCTGTATTTTCTAGTTCGGGGAACAGACACAGTCTCTATAGTGTGATATCTAGGTGAAGGAGTCTCTATGTGCTGAGAATTAACTGAATTCTGTGACGTGAGGCGGCTAGCAGACGGTCGGTTTAGCCAGTCTGTCTGCTTCCTGACCTGGGCTCCAGTTAGTCAAGTATGAACTCTAAGACTATGTGCCAAATTTCTAGAGAGAATAGCGGCACCACCCCAGGAGGGATGAACACCATCTCTTTTCAACAGGTCAGGTCTGCCCCAAAAACTCGTCCAATTGTCTATAAAACCTATGTTGTTTTGCAGGCACCACTTAGACATCCAGTCATTTAATGATGACAGTCTGCTATGAATCTCATCACCCCGGTAAGCAGGGAGGGGGCCAGAGCATATTACAGTGTCTGACATCGTACTTGCAAGTTCACACACCTCTTTAACATTATTTTTAGTGATCTCCGACTGGCGAAGTCGAACATCATTAGCGCCGGCGTGGATAACAATCTTACTGAATTTACGTTTAGCATTAGACAGCACTTTTAAATTTGCCAAGATGTCAGGCGCTCTGGCTCCCGGTAAACAATGGACTATGGTGGCTGGTGTCTCTATTTTCACGTTCCGTACAATAGAATCGCCAATAACTAGAGCACTTTCACCAGGTTTCTCAGTGGGTGCATCACTGAGTGGGGAGAACCTGTTTGATGTTCTGATCGGAACGGAAGAGCGGTGTTTTGACCCGCGACTATGCTGCCTCACAGTCACCCAGTTGCCCTGCTGCACAGGCTCTACCGGAACCGAACAATGTACAGGAGTCCCTGAGCTAGTCACATCCAAAGCAGTATCTACAGCCCTCACATTCTTACTGTCCTCAACTAAAGTTTGGATGCGTGTCTCTAGTTCTAAAACCTTCTCTGTCAGCCTAACTATTTCCCTGCATTTATCACATGTGAATCCCTCATCGCCGACAGAGATAGATAAACTGTACATGTGGCAGGCTGTGCAAATAACAATAGCAGGAGAAGAAGCCATTACTCACCGTGATTGATGAATGATACCAACTTAACTTACCACTTACCACTCCACTTACCACTTACCACTGTTGTTTGATGAACTCGTGAAAAACGGAGCGAGAGAGAAATGAAAACGGAGCGAGAAAAAAGAAAACAATAATAGGCGCGAATGGCAACGCGAATGGAACCGCGAGTGACAAGCTAACGCACTACACTCGCGGTTTTTGAAGCGAGCGATCAAATTAGTTTCATAGATAATACCAGAAATATGGTGGGAATTAAGTTATATATTATCACTTTAAACAACAGAGTGAAAGTAAGGTAAAGATTCAATAAAAAAGCAGAGCTACAATCACAAACCGCACAACAGACAGAAACAGACTGAAGCAATCGAACTGTGACTCAGACTGAAGCAATCGAGCAAGCGAGAACCTCGCTAGCAGTCATGTGTAACATATTAGACCCGTGCATGAGGTCTTAAAGAGACAGCAGCCTAAATAAACCTGCTGCTGTCGTTCATTATACAGTGAAGACTATCCAGTGTTATTTAATAGTAGATTATAGTTAGACCTAACTGAAAAAATTAAGTACTAATAATTTAATTTGTATCTTATTGTTTTTGTTTGTGCTATTGATTGTAATTCATTTATTTGTTCTTATTTTATTATTTACTATTTACTTGTCTTTTTTAGTTAAAATAAATTCAATTCGGAGTGCACGTGATTCTTGGGTGGGGAGGGGGTGTGGTTCATGGGAAATAGTCCTGCCACCACAGCTGGAAAATATCCTAAACACTGCATACATTTAATAAAATTAGAAAAATGCATTTACAAAGGTAAAAAGAAAATGCCCCTGTAAATCACTGTCAAATGTCACCTTGTATTAAGGCAATTTTTTTTTTATCAGAATTGTTTTATTATTGATTAGAAGGTGCTCCTAAATTTCTTAAATTTAGAAGGACAAGCGCTCCTAATTACAAGAAGAAAAACACGGCTCTTAAACTGGGTGTGTGACAGGTATGGCTGTGGAATGGGGTTTGGCCGAGTAAAACATTTCAGTCAGAAGATTTTTTTTTTTGCTTTAATCCATGAGGCCAGTGCATGGCTCTATTTCACACCACACAGACTGTCACATATTACCCTGGACTGCATTTCCATCATTCATTGCACTAAGTACACACAGCTGTCTCAATCACTCATTCACCTGAAAGCTATTACACTCACTATATAAAACACACTCAGATGCTGTTCTATTTGCAGAGTATTGTTCTGCGTTTAGCACTCTCCAAGTGTTAGCTGCCTTACCGAGCCATTCTGTTTTTGTTTAGCTCCGAGTATTAGTCTGCATTTATCACTCTCCTAGTGATAGCTGTTTTACCGAGCCATTCTGTGTTTGTTTAGTTCCAGTATTGTCTAGCTTTTATCGCTCTCCAAGTGATAGCTACATTACGGAGCCCTTCCTTGTTTTCTAAGTTTTGTTTATAGTCTTGTTTCCTGATTCCTGCCCGTGTATCTTGGATTAACCCTTGTATCGCCGTTCGGACTCCGTTTATCCCTCGTTTGGGTCATTGCTCAGGTTATCGGACTACCCCTCTTCTCTAACCCTCTGGATATCGTTCGCTGATAAAAGAACCACACTTGCCCTAGGATTACTCTGTGTCTTGCCCACGCCATACTTGTTTGCTGTTGTTCGACCCTGCTTGTGTATATGACCACGTCTCTGAATAAAAGCCTTGCAAATGGATCCTCACGTCTCATTCACCATGTTACACTAACGCAGTACACGTAGCAAGGTTTTTTTTTTTGTTAATTAAATACTAGATAAAAAGAAAACAAATAGAATAGAGAAAGCTAGTGTTAGATGTCTTTTTATATAGAAAACAAGCAGTTAAAAAACAAATAGAGTGCAAGTCTTTAAAGGGTCATTTAAAAAAAAAGAAAACAAATAGATAAAATATAATTAGAATAGAGAGTGCTAGAGTTAGAGGGTCAAAAAAAGATGGAAGAGATGTGTTTTTAGCCGATTCTTGAAGATTCAGCTGCTCTGATTGAGTTGGGCAGGTCATTCCACCAGGAGGGAACATTTAATTTAAGAGTCTGTGAAAGTGATTTTGTGCCTCTTTGGGATGGCACAATAATGTGGTGTTCACTTGCAGAACGCAAGCTTCTAGAGGGCACATAAGTCTGAAGTAATGAATTTAGGTAAAGAGGTGCAGAGCTAGTGGTGGTTTTGTAGGCAAACATTAGTGCCTTGAATTTTATGTGAGCACCTATTGGTAGCCAGTGCAAATTGATGAACAGAGGTGTGACATGCGTTCTGTTCAGCTCATTACAAATTAATCTTGCAGCCACTTTCTTGATTAATTGTACATTTTTGATAGAACAGGCTGGAAGACCTGCCAAGAGAGCTTTACAATAGTCCAGCCTGGACCGAACAAGAGCTTGAACAAGGAGTTGTGAAGCATGTTCCTGAAAGAAAGGGCCTGATCTTCTTAATGTTGAATAAAGCAAATCTGCAGGAATGGGCAGATTTAGCAATGTGGTCTGAGAAAGTCAGCTGATCATCAATTATAAGTCCAAGGTTTTTGACTGTTTTTGAAGGAGTTATGGTTGATGTGCCTAACTGGATGGTGAAATTTTGATGAGGTGATGGGTTTGTTGGAACCACAAGCAGTTCTGTCTTGGCAAGGTTGAGTTGAAGGTGATGGTCCTTCATCCAGCAAGAAATGTCTGTTAGACAAGCTGAGATGCGAGCAGCTATCGTCGGAGCATCAGGATGGAATGAGAGGTATCAGAGGTACCAGAGTTGAGTGTCATCAGCATAGCAGTGATATGAAAAACCATGTTTCTGAATGACAGAACCTAGTGATGCCATGTAGACAGAGAAGAGAGGTGGTCCAAGAACTGAGCCCTGAGGCACCCCAGTAGATGTTACGATTTGGACACGATCTGAGAGGTAAGACTTAAACCACTGGAGTGTGGTTCCTTTGCCAGAAGGGTTGACAGGAGGATCTGGTGGTTAACCATGTCAAAAGCAGCGGATAGATCAAGCAAGATAAGTATTGAAGAATATAATATAACATAAAAGAGTAAAAGTATGTATATTAAAGTGGTCATATGATGCGATTTCAAGTTTTCCTTTCTCTTTGGAGTGTTACAAGCTGATTGTGCATAGATAAGATTCCTGACGTTGCAAAGACTAAAGTCTCAAAACCAAAGAGATATTCTTTATGAAAGTTAAGACTCTGCCACGCCACCCTAAAACGGCTCGTTCAAACACGCCCCAAGATGTGGAAATATTTGCATAATGCAGCCCAAATGTTCACGCAAAGAAAGAAGGCGTGGTTTCAGTAACCACATTAGTGTTGATGAAGCCATGTCAGGGAGACACTGTGTTTCTAGGTGAAAGCAAAAGCACTTTATTTGGCCTTTTGAAAGTAGATGCATTTAGGAATCATTCAGATTACTTACAACAGAACAGCAACGCATTTTATGGACGACCGTTTCGTGAACCCGACTTTGCTATGACAATCTGGTGCTTCTGAATCAGCGACTGTGTTTTGTTATTAGTTTAAGTATTTGCTATTGACTGTTTAAATGTGGAATTTTGTGCGTCGTGTGTGTGTGAGAGAGAGAGAGAGAGAGAGAGAATTTGAAAAACTTTTATTACAAACCTATTCACAATACACTCCTACAACATAGTAAAAAAAAAAAAAACATCACAATGTAAAAATCAATTCACCCTCAAAAACAGAGCACAAAGCCTCGTTACAACACCAAATACATTCGAAAGTAACAAAATCATCAATAGACTTATAATAAAGAAAATCAACCATAACTCTTGATTTCACCAAGTTAGAAAACACAACTACAATGTTCTGATTTACATTCTGTTCCACTTTCGTTTTCCTACCTATATAAATGGCCAGTTTTGCTTGGCCTAGAACAAAATTCAAAAGTTGACAAACAAATCTTTTTTTCCTCACATATTTGAACCCCAAAATAAACATCTCCAGAGAAAAGGTCTCATTACAACTCCTAAAAAACATTACTTACAGCTAGAAATAAAGGTTGCAATCTACAACAGATCGTAAAAGCATGAAAAATGGTTTCTCTATTAGAGCAAAAAGGACATACAGAAGCAACCTCAGGGTTTAAAACTGAAATAAAAGCATTAACCGCGACCGCACCATGAAGAATTCTTCACCTGTTCTCTTGGTCAACGGTGTTTTATATAAGGATCTCCACTCAGGTTTTGTGCTTTCATCCAGTTTAAAAAAATCACGCCAGGGAGTATCAACTTTTCCATTTAAAACCTTTTTGCTAAAAACCAAAACACAAGACCTGTACAAAGATTTACCATTACTTTAAAAAAAAGTCTTTACACAGAGATGCAACACTTTCAATGAAAGGAGAGGTGATTCCTTCAACGTTTACAGACAAAGACAAACAAGGAAAGGAGTCTTTAGGATTAGAAACACGGGAACCTACAAAATACTGTTAACAAGTCCATTTCAGTTGTCCTTAGGGCAGCTTGCCATTTCATGAGCAACTGGGTAACCAAACGAATAGACCTGGGCCCGTATTTATCAAGCCTCTAAGAATTACTCTCAAGAACACTGCTAAGAATTGACTTAAGTGGAAAAAAATTCTTGGCTCAAAGCTGCGATTAAAAGTTAGTTATCAATCATCTCAGTCGTAATTTAAGCGAAGTGTAGGACTAAATCTTAAGTGTCAGTCTTAGAGATGATTCACGACACTTTGCTGTGCCACAAACGGGATTTTGGATGACGACATACGCATGGACCAATCGCTGAATAGATTTCCTTAATTAAGAATATTCTCAGATAAATTCACATTGACTGGTTAAATTCCTAATAGGAGTTTACATTCAACACACATTTGACAATAAAGACTTTTCAAGAGAACACATTATGGCAAGGAAACGAAGCATCATCACAACTTAATTTAGGGTGCCGATAGATGATAGTATAGTGTATCGACTGTTGCTGATGCCTTTGACGACAGCGAGACGATTATTATTATTATCCGTCAAAAATAGACTTTAATCTTTAGTGATGCAGCGCGGAGAGCGGCTTCAGAAACTTGCCACGGCGCGGCTGATCAGCTCCGGTGGCTGTGGAGCTGTAACGCGCCGCAGACGCGTGCAGTGTAAATAAGGGGTAAGAGATTTATTCATCATACAGTGTAGATCGCATAATACTCGCGATAGACTGAAGTCAGTTATGATGTTGTTTGGTAATGTAAATGTTCTTTGCTCGTTTTGAATAACTGAGGAAGTGTAACTTGTTTGATTAACTGCTGGTCGCCAAACATTTCAAAGACATTCCTCCTCTCCTGAAAGATTCGCGCACGTCTCTGTCTCTTCAGCGCCATCACAAGCCCCTGCTGGCAACTCTTAACCACTTGAGAGACCTCTCCAGCTGTCTTAAATAACTGGGAGAGTAAGAGTGATTCTTAGCTTCAAGAAATTTGATAACTTGCTTTTATACTTAAGTTTGAAAGTAGGAGTAAATTTCATGAATTCTCAGCACTTAAGACTAAAATGGCACTTTGAGAAGCTTGATACATACGGGCCCTGATTCCCAAGTGTTGAGCTAATGCTTCTTCATTCTTAAAATCCAGCCCAAGAACGTTCAGTAGCTGACTCAGTGTAATAACATTGTGCTTAATCAGCAACCTACTAAGTCCAGGAAAAAAAGAACTGTCCGTTAAGTCCAACCGAGAGCCATAGATTAAAGGCTCCCCAAGTAACCAATAAAGAGTGTGAATCTTCTGATCGTTGAACAACAAAAAGACTCCAAACCTTAAAGATGTTCTTATAAAAAATTGGTAACATTGATGTGTCCAGTTTTAGGGGATCCATCAAAAAAAGTGCTTTGTCCAGCCCCAACCCTGTAGAACTACGTAGAAGCAGGCATGAAACGGCATGCCAGCTAAAATCTGACGGTCCATCCAACAGTCTTTGCACAAACTGCAGACGAAAGGTTGCAATCCTGCTTTGGAGATGTATGAGTCCTTGACCACCTTCCTCTTTAGGCAAAAACAATATATTCTGCGAGACCCAATGTAATCTACCCCAAAAAAAGTCCACCAAGACAGCCTGAATTTTTAAAAGCAACTGCAAAGGAGGATCTACGCAGGCAAACTTATGCCATAAGGAAGACGCCACCAAATTGTTAACAATTAAAATGCGTCCTCTATATGACAATTTTGGAGACACAAACTTCCATTTTTCTAGGCGTCCTTTGACTTTCTCAACTAACCCTTCCCAATTTTTCTGTACTATTGTCTCATCACCTAAAAAGACTCCCAGATACTTAAAACCTTCTTTTCCCCAATGTAAACCAGCAGGAAGTCTTGGTTTTCCACTTTTCCAGCTTCCTATCAATAGTGCTTCGCTTTTGTTCCAATTTATATTAGCAGAAGATAAAACTTTAAATTTTCCAAGCAATTCAGATAAAACTTGTACATCACTTTGCTTACTGATCATAACTACTATATCATCAGCATAAGCTGATAATAAACAATTACCATTACAATTTGGCAAAGATATACCATGAAGTTTCATTCTTATTTGCTGTAATAAAGGCTCAATGGCCAAGGAATAGAGCATACCAGAAAGTGAACACCCCTGCCTAATACCTCTACACGCCCCAAAAGGAGCGCATAAACCACCGTTCACCGTGAGAATACTCTGAACATCACTGTAGAGAACTTTCACGTGATCTATACATTTTTTACCAAACCCAAAAGCCTCCAAAACTCTCCATAAATAAACCTGTTCAACGCGATCAAAGGCCTTTTCTTGATCCAATGATAATAAACCACAATCTAAATTTAACATCTTAGAGACATCAAGAAGATCTCTTATCAGAGAAACATTATCAAAAATTGACCTACCAGGGACACAGTAAGTCTGGTCAGGATGTATAACTTGGTCCATGACCTCTGCCAATCGATTAGCTAAAACTTTAGAGAGCAGTTTGTAGTCGCTACACAAGAGGGAGACCGGCCGCCAGCACTTGATGTCCGTCAGATCGCCCTTTTTGGGCAGAAGAGTCAGGACTGCTCTGCGGCAACTCAACGGCAGCAGCCCTCGGGCTAAACTGTCATTCAGTACCTCCAGCAAGTCTTCTCCAACCTCTGACCAAAATTACTTAGAAAAGTCAACTGGCAGGCCATCAATCCCTGGTGCTTTTCCAATCTCCATTCCTCGGAGGGCTTTACACAGTTCCCCCATGGTCAAGGCACCTGAAATCCTTGTGTTGGCTTCCTCCGCCACTTGAGGAAGACTATAGAAAAACTCACTGTCATCCCTATAATCTGGACCCAGTTCATTTTTATATAAAGACTCATAAAAAGTGACTGCTCTCTTACGAATGTCTTTAGGATCAGTCAATAATGTTCCACCTTCAGAACGTAAAGCATGAACAAATCTGCTCTGTCCATTTTTTCTTTCCAAACTGAAAAAAAACCTTGACGGTACATCCATCTCCTTTACACTTAGAAAACGTGACCTGACCAGAGCACCTTGTGCTTTAACCCCTAATAGGTCAGATAACTGAGTCTTCTTATTTTTTTATATGAGACTCCACAACACTATGATTTCCAGGCAAGTGAGACAATTCTTGCAGTTTTAAAATATCAGCCTCTAAGATGTTCAAAATCAAGGTTACCTCTCTAGTGATGTTCTGAGAGTATTGTTGACAAAATTGTTTTATCTGGATTTTCCCAAAATCCCACCATTGCTGTAGTGTTCCAAAATAATTATTTGTAGTTTTAAAAACATCCCAAAAAGTTTTAAGACATTCTTTAAAACACTTATCACCCAACAAGGCAGTATTTAAGTGCCAATAAGCACTCTTTGGCTTAATAGAGTTTAAAAAGATACAGCACTGCACCATACTATGATCTGAAAGACATGATGGGGTAATAAAACAATTCTTAACAATACTACCATGATGTTTAAAAACATAAAACCTATCTAATCTTGCCAGTGAAATCATGTTATCACGAACATGAGTCCAAGTGTATTGTTTTTTGTTCTCCATTAAGCTGCCTCCAAATATCAATTAATTCATGTGTTTTCATTAACTGAACAAGACGTTGACGTGAAGATAAATGAGGTTCAATATGATTTCTATCGAAGTTGGCCTCTGTGCAATTAAAATCACCACCCAAGAATAAATATTCATCAACACCAACATTTTGTAAAACAGAGCACAAAGTATTTAAAAATAACATTCTTTGAACAGGTGAAGTTGGTATATATACACACAAATAAAAACAAATACAATATTTTCAAACGTCTACCTTTTAATAACCTCTTCAACCTGATAAGAGTGTGGGCTGAAACTCTTAGCAAAAAGAATAGCAACTCCACAACTAAGTGAAGTATTATGACTTAAGACAGCAATCCCATTCCATTCTACTGCCCAATCAGCAGCATTACTAAAATCAGTATGTGTCTCTTGTAACAGAGTAACATCAATTTTTTTCTGATGAATTCAGCTAATTCAGCTCTTTTGTGCATATCTCTAGCACCATTCAAATTCAGAGTGGCAACATTAACATGACACATACTTAAAGAAAAGAAAAAAAGAAAAAACCTTGTCCACAAAAAAACTCCTCTTAAAAAACATGGAATTAGGCTTTCTCACTGTCCTCATTGCTAAGCTCAGAGTTAAGTTTACTCACTATTTTTTTTCAGCCGATAGACCTCTTTATTTGTAAAGGAGCCCTCCATCATGAAACACTTAGTTTTCTCAACAAACTGTTTTATGTCAGGAAAGTATTCATTAATACGTACTCCTCTATTATTTTTAGTAGCTCTAAGGAACAGTTTTAATGTCATCTACCTCATTATGACATCCAGAGAAATCACTCTGAGAAAGACTGAATCAGAGGACTCACTATCACTTTCTGTTTCATCCTTGTCACTTAACTCGGTTATATCAGCTTTCTTTGCATGTCTAACAATCGGAGCTTTACCAGACTTCTTCCTCTTTAACGGGACTTTAAAACCTGTCTGCTCTGTTTCCATTAGAGTGTCATCACATATATTCATCGCAGTAGATTGAAGGTCATCAACTGTCTCAATAACGGCTACCTCCGCCTGAGCATTAGACACTTCTACACCAGAAAACATGTTTTCAGGCGCTAAATCTTTAGCAGCAGTTACCGTGATCACAGGTAAATTATCATCATTTTTGTCCTCCACTACTTGTAACCCTGATACACCCGGAGCCTCGTCTGACGGTCCAGCTTCATCGGGTGCAGTGTCAACCACCACATCACTTCTACCAGCGCGTACGTCACCACCAGCTGACGGATTGTTCGAGTTTTTTGCGGGACAAGCACGAATTAAATGACCAGATTGCCCGCAATTAAAACACTTCATTTTGTCAGTCGTTACGTAAATAATGTAATCATACTCATCGGCCCGAAAACGCAAGGACACATCTAAATCAGCATCGTCATTCATGACCATGTAAATGAAATGCCTAAATGAAACAACATGTTTTAATAAGTACGATTCACTGCGGATAGGGATCTTTTTAATGGGAGAGACCAGTTTGCCGTAACGAGACAAAGTTTTAGCTAATATCTCATCACTTAAGAAAGGTGGTACATTAGACAATGTGACTTTCTTTGATGGTGTAGAAAGTGGAAGCACAGGGGTAAAAAACTCATCAACAACTATCCCTGCCTCAACTAATTCATTAGCCTTTTCGACAGTGCTAAGAAATATAACAATAGCGTTATTCATCTTAGAGGCGGACAGTATACTTTCATGCCCAACAACCTCGCCCACTGCCAGGCAGCATTTCTCCACACTAATTGCAGATGCCACTTTCACCCCATGACGCCGGGTCAGTGAACTCAAACATTGCGAGCGCGGGGCCGTCATGCTCCCGATAAAACAGGTAGCACGCGGCCCAGAACAACTATAACTTAAACCAAAAACATAAAAAACAAAGACAAAAGCCAGAAAAAAAGAAAGAAAAGATTCACTCACAAAGACCAACCGCACTCGCACTCAGTCCGCACGCTCACTCCCAACAATCACACCGGAAGTGAGAGAGAGAGAGAGAGCGAGATATGGCGGCTTGTGTGCAAACATATATGAGTTTCATCACTGTGTCTGTCATGCGGCTCTGTTCCCCTCTCGGGCTTGAGAGGTAAAACTACCGGGCATGGTAAAACTAAGGACATTATTTACTGTCTTTCTTATAATTTTGAAAGCTGAAGCTGGTGATTATGGAAAGGGGCGTTACATTTCCGACGCGGCTTGTGGTGTTCGGCCAATCACAATGCACTGTGCCAGTTGGCCAATCAGAGCAGGCTGCACTTGTCGGAAGGAGGGACTTTGTAGAAAACGAAGCATTTGAGAGAGGAGGGGCATAGAGGACCTACAATAATGTACAGTATTTGAAAAATAATGTGTTTTTTGAACAATAAAACATGTCAACATATTCTGTTACACCAAATACACAAAATAATGATCTTTAAAAAAGCATCATATGACCCCTTTAAGAGTACCCTGAGTGAAAAAAATATTTGTAGCCTTTAAAAGGGCTTTTTTTTTATAAAGAAATTTCAATTCCAATACTCTAAGACAACTGGATGATAGCAAGACCAATACAGCGACTACAGTAAGCGACTGCACAAATGACAGGTTGTGCTGCTGACAGTGTGTTATGTATATGACCGTTATATGCATTTCAAAAGATTGCATTGTGTGGTGATTGGGCAATTTAAAAACAAACATTTGTGATTGGTTGTAGGCAACCATGTGAAAGCAGATGTATCCATAAAAGGGTGACGAGGATTCAAAATAATTAGAAATATTTTATAAAATCTGAAGAGAAATTAAAATGTCATGCCTCTTTTATTATCAATTTCTTAATGCATTATATGCCACATTAGTGTTTTCTCATAAGGGTTTTCTATGGGAGGAAAACGTTGTTTATTGAGATTGGTATTTTTATTTTTAATGCATTAAATCACATTACACATTTTGCTTGTAATGATTTTCCATAATGTTTATTGAGTTTAAGGTTTTAATAATGTTTATTGGGTTTGGTATTTTTTTATTTTATTTTTTTGTTTGCAATATGTTACGTTACACGTTTTACTTATAACTGTTTTCTATGGGAGTAAAATGCTTAACGTGCAATTAAACGCGTTGAGTTCTTATTCTGAACTCATATCTGCTTGTCTGTACAGAGAAGGATTTATTAATAATGTTTATGAGTTTGGTATTTTTAAAAACACTGTTTTAATGCATTTTTAAGCATTAAGTGTTTTCCTTAAAGTTTATAGGAGGAAAACGCTTAACGCGTAAAGCCACATTACACATTTTCCTTATAATGGTTTTCTATAGGAGGAAAATGCTTAACGCATAATTAAATACATTGCGTTCATATTATGGGCTTATATCTGCTTCTCTGTACATAGAATGTTTTATTAAGCATTAAACATTAACCCTCTGGCCCTCTTCGTTTAGGAGTCACACTTGCCTTCTTCGCGGTCAAAAGTGACCGAAGCCTTGAAATGTAACTTTTTTTTTTTCAGGAAAATCACTGTAATATATTTTTGTTCAATAATATTTTTTGATTATTATTTGATTTTGAGTGAATTTTATGATACTATGCAATATTTATACAATTTTAATGAGCTATTTTCTCCATTAGAATTAATATATATTTTTTTATTTCTTTACTATTTTTTAATAAATGCAATATTTCACATTAAAATAGAGTGAAGGCATTTAAAATCCATTTTTTGAAGTGAGAATTGGGCCACCTGGAGGCATTAAAAATAAAAACTTGTTTAATGTTGTGTATCCTTCTTGTATTAGCACCCTATATAGATATATACAGAGGCTTTTGGATTCCCGTTGTTTTTTAGACATAATTTCTTAATTTTCTTTAGGTTTTGCATTTAGATATATATCTAGAGATTCTAAAAGACTACGTTTTGTCAAGGTTTAGATATTTTTGGTTAGATAAGTATCAGGTTTTACATTATGATTACAGTCAAACATTAAAATCTTGTTAGAAAGGGAACACATAGAAAGCATGTTTGTTACTCAGTATTTGATAATTAAAAAAATCTAACAAAATAAGGAATGGATAGTGATAATTCAAAACACTTTATACAAACATTTTGTAATTAATTGATATTTTATTCAATGTAATTCAATAAATGTAACTAAAACTTAAGAAGGGAACAGCAATTATGATGAAACACATAATAAACTAACAACAGAAAGGTACAGCAATTATGATGAAACACAAACTAACAACTGCAAAAACAATCAGTATCAAACATTAGATGTAAAAAAGAGGAATAAAAATGTAGTAATTATAAACAATTTTAACTATATATATATATATATATATATATATATATATATATATATATATATATAAACTGTAATTATTTTATGCATTACTGCACATGCAACATATATCAGGAACATCTGTTAGGCTGAAATAAGATCAAACGCAATAATTATCAAACAGTAAATTGAAGAAAAAGAGGAATAAAAATAGAAATAACCATAAATTAATAGATTTGTAACTATTTACATACAAACAGTAATTATTTTACACATTGTTGCAAATGCAACAGACAGTGTTACAGTGTCTCTTGCACACTGGAAGTTTGCACTTTATGCAAAAACTGCTGGTTTTCACATCCTTTGGCCAGCACATTTGGCACCTTTTTCTTTTCTGTGAGAGACTGGTCATAGTGGGATGAGCCGTGGAGGGACCAGCTGCAGGGGCACCTGCCGTGGCGGGACCAACTATGGACGGACCAGCCATGGAGGAACCAGCTCTACAGACACGAGCCATGGAGGCACGAGCCATGGAGGAACCAGCCGTTGAGACACGAGCCGTGGAGGGACCAGCCATGGAGGGACCAACCACGGAGGGACCAGCCATTGAGGCTCGAGCCGTGGAGGGACCTGCCATTGAGGCACGAGCCGTGGAGGGACCAGCCATTGAGGGACCAGCCGCAGAGGGACCAGCCGTTGAGGCACGAGCCATGGATGGACCAGCCGCTGAAGGACCAGCCATTGAGGCATGAGCCGTGGAGGCACGAGCTGTGTAGGCACCAGCTGTCGAGGCACAAGCCATGGAGGGATCAGCCGCAGAGGGACCAGCCATTGAGGCACGAGCCGTGGAGGTACAAGCCGTGGAGGCACCAGTCGTTGAGGCATGAACCGTGGAGGGACCAGCTGCGGAGGGACCAGCAGCAGAGGAACCAGCCGTTGAGGCACGAGCCGTGGAGGGACCAGCCGTTGAGGCACGAGCCATGGAGGGACCAGCCGTTGAGGCACGAGCCACGGAGGGACCAGCCGTGGAGGGACCAGCTCTGCAGTCACCAACCCTAAAATTAGCTCTGTTGCAGTCTTACCAGCTCATTTCTGTATGTGCGTGTGTGTGTGTGTGTGCGCGCGTGCGAGAGAGAGACTCTTTTGTATTTTTTTTTCTTTTCATTTCTTGATTTTATTTCACACATTTTTCAAAATTTGCTCTGTTGCAGTCTTACCAGTTCATTTCTGTGTATATACTGTATGTATATGAGTGTGCATGTGCATGTGCATGTGCGCGTGTGTCTATTATTTTGCACTCCTAATATTCTAGAGAGTCACCCCTTGATTGCTGCACACTTTTTTTCTGACCAGTTTTGTAGTTTGTACCACCAAAAGATTCAAAAAACAAAGAGTTTTCACATTTTTTCGTATTTCCCATTCATTTCCTATGTCGGTCATTTTTGACCGCGAAGAAGTCAAGTGTGACTATTTTTTTTTGACCCTTTAACATATCCGAATCATGTCCATGATTTTTTTGTGTGTTCATATTGCTAATGTGACAAAAGTCACCAAGTGTCATCTCATTCTGATGAAGCTACGATTTTTTAAAATTCAAAATATAAAATTTTTCGGTCAAAAATGACCGAAGAGGGTCAGAGGGTTTAAAGGAAAGTACTGTTTTAATGCCACGTTAAGCGTTTTCCTTATAACAGTTTTCTATGGGAGGAAAATGCTTAACATGTAATTAAATGTGTTGCCTTCGCATTCTGGGCTCATCTGCTCGTCTGTAAATAGTTTACTTTATCAATAATGTGTTTACTGAGTTTGGTCTTTTTAAAACACCTTTTGGTCTTTTTAATGCATTAAGCCATGTTAAGCGTTTTAGAATATCCCTCTTTTGACGCTTTTCAGAGGGCAAATACAAATGCGTACAGGATATTTTGACAATTTTGACAATTTTAGCTGAGGGTGCTTTTCACTGCGTGAGAAAATGTGTGTGTGTGTGTGTGTATATATATATATATATATATATATATATATATATATATATATATATATATATATATATATTGCTTGTGGACTTCATTTTCCATCACCATTTGCTCGATCTATCAGGTCTATATTGTTTCCAGCTGTGTGTCATTAGTCTTGTTAGTTCTCCTGGGCTGCATCCGAAAACTTAGGCAGCTGACTTGTTGCCTCGCTGCCTTGTCAGGCAATGACTTCAAAGGCAGTGTTTTTGCACAAAGGCACCTCATAAATCAGATTTTGGACAGGCTTCTGTCGGTTTAATGATCTACAACAAAATATAACGAGTTTTGGTGATAACTAAATTAATATTTAATCACTACAACACTGATTTCTCACTAGAAATAACATCAAAAGTGCAAAAAATTTGTCAGAAATATACATTTACACACAAACTGACCACCAAACGCAACTTTCAGACGCCATCTTTATTTTTTAGCTCAACCGTCACGGAATGGAACGCAGAGGATTGTGGGATATCAAAGGCAGCGAAGGATACATCTATGCTGCCTTCAAAAATTGATCAGATGAAGGCATCTCATGAGACAGGAAGTGAAGCTAACTTTGGATTCGGACATGCCTTGATGCCTTCCTACCTTGAAATGCGTCCTCCGAAGGCAGCATTTTTCGGATGCAGCCCTGTTTATAACCTGTTCACTTGGCATTGGGTGCTGTAATTAAGCAGTTCTGTATACATGAGCGGAAAGCATAATAATGGAAAGTGAATATTATGGAAAGGATCCGGTCCATGAACTTCTGTTTACTCACCACCAGAGGTCACCCGCTCACCGCATGGACTCTTGCACTACACTATTGTTGCACTTCACCATCGGACTACAGTTCCCATCATCCATTGCACTGACGACACACACAGCAGTTCACAGGCTCACACCTGAGAACTATCACACAATCACACACCCTACATAAACCATGGACTTCCTTGCACAGATCGCCGAGTATTGTTTATCACAGTCTTTGCTGATAGCTACTTTACAGAGCTTCTCCTAGTTTCTTAGTTTTAGTCTTGCCAAGCCTGTTTTCCTGTGTTTTTGATTCTTGCCCGTGTTTCCTGGATTTACCCTTTGCCTTGCCGTTCGTACTCTGTTTGCTCCTCGCTTGGACTATTGCTTGTGTACCTGGATTATCTCTCTGCCTTGCCCTGTTGGATATTGTTCGCCGATCGTAGACCCACACTTGCCCTAGGACTACTCTTTGTCTTGCCTGTGTTGTACCTGTTTGCCATTGCATGAACCTTGCTTGTTTTGAGACCACGTCCCTGAATAAAAGCCTTGCAAATGGATCCGCTCGCCTCACGTCTTGTTCGCCCCGTTACAATGGCGGTATAGATCCTTAGTCCACACTCCAGATCAGTGGGTAGTGGTACTGCACCCAAAAGCTCTTTGCCAATGTAACAAATGGGGCTGGTGACCATTCATCCAACCACCAGAGGGAGCCCTCTCCAGAGTACTAACTGTGTTTCTTCGTTGGTTACTTCCTGTTTGACACCATATTTAAACAATGCTGTATTTAGCTCTCATTGCGAAGTATTGCCAGTTTTACTGCCTTACCAAGCGTTCTTTTTCCATTGTGTTTTGCCTTCTTGTTATGACCATTGTGCTTGCCTTTTGACCCTCGCCTCTCGGACTACTGCTTCTACTTTAGTTGCCTTTTTGGACTGAATTCCCGATTGTTTGTTACCGCCTGTCCCTCCGACTACGATACTGCCTTGTGTTTTGGATTTGTTGCTTTGTGTCAAACTTCCCGCGTTTGGATCTACATTGTCTCCATGTCATCACCTCCGGCTCCCTCACAGAATACTTCGCCTAACATCGATCCAGCGGAAGTTTCCCAGTTACAAGCGGCGTTCGCCTATCAGAGTGAAATGCTAACAGGATATCAGGAGCAACTGGTTCGTCTAGGAAATGCCAACGACAGTCTCACTCAATACATCCGCTCTCTCCCCGCTCCTCAAAGCTCTCCGGTAAGACTCGCTTTACCTGACAAATTTGATGGCTCGCCAGAATTATGTCACGGGTTCATTCGCCAGTGTAAGATTTTTTTCGCCAGTCAGCCCGGAACCTATGATCAAGATACCAAGAAATGTGCAGTGTTGATGTCGTTATTAACTGGACGAGCCTTAGATTGGGCATCTGCTGTTTGGGAGAGTGATGTATGCATCCAATCTTCGTTCGAACATTTCATCTCCCAACTCCATGAAGTTTTTGAATATCCTGAGGGGGGACAGGATATTTCTGATCAGTTAATGGATCTCAAGCAGGGGAACCGAACCGCGGCAGATTATGCGATTGAATTCAGAACGCTGGCTGCTCAAAGTGGGTGGAATGAGATTGCTCTCAAGGCCGTATTCAAGAGAGGGCTTAACGCTAAATTACAAACGGAGTTGGCATGCAAGGCCGTGGATTCCACCTTAACTCTGGGGACTGAGGTGATTTTGGGGGCCTTGAGATGTTTTGACATGTCCTGATATTTGTGCTTATTTCAGCTACTTATAACATACTAATGACCAACATGTATTTGTTTTTGTATTCAGCACAAACTGTGCTACAATAATATGTGACCAAGATGGATGTACATGTTTGCATTTTTTTAGAAAAAAAATATTATGCGTGGTTAGTAAGTTTTGGGGAAAAAAATGTAGCTGAAATAAGGCCATAAAACCCACACTAAATAGTCCTGAATAAGACTTTAGAGTAATCAGTCTTGTCGGATAGAATATTTACTTCACAATTAAGTGAGAATCATTCTGCTTACTCATTCACAGAAAACAATATATTGATTAAAAATTTTTAAGACATGTTTTGTGATTGAAAGCCTGTATGCGAGGGAGTGACAATGTCCTTGAATATTAAGTGATTCTCACCTGAGACACAAAGGGCCCTCCCCTAAAGGCTGCTAATGGCCCATCAGTGTGACTGACTTTGAGGCAGGTAAGAGAGAATGTGAGGAGATTGAAAACATTTTTTTTTAATTATTTGTATTTTATTTACAAGACAGTATAATCAAAACATACATAATGAAGGTCAAAGACACATTGTGCACACTGATCTAACCACAGAGATGTGAACAGACTTTGAGTCATTCCTGCAACAGATTCTGTTCAACAAGTGACACAAGTAAATCATGCCTGATATTTGCGTGTTATTTAAGTGTTTCTGCTTATTTCCATGGATTCAAGAAGAAAAAAACATAATCCGTAGTCAAGGATCTTGTTTTACCATATAATATCAGTGTAGTTGGACATCTGATGTTGGTACAGCACTCTGAGGAAAACAGTTTGAAGAAAGTCATCAGGATTCATCTGTGGTGCAGGTATCTGATTCAATAAAATACAAACAACCCAAAAAAAAATAAAGCATTTGTGAGCATGTTAATATCAGGAGCATCTTTATATATATATATATATATATATATATATATATATATATATATGTTTTATAGACTCATGCATGCTTTGTACTATCATAAACAAAGAAAGACATTTTATATCTGAGAAACTAATTATTATTATTTAGCACGTTATTAAAATCTATTTTTGAACAGTAGGCTATTTATAATAAACATGTTCTAAACATACTTAGACTCGTAGCATTCATCATGTTACAGTGTACACTCATATTACTTTTATTGTTTTATATAGAGCATGAAAACATCATTGCGGCATAAGAAATTTAAATACAATGAATTGCCCATCAATTTCTACTACAAAAGGATGTACTTTGTACTATAAAAAAGGATATTTTATATCTGAGAAACTAATTATTATTGTTTAGCACGCTATTAAATCTATCTTTGAATAGAGTATTATAAACATGGTCTAAACATTCTTAGATGGTAGCATTCATCATTTTGTCGTTTGGGAAAAACCCAAATAAACGTGTTTGTCACAATAACACGTTAACTAATGCAAAAAAGAAACATTACTTACTCATTAGATCGATCTTCTCTTCTGAATGAACTCTTGCTCTTATTTTGAGGGAAATACAGCCTTTATCAGCTCCTCTTCTTCCAGAAACGAACAGTATGCTCTCCTCAGGCTGTTTGTTGTTGGGGCGTCTCCATGAGCACTCGGCTCACGTGGTTATTTACATATGAAATGTGCGTGCCGCGAGGGGGCGGGATCGCATTAGAAATAATGAGTTAGACTGGAAAGACTGAACATCGTGTTGGTTTCATACGGATTACTTAATCACAGAATGTTTGTTTTCGATAAGACTTACTTCATTTGAAAGTAGACACTTCCAGCTTTCTATAGATATAACTCCCATGTCCGTGTGTTGAGTTTTCGCTGAGTTACAGTTCATTTTAGTGACGTTTTTCGAAGAGCAGTTCGCGGAGACAGAGAAGACAGAGAGCGCATCCTGTTGGTTTTCTTTTTTTTTTTTCAAAACCACAAAGGTTTGTTGTTATTGTGAGTGTACACAAAAAAAATATACACTTCAAAGTTTAAATTGATGTATAACACTTATCTGTATGACCAAAATCGACGGAGTATTTTTAGTGTCTTTTGCACTGGTCTTAAAAAAAACGAGTTGGTATCGCCGGCGATACAGCCGTCCCCTTAGGGTTAAATGAGTTCATCACTCTCGCCATCAAAATTGATAATTTGATGCGCAACACTCCTCGCTCACGCAGATTTATGTCTGCCAACACGGAACAAGCCCAGACACGTCTTGACTCTCCTGAGCCTATGCAGATCGCTGCGACTTGCCTTTCCTCTGAGGAAAGAGATCGGCGTCAACGGGAGAACCTTTGCTATTACTGTGGAGAGGAGAATCACCGCAATGCCATCTGCCCACACAAGACCAAGAAAACCCCTGCACATCATTACAGTGTGAGTACCATTGAACTTCCTAACCTTATTCGATGTAGTTTTCTTCTGGAATGTGAACTCGACTTTGACACTGCTGTTCAATGTGTTCCAGCACTAGTGGATTCGGGATCTGCAGTTAATGTCATCAGCCAAGAATTAGCTGACAAACTCAAAATCCCTACATCTCCATGTATTCCGGCTATCAACATAACAACCATAGACAACGGTCCCATCGGCTCAGGAATTACTGCCATCACTCAACCTGTTACTCTCCATATCGGACTGTTCCATACAGAAACCATAACCTTCTATGTGGTCCCATCGTGCAAGTACCAGGTCATTCTGGGCCACCCTTGGCTAGCAGTTCACGACCCCATTATTTCCTGGAACCAAGGTGAACTTGCTCAGTGGTCTGCATATTGTCTTAACAACTGCCTAACAAGAACCCTATCATTTCCCTGTCTCTCAACCAGCATCGAGAGCCCCGAAACGGGGACCCAGACTTCACTACCCACTGTTTATGCCGAATTTGCTGAGGTGTTCAGCAAATCCAAGGCCACTCAACTACCTCCACATCGACCTTGGGACTGTGCGCTTGATCTACTTCCCAACACGTCACCTCCTAAAAGCAAGGTATACCCTCACTCACGTCCTGAGACCCAGGCCATGGAAACATACATAAATGAAGCCCTCGCATCAGGTTACATTCGACCCTCCACATCAACGGCCGCCGCTGGGTTCTTCTTTGTTGAGAAGAAAGATGGCGGGCTTCGCCCTTGCATCGACTATCGGGGCCTGAACAACGTCACAGTCAAGTACAGATATCCTTTACCATTGGTTCCGTCAGCACTGGAACAGTTACGTGAAGCACGAATCTACTCCAAGCTTGACCTCAGGAGTGCATACAACTTAATTCGAATCCAAGAGGAAGATGAGTGGAAAACTGCCTTCCTAACCACTAGGGGGCACTACGAATATCTTGTTATGCCATATGTGCTAGCCAACTCACCAGCTGTTTTCCAGTCCTTCATAAACGAAATCTTCCGTGACCTGCTGAACAATTGCGTCGTCGCCTATATCGATGACATACTGATCTATTCTCCCAACCTGGACCAACACATCGAGGATGTCAAGACAGTTTTGACACGCCTGCGACAGCATCAACTTTATGCGAAGCTAGAGAAATGTGAGTTCCACATTCGTAGGACAACCTTCCTAGGATACATCGTCAGCCATCAAGGAGTTGAAATGGACAATTCTAAGGTTCAGGCAGTCACAGAATGGCCTCTTCCCAAGACTATAAAGGAACTTCAACGATTCTTAGGATTTGCTAACTTTTACCGCCAATTCATTCGTAACTACAGTTTAATCACAGCTCCCCTAACTTCACTTTTAAGGGGCAAACCCACTAAGCTCAGGTGGAGTCCCGAGGCGGTCAAGGCTTTTGAAAAACTCAAGACCAAGTTTTACCACAGCCCCCATCCTGAAACATCCAGATCCTGAACTACCCTTCGTAGTGGAAGTGGACGCTTCAGACTGTGGTATCGGCGCGGTACTCTCACAACGACATGGCAGTCCAGGCAAGCTACATCCATGCGCCGCCTTCTCCCGTAAACTAACAACGGCAGAGAGGAATTACGATGTGGGCAATAAAGAGCTACTCTCAATGAAAGCAGCATTAGAGGAGTGGCGTCATTGGCTTGAGGGAGCCGTTCACCCCTTCCAGATTATTACTGACCACAAGAATCTGGAGTATATCAAAGGAGCCAAACGAATAAACCCAAGACAGGCCCGTTGGTCATTGTTTTTCACCCGCTTCAATTTCCCTGTCACTTACCGACCAGGCAACAAAAATCTCAAAGCAGATGCACTTTCTCGCAGACATGACATCGACCAAGGCAGCCAACCCATTGTTTCCATCCTTCCACCCACCGTCGTCATTGCTCAGATCAGTTGGGACCTGATGGAAGAAATACAACGAGCACAACAGGATGAACCACCCCCACCAGAATGCCCACCCAACCGACAATATGTCCCCCAGGCTCTCCGTGATCGTACTCTCCAGTGGGTGCACACTTCTCTCGGCTCTGGACACCCTGGAATTCATAGGACTAATACACTGGTGCGAAATGCATTCTGGTGGCCTACCATGAACAGAGACATCACTAACTTTGTCAAGTCCTGCACTACCTGTGCTCAGTCCAAGACCCCACGTGAACTTCCCGCCGGTCTGTTACAGCCTCTGCCCATTCCTCACCGTCCCTGGTCACATTTATCCATAGATTTTATTACGGACTTGCCTACCTCTAACGGTTTCACAACCATCCTAGTAATCATAGACCGCTTTTCAAAGGCGTGCAGACTGGTACCACTGAAGGGACTACCCACAGCCATGGAAACCGCCCTTGAGCTATTTCAACATGTATTCAGGATTTACGGAATTCCAGAAGACCTGGTATCTGACCGGGGGCCCCAATTCACTTCCAAAGTGTGGCGGGCGTTCTGTAAACACCTGGACATCAATGTCAGTCTAACTTCTGGATATCATCCCGAGTCAAATGGTCAGGTCGAAAGATTAAATCAAGAGATTGGGCGTTACCTCAGGTCTTATTGCAGCCGAGAGCAGGACAAGTGGAGCGAATTCCTTCCATGGGCAGAATACGCTCAAAACTCCCTCACCCATTCTTCTACAGGTCTCACCCCCTTCCAGTGTGTGCTGGGCTACCAACCTTCTATGTTTCCTTGGTCAGGAGAACCTTCCATGGTGCCATCGGTGGATGACTGGATCAAGCGCAGCGAACGGGTTTGGGACAGCGCTCACGTGAGGCTTCAGAGAGCAGTGAGATCCCAAAGGATCCAAGCAGATCGCAGGAGGCGTCCGCACCCCAACTATCAACCTGGCCAGAGAGTCTGGCTCGCCACCCGAGATCTCCGACTACGACTACCGAGCAGGAAGCTCGCCCCAACGTATGTTGGACCTTTCAAAATTCTAAAACAGATCAATGCAGTTACATACCGTTTGGAGCTTCCTGCTGATTATCGCATCTCTCCTTCATTTCATGTCTCCCTCCTGAAACCGGTCCACCCAGCATCTGACCCCGGCACCCTGGTTCCTGAGCCTCCTCCACCCTTGGAGATTGACGTGCACCTGCATACTCGGTAAACGAGATCCTGGACTCACGCCGTAGAGAGGGTCAGTTGCAATATTTGGTGGACTGGGAGGGCTACGGACCAGAGGAGAGCTCTTGGGTGGCCTCCAAGGATATACTGGACCCATCTCTGATCCAGGAATTTCACCGACGGCATACCAACCGCCCAGCACCACGTCCCAGGGGTAGGCCAAAGAGAAGAACACCTGGAGGTGTTCGTAGAGAGGGGGTTTCTGTAACAAATGGGGCTGGTGACCATTCATCCAACCACCAGAGGGAGCTCTCTCCAGAGTACTAACTGTGTTTCTTCGTTGGTTACTTCCTGTTTGACACCATATTTAAACAATGCTGTATTTAGCTCTCACTGCGAAGTATTGCCAGTTTTACTGCCTTACCAAGCGTTCTTTTTCCATTGTGTTTTGCCTTCTTGTTATGACCATTGTGCTTGCCTTTTGACCCTCGCCTCTCGGACTACTGCTTCTACTTTAGTTGCCTTTTTGGACTGAATTCCCGATTGTTTGTTACCGCCTGTCCCTCCGACTACGATACTGCCTTGTGTTTTGGATTTGTTGCTTTGTGTCAATAAACTTCCCGCGTTTGGATCTACATTGTCTCCATGTCATCACCTCCGGCTCCCTCACAGCCAACTGCCAATAAAAACAAAAGAAGAATGGGTGCTGTAGTATTGCTCTGTTTCTTTGTGAGTTTTGCTGGCATATGTTTTTTTTGTTTGTTTGCATTATACAAACTCCTCACCTTTCAGTGTCAACCAACTTTTTTTAGATCAAGTTTTGTTTAGTATTTTCTTTATTCTTTACTTCAAAAACTGTCTAAAATGGTAATATTTCATGTATTCGGGGTCTTAGATGTGGGAATGTTGAAGAGAGAGGGCGAACACTTTGAATTTTAAAATTAAAGTAACTACCAATGAGCATGTAAAGCAAATATCTTTAATAGAAATCCCGTGTGGAGTATGCCCCCAATCCACGCAATGTTCTCACTTTTTCCCCCCTTACCTGTTTGCATCTCTGACTCTTCATTAAAAACTGCACTTGGATCTTTCACAAAGTCCCAGAGAATTCTGTGACAATATAGCATTACAGATGTGTACTCGGTCTTAAAAATGAAAATTTGAAAAACTTAACTAGACTTGCTATGTTGATCACTGTGTAGATGTGAAAAGGTCCATTTTCAGTTAACCGTGATTAAACTCATGAATTAAAAATTCCAATCCCCGAGGGTTCCCTCTCCATAATCTGATTTAGGTGACTAACACCTTCATGTCAAGTGAGTGCCCAGAAGTATATGCATTAAACTTAGTATGTTTTTCTTTTTTATGAGTAAATCTTTAGAATGATTAAACAATTTAAATGAGTGCAGATTTAAAAATGTAATTTTTATTAGACAGTCAAACTTCTGTGCTAGAAATCCCTCACACTCTCTAGATCTCTGCATTTGTCCTCAAGGATCTTCGTTTTTGATTTAAAAAATGACTTTTCCTCTTTGAGTTTTATTATGGGTTGGTACTGATGCTTCTGAAACAAACATGTTTATGTTGAGAGCACAGACAAAGTTGATTGGATTTATTATTAGATCAAAGTGTCATATCTGGCCAGACCTGGAGATCGGCTGAATGGATTAAAAAAATGGTAAAACTCAACTGTTTAACTCTAGGGGAGTTGTAAAATTAGCCTATTCTCAAAAAAAGTGGAGTGTTCCTTTTAATGCCCCATTCACACGAGGCGTCGGCGTTAATGCTTGACGGAGGGCGTGTCTGAAGCTTCGCGCTAACACGATCACCATAGTTACGACAGCCAATCACATCCAGCTTGGACCACGACACAAAAAAGGTGGTAAATCCCCAGAAGAAGAAGTAGTTGTTGTTGTTGTTGTGATTAGAAATGGATGCCGATTTAGCTGCGCAAGTGATTGGTGGTGTTGTCGTTAGTGCTGCACAAGCTCAGGCGACGTCACCGTTGTTGGGTGCATTCTATTCTCAGAAAGCGCCAACAGCGGAGAGAGTATCACGGACTTGTCCGGGAGCTGTGCCTGGATGAGGCCGATTCAGTGATGTGGCTGGCAATTGGACCAGCCCAGCGACTCGCTATCTGCCTACGGTAAGAATAATTTTATATGATTACACTTGTTGTAGACTTTGTCTTCATTGTAAAGCGTCTGTATGAATTATTGGCTAGAGAGATGCCACCAGTGATCAGTGATAGAAGAAAATACGTCTGTGGTTTAGTGTAACTTTTTTTTTTAAAAGTCACGAAAATGTTTAGTTTACTTAGAAGCAGTGTTACTACCAGTATTACAGGGATCGTTCATCCAAAAATGAAAATTCTGTCACCATTTACTCACCCTCATGTTGTTCCAAACCTGAATAAATTTATTTGTTCTGCCAAACTATCCCTTTAACTCAAAAATTGTCTCAGCTTGTTTGAGCATGTGAAAATTATGCAATTCTACTATACTATACATTCTGTACATTTCCAGTGTTTTTCTACCCTGTACGGTAAATGCATAAAAGCCAGTAAAAGCAGATAACATGATAGTAATCAGTGTGATAGACACATGCTCATAGTAAAAGACACAGAACATACATGCACAGTAAGTCTTATTAACTTTATTATTTTTAATGTAATGTATCTTGATTTTTTTTTTTCACAGGTACCTGGCCACTGGAGATTCCTTCAGAACAATTGCCTTCAGTTACCGTTTTAGGCACTCTACCATCTCAGGCATCGTGAGGGAAGTGGCCAGTGCCATCTGGACAGCCCTGGTGGAGGAGACTATGCCAGTTCCCAGCATGGAGGACTGGAGGGCCATCGCTGACCAGTTCCATGTGCGCTGGAATTTTCCAAATTGTCTTGGTGCCATCGATGGGAAACATGTGGTCTTACAAGCACCACCGAATTCGACAGCCACATTAATCGACAGCGTAGCGCCGCTTGAAGTAGAACACACCTACTCACTGTCTGGTCCGCTGCCAATCAGTTCCCGAATACGATGCCATTGGATTAGAGTGCTGCCAATTTCACAGCTCAAAAAGGAGATGCGCTATTTCTCAAGCTGCAGAGTGCAGACCACGTCTCTGGCTGCATTTACACTGCAAGTCTTAATGCACAGATCCGATCTTTTGACCATATCTGATTTTTTATTTTTTTTGCCCGTCTGTTTGCATTTACTTTAGATACGACTGGTATTCGATATCTGTGTTTACATTAATTCCCAACCAAAAGGATTGTCTGCAGTGATTGCTTTACTATGCACATGGTAGACCCTCGGGTTTTAAATGGCCGTGCTATTAAAATTATTTATATAATTCACGTCGAATGGCCATTATTATTTGCCAGCATGGACAACGGCTGTCATGGATGTTTTGCAGCACAAAATCTGACTGACTGGATAAAGACTGGAAAATAACAGTAATTTTAATTTGTTAGACGGTTTTATCTACAGCTGAGGTAGAATTCTTTAGTGAAATAAAGATGTTTTAATTACAAAAACTGCTAAGTTATCACCACATTGCTGAGAAATATAATGTAGCTTTTAGCTGTTGTATTTTAAAAATTCTGAATGTGCAATTGTAACCCGGGTAACCCAGGCTACCAGTGAGAATAAAATGAAAGAAGAAATAAAAACCAATAATATATTATTAAGGAAGATTCAGAAAGAAATCACTGATTAAATGTGGCGATGGGCTCTTTAAGAACTAGTAGCAGCAGTGAACTAAGCCCCGCCTATCTGCTACTTGCTGAGCGCGTGAGAAACACAGTTGCCAAGTCCGCGTATTATACGCGACTTTGGGCTTCTTTTTTTGTAAAGTTGCGGGGAAAAATCCCTGGTCGCGGGTTGTGGTTTTTTGGGCTTATTTCAAAAAATATGGTTGCTTATTATGGAAATCTGACAAGCGACTTTGTTTCTTTATTTATGTTCGCCATATTCTCCAATGCATTGATTGACACTGTCTGCTCGCAGTTAATGAGATGGTCCTCACTGCAGAACACAAGATCCAGGGGGTGTGGTTGGATCTAGATCCAACTCCTCCCACCTTACATATACCTAAACCTACCCGTCTCCACCCCCTGATCCCTAAACCCACCCATCCCCACCCCTAAACCTACCCATCTCCACCCCTAAACCTACCATCTCCACCCCCTAGATGTGGATCCAACCCCGCCCCCTGGATCTTTGTTCTGCAGTGAGGGGCTACTGCAGTTAATAGCCAACCAGTGCAATAATATAAGTGCCGTAGCGTAATTTTCCATATGTTCCGCCCCCTCATTGGAGAAAAATCACATTCAAAAAGAAGGCACGTGACGCTGTAATCCAAGCGATGACAGAAGTAGACGTAGAGGAGAGGGGTGACTTTCTTTTAGCCTAATTTTTTACAATGTTTTTGTAATGTATTAATTATCACGGGCTGTAATAAAAAAACAAGTAGCCATGTCCTAATAGTAAATACATATGGTTTGAATAGCCTGGTATGGCAAGATGTCTTAAAATGTATTTCTGTTTTTAACATTTAAACTTAGACCACATTATTAGATTACCTTTTGACTTCATGAATACACATATGACAGCTTAATGATTTTTTATATTTTTTATAATATTTTTTAAATAATATAATATATTTTCTTTTTTTAATATAATATATATTATAATTTAATATAATATTTTTTATATATTTGTCTATAATATTTATTTGGCATTTTGTTTTTTTTGTGTCATTTATTTGATAGTTATGTATACATTATTTTATTTTAAATGGTAGAAAAACCTGTTTTTGACCTCAAAATAAAGCACTTTCCCTCTGTACATGGCTGTGGGGATGAGCAGTTTTGTGGTGCTTGGAATTCTATATAATTAATAAAAAACAAATATTGCCACATTGATGGCTCAAGAAGGTGTAATTGTTCAAATAACACATTGTTTCATTTTAAAATATAAAAAATTGTAACCAAGTGTACTATTTCTGTAAAGGCTAGGGACAGAAAAATGGACATTTCCATAGAATGACCCCTATATATTTTAGGCTATAAATATGTGTCTATGTTACAGCTCTCCTTTGAAGCTCTTGTGTTTTTCTCCTTTTCCATCTCTCCAATCCTATTCTGCTCACAGGTGATTGGAGATGAGTTTTGTTCCCACTTTTGTTGCAGTTTGCTGATTTTTGTAAAATAGCTTCTGTTTTTGCTTTTCAGATAAAAGAGTGGTTTCAGTTTAATATGTTGCAGGCTCATTTATTAGTTATAAATAATATTGATGATAATAAATCATCAAAAAAATATTGGGCTTGTTTTTGAAGCTGCGGTTGCTTATTTGTCTCGCGAGAGTTGGCAACAGTGGTGAGAAAGTTCTCGATTTTTGCTAGAGAGAGAAAGCAAGTGAGACGAGGCAGCTACACGGAGCGATCTTCAAAACCCCTCCATGAGCTGTTGCCGGAGTAAGAAGCGGATGAGGCGGAGACTTGTGAAACAGATCGATGCAGACCCACGGAGCATCAAAGTGCCACAAATGAACTTCCTTGTTTGAAAATATATACATTTCTTGCCTTGGCTGTTTTTTTTTGTGAGATTCAAGTTCTTCTGTGACGAGTTTCCTGATTCATGCTGGACGCACAAGGTGCAATTTGTATATGGCGAGCCACCCATGGAACCATTTTCTCTGTTGAACTGTGTTTTGAGCCATCAAACTGGTAGGATTATTTTACTTTTGGACAAACGGGATTCAGACTCATTGAGATCATCTTGTTTTTTCTATTTTTTTCCCTTTTTGATTTCTCAACGAAAGACATTAACTGTGATCCTGAACTATTCTAAAAGAATCAACAGTTCTCTGAACTCATCTATTCAATTCATGAACTCAGGTTAACTGAATTAATTTGTCAAATCTTGAGCCTCTAATTCACATTCGACAGACTATTGAGTTTTGAGGAGAAAGTGATTAATTTTCAACTGAAAGTGAAAATTCAGAACTTCATTCTGTATATTGAATCAAACATTGTCTATTTGATCAGTTTTTTTTTATTCTTTTATTATTCATAAGTGTATGAGAATCTGTTTCCAATTGAGTCGAAAGTGTTCAAACTGCAGTCCAAAACTGAGTCCACGTACCTGTAAAAAACCCAACAAGAGTGGATATTATCATTTATTGTACTTTGTTTACCTATGTGATTTACACATTTTGAGCGAAAAAGCTAAAGAGTACATTTTTCTTAATACAAAATCAAACTGAATCAGAAAACAGGACTTTTTTGTTGATTGTTCACTCACCTGCTGTGCTGTCTTCCTCTCTCCAGTCGTCACACCTTTCTTCTGATCAATTGGCCCATACTGAACGTTACGTTAGTGTGACACGCTAAACACGTTACACGCTACACAATTTCTTAGCTATATAAAGTTTCCATTCCAATAAAATGCGACCGCATACAACACGCCGGCATAAAAATGCCATTAAAAATCTTTATGAACAAACGTGTCGCCCTCGCTTTGGAAGTTCTGTGGAGAATCGGATATGACGTATTAGACGTAGGTCGGATGTCCAGATATCGGATATGTATCTGATTTAAATTAATAGTGCCCACTGCAAAATCATCCTAGGGGTGGCCAGAGTTTATACAGTGGTGGCCGAGGCCACCCCTTGGGGGCGCCCCTGGCTTCTCGTTGTGCCTAACAACGCCCTTCAGCCGTGATTTATTCACAATACAGCACGGCCTCTTGTACCTTATTGCTTACTTAAATAACATGTATATTATGAAAATGAAACGACAAACAATAACAAAAAAAAAAATGCATTCTGTCAGACAACTTGTAATTGACAACTTAGATTTTGTTAATATAATTTATTTTCTGTATTTTTATGTGGTTGTGTATAATTTCTAAATGAAGCAGTAGCTGGCACAGGTGCTCTTCTACACTCCCTTCAAGCAGCTCAGGAGGTGCTGTAAAGTCCTCAGTGAGCAAGGAGAATTCACCATTTGCTTCAGACAAGCCAATGACCACAATGTCCTCGACCACTGGCTCCAAAACATTGCAACAACAAAACAAAAACAGATTTAGTGATAGTTACATTAAGTGATAATGAATATTTAATGCTTTTGCTTCATTTTCGAATTATAATTTATTTTTAAATACTGTATTTGTTATTTTTATATATTAACGTCTGTGCTATATTGGGAATATTGTCATGGCTGAAGTTTGTTGCTAGGCACATTGTGAAGCAGTGCCTGAAGCAGGGGCGGACTGGAACAAAATTTCAGGCCGGGAAATCTCACTCTCATCCAGGCCATCCCATACATCTACAACAAATTTTGAAACCAGACAACAATATTTTTTGTATGGCCATCATCATCATTGCATAAAAAAGTTTCAATTCCTAGGCTGGGGCCATGCAAAATAATTAAAGGTTATCTTTTGAACTTCCATTTTCCTTTTTAGTCTCTTCATTTTCCCTGACATCTCTATGTCTCTCATGTGTATGTTTACTTTTTTCACAAATTTTCTTGCACCTGTCACTTTTCCAGCACCTTGTTGCAAAACAGCCACCTCGTTGTAATTTGTTTGCACATAGTATACATTTATTTTAGAAAAAAATTAAGTATTACATTATTGTTTTACCTTGTCAAAATTAGCACAATAATAGCTACATCTTGAATATATCTTTATAGAAAAAGCTTAAAATTGAATATGTTTTTGCATTATCATGGGTCATGTTTGGTCCTAAGGAAAATTAACCATGATATTATTAGACCTATGGTAAAAGTAACCATGTTTTTGGTGGATTGATTACTATTTGTATAACCAGAGTCTTACTACAAATACCATGGTGAAACTATATCGTGTAGCAAAACCATTAATTTGTGGTTACCATGGTTTAACTATAGTAAGTTAGTAACCATGGTTTTTTGGTTTTATTTTTAGTAAAACCACGGTTAAATTTCCTAAGGGTTGTGTTGTTGTCTGCCATAACTCCTAAACCTGTTATAAAACTATGTGAATATTTATCTGCTAAATTCCGTCTCTTTACAATAGTAATTATGTCCTTTTGTTAAGTTTGCAGTAATTGACAGCTACTGCTAACATTTGCTAGCAGTTTAATGTTTAACTAAGTAAACAAAGATAAAACTACAATAGTCTATTTACAGATGTAACTGACCTGCACTTGAAGCCCTGAACAGGACAGTTTTGCCTCTCTGCTCCACCTGGGCGCTTCCACTCCATTCTAGAGTCTCGCGTCCTTTTGGCGGACGCGCGGATGCGCGGAGCGCGCGTGAGGTGAATCACGTTGCCAGTCAAGGCATGATTTATTAGAGTTTTATTATTGAATGGCGAATTCGGAAATAATCACTTTAGTACATTCGGTAGGCAACAAAAACAACAACAACAATATAAAATAATAATAATAAATTATATATAAAAAAAAAAATGCAGGGCAGTGGGCCAAATTGGCTGCCAGGCCACCGGGAATTCTCCCGGTTCTCCCGATGGCCAGTCCGCCCCTGGCCTGAAGCCTCCTCAACCGTGACTGAATTCACAATACCTCACAGCCTTGAGTGTGTTATTGATTTTATGAAATAGTTACCACAGAATAATTAAGGAGTAACAGAATGTTTATATGCAACTAAAATAACTGAAAAATCTTGCCAAAGTCTTCCATATTCTTAAAACTTGCAGACAACGTGTTTGATTTATGCTTTACGGCCAGAGTTGCCCTGCTCTAATGTATATGTTGCATACCTCTACAGTTGTGTGGACTGTCGAGTTGAATGTGGCAGCCTGGACATTTGCTCTGAGATGACTGATTTTGACTTTATCATTTAGTTGGATCTTGGTCAGGACCTGGTAACCGCCAAAAGGACACCAGGATTCTGTAGCCGCATTTGATCCCCACATCCAGAATGGGGACTTCTGTGTCCCTCACACTGGTCTTCCTTGGGACCTGCATCTATAAAGTTATGGTACATTAAAAATCAACAGAGAACAGCATGTGAACAGAGGATCACTGACGTCTCTCTAGTGGGACGAAGCCTTAGCTGAGCTTCATTTGAGAGCCCAAGATGAGATGTCCCATCTGAGGCGCCATAATCAGGTTAAGCGGACACAGCAAGTTCAATTCATCCACCTTTTCAACTGTGAAGGTACATAACATCAAGACACCAATTCTTGTTTTGAGGAGAACAGTTGTCCATCCAGAAGATGATGGCATATGTCCTTTGCTTTTACTAGTGCAATCACACAGGCTGAGGTGATCTCCGCTCCACTTCGCCCTGCACTGCACCCATGCCAGACCACAGAGATGGTGTTTTTTTATTTTTCTTCTTGCCTACGGAGGCAAAGGGCTCATGGAATGCCTCGATACGCTTTGTCAAGATTGCTGTTTGCAGACCAGGCATACGAGGCAACATGATTACATTTTGGAGATCCACACTCTTCACTAATGTGTCTTCTGGCCAGTCCCTGTTCTCTTCAGTCTGGTAAGTCATCCTGCCCTGCACGGCAGACTCTTTATGTACTCTTTATTACTTGTATTCATTGTTTTTTTCTGACCTTAACTGACAACCAGTCAAAATTAGTTTATACATGTGGTTAGATGCAATGTTCACCTGCATAAAAAGCTAAAAATTTTCTTTACAAGTAGACATGGGATAGTATGAATTCATTAACAACTGTTAATTGAGCATATGGACACAGAAAATGGCTATAGTTTCTTATTTTACATCAATCATTGCTATTTGCTATAAATATGCGGATAATCAGATTCCAGATTTTTAAATAGTTATCCTTATGTTTTGTGATCCAGGGTCACACATATCAGTATATAATCATTGCTTTGTATAGGCATCATGAACTTTTGCAGCGTATCATGGGTAAGATACAGAATAGATTCTGGTAAGAAACATTGCAAGAAAAGACATGAGTCAAGATAAATGAGAAAAACATAAATACAACACCCTTCAGTCTCGCTATAAATGTTCATTTTTGCTGCATCATGAAATAAACCCGGAATCTGGTTTTAAGAAATAAGTATGTATAAATATATTTATTAAGCATTTATAACGTGAGTTAAAAATGGCTCACTATTTGGCAAGTGCGTATGAATGATTTGTAATGCATTTGTAAATGAGTTATTAGTCATTTATGAACATCTTTATAAACCCTTTATAAAGGGAACCTTAATGTAAAGTGTTACCAAAAACAATACTTTATTTTAAAATTAAGCATTCCATGTATTCTATAGTTTCCATATTCTCTGACTATATTTCATTTGAACAAAGATGGTGGCTGATCCAAGATGATCCAAGATGGTGCCAAGGATGGCAGCCGTGTTGCGAGCTCCGAGAAAACTCTGCAGGTTTTCGTATGTTTTGTTTGTTTTTTTGTCATATACACAATTATACGTGTTAGATGTTGTTAGTATAACCGTCTACGATAGAGACACGCTTTTAAACATCGGTTCTTAAGTCGCGCAACGCAAACCGGTCTTTGCTCCTGAACGCCGGTGATTGTTTACAGACACCGCATCAGAGCCCTTATGTCTGGAACGCACGACCACGACGAAAGAATATACGCAGCTGGAAATAGAGGGAAAAAATGAGCTGGCGTTCTTGTCAGACTGAGACGCCGTGCCTTTCGACCTCCTCTCCCAACCATTTTGCTGGCTAACGTTCAGTCACTGGATAACAAACTCTGAATGAACTGCGTGCGCGCATCTCATACCAACGATAAACAAGGGAATGCTGCGTTATTTGCCTCACAGAAACCTGGATGTCTGCAATGGTGTCCAGGACTCAGCCATCGAGCTTACGGGGTTCTCCGTACACCGCTCGGACTTAAGAAATAATAATAAAGAGCTCACAGGGAATGTGCAAGCACGAAGGTGGGGGCGTTTGTATTCTACATAGCAAGCAACTACGAATGGTGTGATGAAAGGAATCTACACTCTATTAATAATCCTTACTGAGTATTAGCTCCCCTGATCTGGAATTAAATCAGTAATGCTTCTGATGTTATGAGACCTATTCTGGCTACCGAGGGAATTTACAGCCTGATGGCATGGGGGAATCACAGCTGTATACATTCCTCCTCAAGCCAACAGTGCAGTTCAGGCACTCAGGGAACTGTACGGGAACTATAAGCAAGCAGGATTAAATCGCGCTACCCAGATTCGCAGCGTTTGTTATTACGGGGGACTTTAATAAAGCCAACTTCAGAACAATTTTGAGTTTACTCGCTTCATTCGCGCGTGAATACTTTCAACACATCACCACAGACGCGAATTCGCGTCAGGGATCGTGTACTGGACCATTGCTACTCCCCCTTCCTGGACGCTTACAAATCACTTCTCCCCCGCCCACCTTTCTTCCAAGCAAATCTGATCACTCCTCCGTTTTGCTTTCCTGTTTACAGGCAGAAACTGATACGAAAGTACCCGCCCTCAGGACAGTTCAATGCTGTCGGACCAATCGGACGCTATACTTCAGACTGTTTTGATCACGTGGACTGGGACATGCTCCGGGTATCATCTGATGGTGACATACAGGACGGTACTCAGATTCTGTAACGTGTTTCATACGGACGTGTATAGAGGATGTAATTCCGACCAAAATAATACGCATCTGTAATGCCGTGGATTAACAGCGATGTTCGATCAGCCTTGTCAGCGCGGACATCTGCCTTTAAATCCGGAAACACTGACGATCGGGAAGCCAGTTACGATCTCAGGAGATCCATCAAAGCAGCCAAACGACAATATAAAAACAAAGTTGAACAATTCAACAACAACAACCCAAGAAGCATGTGGCAGGGCATCAACAACATCACAGGCTTTAAAGGGAATAAACCAGCCACTGTGAACATTGCCGCCTCTCTACCGGATGAGCTGAATCCTTTTATGCTCGTTTCGAGGCTCATAACACCGCCCACACAGAGTGCGCTCCCACAGCTGCTGCAGAAGAGGTGAGTCCACTATCCCTTTCTGTCGCGGATGTAACTCGATCACTTCAAACGGTTGAACATCCGCAAAGCTGTGGGCCCGGATGGCATCCCAGGCCGTGTGCTCAAAGCATGCGCTTACCAACTAGCCGGGGTTTTTACAGACATCTTCAATCTGTCCCTCTCTCTGTCTGTGGTTCCCTCATGCTTCAAAAAATCCACCATTGTGCCCATACCAAAGAAAAATAATAATCACATGCTTGAACGACTGGAGGCCCGTTGCTCTGACACCCATCTTCAGCAAGTGTTTTGAGAAGCTCATCAGAGACCACATCTGCTCTGTGCTGCCTGCCTCACTGGACCCACTACAATTTGCATACCGCAGAAACCGTTCCACAGACGACGCCTTCACCCTGCACACTGCTCTCTCCCACCTGGAAAATAAGAACACCTATGTGAGGATGCTGTTCGTGGATTATAGTTCAGCATTTAACACCATAGTGCCTGCCACACTGGTTGCGAAGCTCCAGACTCTGGGACTGAACAGATCTCTGTGCAGCTGGATCCTGGACTTCCTGACAGGCAGAAGTCAGGTGGTCAGAATGGGCAACAACACTTCATCTCCCCTGATCCTCAACACTGGCGCCCCGCAGGGCTGCGTTCTCAGCCCACTCCTGTACCAATGTACACACACCTGTACAGCTACACACAGCTCCAACGTCATCGTCAAATTTGCCGATGACACAACGGTGATAGGCCTGATCACCGACAACATGAGACGGCCTACAGAGAGGAGGTGAGTACCCTGACTAAATGGTGCCAGGAGAACCACCTCTCACTCAACATCGACAAGACCAAGGAGCTGGTGGTGGATTTCAGGAGACAGAGCAGAGAACACACACCCATCTCCATCGACAAGACACCTGTGGAGAGGGTAAACAGCTTTAAGTTCCTCGGCGTTCACATCACCGAGGATCTCACATGGTCCACTCACACAGACGCAGTGCTGAAGAAGGCACATCAGCGCCTCTTCTTCATGAGATGGCTGAGGAAGTTTGGAATGAGCCCCAGCATCCTCAGATCCTTCTACACCTGCACTGTGGAGAGCATCCTGACCGGCTGCATCACCGCCTGGTTTGGAAACAGCACCGCTGGCAACCGCAAAGCTCTGCAAAGAGTTGTGCGAACTGCCCGCCACATCGTTGGAGGTGAGCTTCCCTCCCTCCAGGACATCTACACCAGGCGGTGTAAGGAAAGCCAGGAGGATCATCAAGGACTCCAGCCATCCATCCCACAGACTGCTCTCCTGCTGCCCTCAGGGAGACGTCTCCGCAGCAATCCCGCACTAGCCGACTGAGGGACAGCTTTTTCCCTCAGGCTATCAGGCAAATGAACAGACAGAATGATATCATCACACTCCCACTCACACAACATGCCACGCACTGCACTTTACCGCCGTTCACTGGACTACACGCACACACTGCAATAATACAACCTGTCTGCTATCACTGGATACCATACAATGCACATCCACGACATTGCATATGTATAATCTGTTGCACCTTTGCACAACTATCTACTGCACAACTAATCTGTTGTAAATCTATAATCTGTTGCCCTTAACATATCACAATGTTTAGATGTGTACATAATGTAAAATGTGTACATAGTGTATTGATAACTAAGACTGTCTTTATAGTACACTGTGTGTATTGAGTATGTGTATGTGTATTTTGCACATTGTCTTCTGTACAGTCTGTAAATATGTACTGTCTATATGTAAACTGTTTTGTTTTTTGCACTGTTTGGAGCACGCTCTCAAGAATTTCACTCACCAAGGCACTTGTGCTGTGGTGATGTGACAATAAAAGTGATTTGATTTGATTTGATTTGGCAAATTCAAGATTTTATTTGTCATATACACAATTATACAGAGTATAACCAGCAGTGAAATGTAAGTCAGGTCTGCTCCATGGACAGTGCAATTATATGGAATACAAACACAAAGAATATACATAAATATAAAAAAATGAAGTAGAAAATAAAAAATAAAAAGAATAAAATATAAAATAAAATGTGAAAAAAATAAGTGTCCAGGACAGTATACTGTAGACTTAATAAATAATAATATAAGAAGGAATGTGCAAGACGAATGTGCAAACAGGTTGTATTTACATAGCAGCAATACGAATGGTAGAAAAATTATTAATAACTTACTGAGTATTAGTGATTATTAAATAGAGTAATGTTGATGTTATGAGACCTAGTTTGAGTTTAGGAGCCTGATGGCCTGGGGGAAGAAGCTCCTCCTAACAGTGCGTTCACACCAGATGTGACTTGCGCGATTAAATCGCGCTATTCGCACGTAGTTGGACGCTTGAACATTTTGAGTTTACTCGCTTCATTCGCGCGTGAAATTCAATTCACAACAGACGCGAATTCGCGTCAAGGAGGGGCTAGGGGCTTCTCACTTCTCACTTTCTTCCAAGCAAGATCCTTTTTATTCCTGTTTCTATAAAAGTACGAAGATGTATCGTACAGCTCCGGGTACAGCTCCGGGTATCCACATACAGCGACGGTGATTTTGTCCTGTGTAATGCCTTTGTGGAGAGGAAGGACACACACACATCTGAACTAAGTGCAACCACAAATTCCTTAGGCTTAAAGAAGTTTTCTTCACTATCTGCAAGTCATAAAATTGACAGACGAACAGCACCTCACCCAACTGGCTGGCCAATTTCCTGCCATGCTTTTGGGTTATCATCATAAGGAAACCTCTAAAAAATAGGAGAGCTTTGAGGTAAACATCTGGCAATGGTCCAGCGACAAACTTTATGATATCTCCTGACCGCTTAAGCAGTAACTCAATGATGGTATCAACAAGAAAGACTTTTACGAGAGCTGGAGTGGGGCAGATGCATGCCCCAAAGTGACTTTTCTGACCTCCCGTTTCTCTCACATTCCAAAAGGAAACGCCTCCCGTTTCACCGCTTTGAACAGAACAAGACTCAAAACTTTTCTTAAGTGTTCCAAAAAGACAATTAATAATAATCATTGCTGCTATTAGAAGCAAGATATATATATATATTATAGATACAGACAATAAATATGTATTGCTGGTTGTAGTTTATGAAATGAAATTAAGCTTTCTGTGTTATTGTAACCAATGATATCTTCTCAATCTGTGACATAACTTTTTCCTGTGTTTAATTCATATGCGTGGTGCGATTATTTAGAATTTAGCATAGTTTAATCTATGCCTTAACCCGTGTAGTAGGTAAAAAGTAATATGGGCACTTTGTGTATGCCAAATACCTGTTGTTTGGTCTTGAATAATAGCTGATTTCACAAACAACAAGTTGGTGTAAGTGAAAGTTGACTTTTCTGATCCTAACGTATGATTAAATCACTTCTAGGAATCTGCTAAAATATGTTCTTCATTTGACGAAATAACTCAGCAAAGTATTTTTGCTGTACGGGGCGGAGCTCCGCCCTACAATAACTATTTCATTGGAAGATCATCGAGTGGGAGGGACCGAAATCTCCGGTCTAAAATACTGACTCCCAGCTCTCGCGCTCTGCTCTGCTTTGCTTGAAAATCGCGCTTCTTGAAACTTGGAGCTACTCCAAAAGAGCTCCTAGCCTTAACGTCTGGCCGAGTTTGAACATTGAACCAACACCTAGTCAAATCTCTGAAGAAACCCTTGAAAGTCTGAAGCTACGCGAAAGGAACTGAAGAGCAACAAACAGCACCCAGAGCCAAACAACCAACAAAGGGCATCCCCAGAGTGACGTCACGCGACGACGACACGCGGGATTCCTTCAACCAGCCAGGAAACGAAACGACAGATCAGCGTCATTTCAACTTCAAAGCAAGTATCAAACAAAATCTCTAAAGTGGCTGGAACTGGTATTTTATCTCTAAGAGTAAGGATAATAGAGTTCTTCTCTTGATGATCGACACGGGTAAAATCGTGTGGAAATAGCAAAACAGTGCTATATTTTAATCATTCTCAATTGCAACAATTCATTGCCTGTGTGTATGTATTTTGTTTTGTGTTATTTAGCCTAGTTCATGTATTTTAGTAAGATAGCAAATAAACTCTTGTTTGATTTATAGAGAAGTGTTCTGTGTTCTGTTGTGAAATATTCAAATCAAACTTTGCCCAGATTACGTTACCTATGCTCATAACTGTCATAAGGTTATTTAAATAATTCTGTATTATTATATCGTGGCCACGAGAATAAACAGAATTTCTCAGATATACTGAAATCTAACAACTCGCTGGACGATTGTTAAATAAGGTATAAGTTGGACGTTTTGATTAATATCAATTGAGCATATCAATATCAAATCGTAAGATTCCCTAAAGCTAAAATAAAGCTTAAACCAAAGAGCTAAATTAAACAAGGTATTGTTTAAAAAATCATTACACCTCCATTGTTGTTTCGGATTTCTGCCTCCGCTCACTACGTCGTAATCACGTCACTACTAGAGCAAGCTCCTGATTGGTTAATGTGGCGCGAATATCTGCCAAAGTTCAGATTTTTCAACACGCGCCAAACACGCCGCAGGATGTCTATTCGCGTCTTTGCATTGACTTAACATGTAAATCACTCACGCTTAACGCTTCATTCGCTTCTGGTGTGAATTAAGTCTCTCAGTTTTTGCCATCAGGCTACGGAAGCGCTTACCAGATGGTAGCAAAATGAAGAGATGGTTACCGGGGTGATTTGAGTCCTTGATGATTTTGACAGCTCTGCTTTTGCAGCGTTTTAGGTAGATGTCCTGCAGGGAGGGGAGAGCAGACCCTGAGATACGCTCAGCTAAGCGCACAACTGTCTGCAGGGCTTTACAGTAAATAGCTATTGTAACTGGAGATGGAATACTAATATGAAACCATTTTGATGGAAAAGAGGTAACAAAAAGTCAGCCAAAAAGTTATGTGTATATATATATATATTTTTTTTTTTTTATACAATTATACATTTATAATGACAATAGCAACAACAACAATAAAGTTTTTTTTTTTTTTTTTTTTCTATTTACATTACATTTACATATAGGGTCACCCAATATGCAAGTAATACTACCAGACACAAATATTACTGCCTCAAACCAAGGCACCAGATGCTACCAGGGTTTGGCAGATTCACAAGATGCTAATGCATTGAGGGACCATGCAGACAGCAGGCGCTAAACTGATGGATGGAGCAGTAGAGACTAAAATCTCTGTAATGGCCAGTGGAGGAACCTCTGGGGCAGCCGTGGCTATTTGGTGACCTGGACCAAAATATAAATATACAGAAATCAGGGTTATTGTCTACATTATAATTAGAAAATATATTTGGCATCAGCTTTTTTTCTTGTCACAATAAACAAACATATAAAAACAACTGCACAAAAAAAGTCATTATTCTTTAATAAAAACTGAATTTTTAGGGAGGGAGGATCTAAATATATATTCTAAATTATTGGTCTCAAACTTAATTCCTGGAGGGCCACAGCTCTGCACAGTTTAGCTCCAACCCTAATCAAACACACCTGATCCAGCTAATCAAGGTCTTCAGGATCACTAGAAACTTCCAAGCAGGTGTGAGTTGGAGCTGGTTGGAGCTAAACTGTGCAGAGCTGCGGCCCTCCAGGAATTGAGTTTGAGACCATTGTAATCTAAATCATTTGTAGAGCAGTACCTTAAACCATTCATGTGAAAGGATTTCCCTCAAATCAATCCTCTGGCTTGGGCTTTCGTTCAGCAGGGCATTGAGGGACCGTGCAATCAGTTGGCAGCATTCTGAAAGAGAGGAAGAGACGAGAGAGTCAGATTATTACCTTAAACTGATCTCTTTGTATTAAACTGTAAGATTTGAATATTCTACACTGTACAACAAGAAAAACAGATACAATTTCTGTATTATCCATCTTTTATATAACCACGTGGTTTTGGGTGTTCCTTCTTCCTCTTTGTTTCCATGTTTTGCATGATTTCAATTACAGTTGGTCTTTGTTGTGATGAATGGCATCTTACCGTATGACTAGTACGCCATAATCAATCAACTCTGTGTCTTTGGGTTCTGGGTAGTCTCCACACACCAACAAGAACAAGAGTATTCCCAGAGACCATACAGAAGTTGGTTTCCCGTGGTACTTGTGGTCCACGTAGTACTCAGGCGGGCAGTACTCTGGTGTGCCTGAAGGAAAGAGATTTTGACTGATACCCAAACTTGAAATACTACAAATTTTCACTGTAAAAAAATATCTGGTGTTATTAAATACAAAAACAAAACAACAAACGCTGCTTCAAAAGTGAGATATGGTTTACAGGATACCAATTAAACTTTTCACTTGAAGTGAAGTCTCAAACTATAGGTGTGATACATGTAACATACCACAACATTGTTCTCTAGCCGGAGTCTTGCAGGAGATCCCCACACCCAAAGTCAATCAGTTTGACCTCAAGCGTTTCTGGGTTGATCAAGAGGTTCTCCAGCTTAATGTCCCGGTGAAATACTCCTCGTTGACAGCACATGTGAGCGGCCTTTGTTGCCTGTGCCATGATAGACCGTGCTGTGTCCTCGCTGACGAAGCCTCCCTGAAGCATCGTATAATCCCACAGATCTTTGCAGGGTGACGGATGTTCCAAGACCATGATGTAAAGTTCAGGCTGGTCCTGCCAGTCCAGCAGCTGAATGATCTCTGGAACTCTGGACTCCTTATTAACAAGGAGTAAAAGACCGACCTCTAACGGAAGGGTTGCGGGATGACCAGGCTAGAGGAAAGATCACTGTTATATGGAGCTGCTTTAAAGTAAGGACTTTAGTCCAGTCTTGGACAAAAATGTTGTCAGTATGTTTGCGCAGTGAGCGCAGCCTACTTACAACGTAGATGTATCTCATGTTCCTTGGCTTGCTGGCAATTTTCACTGCCACCTGAACGACAAAACAAAACATTTATTGCATCTACAACATGGCAAGTGCACTAAATACGTGACCTAATATACACTGAGATGATGTACAATGGAAATAATGAGACAAAACAATGTAGTTAAATATTGTAAGAACATGACAGTACCTCAAGGTCATCCTCCAAGCGGCCGCATCCTCCCTCACCAAGCATTTTGCCGATTTCATACGGGCTCAGAATGTTATCTGTTAAAAGATTAACAATTATGACATGAAGTGTCAAACATTGACAGTATTGTGTGTAATGTTGGGAGCAGTAAACTTACCCTCTGTGGTCAAGTCCACTCTGATGTTGTGAGCTGACATGACTGGACTGGACTGTGGTGGACTGGAGCTGGAGGGCTTTGATCCTGCTGATCTGCAGGAGGAAGGTCTTCAATATCACTGGAAAAAGGTTCCTCTAGATCCTCTACAGACCAGGAAATGGACTGCAGAGAAATATGATCTAAAGATGGGAAGAACAAACAAAAGTATGTTTTAGACAAATAATAATTTAATATTGCATTCTCTTATGACCATTTTTCAGGTACTACATGAAATCTAAAATTAAAACTTCTTCAAACCATGTTTCATCTTTCTGATGAAGATTTATGAAATGTACTGCAATAAAAAAATCTTATGACTCACCAAATTTTTTGATTTTGATTTAAAATATGATTGTAGATATATGGCAATTAAGGGGAGACAACAACTAGGTCAAAGAACACATGGGGAATGAAAACAAACTAAAAGTCCATGTAGTGAGGGTGTGATAGGCGAAGCAGGGGCCTGTTTCATAAGTTTACCAAATAAGCGGTTTATTTCAGGTAGTCTGACTTATTGTCAGTTTATTTGGTTCAAAATAAGTCAGACTAAATTAAATAAGCCTGGCTTATTTGGTAAACTTGTTTTATGAAAATGAGCATGTGGGAAAGGCAACTGTGAGTAAAGCCGTTCATACAGTATGCCTGGCACTAAAACAGTTCCTACACCCTTTGTACAGTTCCCTAGCCAAAAACTTGTGTGTCTTGTTAAAGAAGAATTCCACTGAGTGGCAGGTTTGTCCTTTCTAGGTCAATCTATGATAGATGTATTTTAATATGTATTCATACTATTCATATCTATCCATCTACTGTATTCATACTGCATATACACACAGACTTAAAGGGGGCATCGGATGCCCATTTTCCACAAGGTGATATGATTCTTTAGGGTCTTAATGAAAAGTCTTTAACGTACTTTGGTTAAAATTTCTCAATGGTAGTGTAAAAACACCTCCTTTACCCTGTCAAAATCAGCTCTGTTTTCAGCAAGCTGTTTTTTAGTCCATGTCGCTTTAAATTCTAATGAGCTCTGCTGACCCCGCATCTCTCTTCTGTGGGGTGAGAAGCAGACTGTAAACTTCAGCCACGAAACTGACTAAACTAACACATTAGTAGGAAAGGCAATTTGCAAAGATTCATTAAAAAAAACCTTATACTAACTTCTTCTGTAGATGAAGCTGGATCACAAATGATTTGTGCGAACACAGACGCATTTAGGCAGATCGGGGATTGGCGTATTCCCATCAAAAACGAAAGTAACGTTAATCCTCTGCGTCTTCAGTGGCTCAGATGTCGGGAGTTAATTATGACTGCTATATTCATTATTACATCCAACAATAAAACACCTCAAATCTCTTAATCTGAGACATTCTTGTCTTCCCCTGCACCGGAGTCGACACAATGGCGGACTGATGACAGCTCAATTGTAGTATGCAGCTGCATGGGGATAATGTGTTCTGTAGTCATTTCAGTGGTCAAGTCAGACATGCACTTTTTGGGTGTGAGTCTTGCAGTTGGTGTGGGAAAATCTCTAAACAGTTGTCTACATAGAACGACTGAAGTACAGAATTCACTATATCTGATAAGTTCAGGTTGGTCCCTCAGTACAATGCCTGATGCTGGACCCGGTGATGTGATATCAGGTTGTGGCTGTCCTCTGGTTGGCTGGAGACACAGGATGGAGGGCCACAGCAGCATCCTGATTCAGAAAAGGAGAATGTCAGTGGATCAGTGATAGAAGTTCTTGGCTGGTCAGGACAGTCTTTCATTTTGAGAAGTATAGCACGGCACTAGCTAACTCTGTCTGAGTTGACTCTCAGCGGCAACCCGCACCTGGAGAAGATGTGATTTATTCAGGATGTAGTTTGGGCAGTATCGTTGGGTGCTGGGAGGCACCCTACTCACTTGGTGAACTGGCACACAACTGAGAGGAAATACTTGTTGCCTCCCGTCAACCTCCCATTTGGAGGTCTGACCAAGAAAATGTCACTCCTCTGTTTTGCAGTGGGGGGGGTCTGTGGGTTGGATTTGCTGTTTGAAATTGGCGGCAAACAAGGCATCCTTTGACATACTCTGTCATGTCTTGCTGCATGCCGGGCCAATATGCCACTTGTTTTAGTGGCTCATAAGTGGCTCTTGTGCCATGGTGTCCAGCACACGGTGCATCGTGGGCATACAGTAACATGACCCCCCTTTGGCACTGTGGCACCACAAGTGTTGGTGCAGTGATGTCATCAGGGACATACCATAGAATGTTGCCCATCACACGCAACATTGGTTTCACATCATGTAGCCATTTGAGGGTCGGAGCAGTAGCAAGTTGAGCAGCTGTGATAAGGTGGTTGGGTCAGAGAGGTGGTGAAGATTAGTCTTTATTGAGGAGTCAGAGGCTTGCATATCAGCAATGTCATTCGTGGAGATTTGTGGAGCCAGCATAAGTGGCTGGTGGGTACTGTGGTGGGTTGAGTTTGCTTGCTGCAGGTTATGGCTGTCACCTCGAGTGGGTCGGTGGGTGTGTGGGCTGGTGGAGACCATAGCTCGCTCTGTAGTTCACCTGCTTTAGCAAGGGCATCCGATTGGTCATTGAGGTCCTTGTCCGGCCCTGGTTGCTTTGAGTGTCCTTTCACCTTCTTCCAGTAGATGATCACATCATGTTTACTTGTGATGTCACTACATGCCTGGAACAGTGTTGGAGTTTAACTGGTTTGTTGTTTGCCATCCAGCGTCCAAATATAACTCCTTCTGTGGATCTGTGTAAGCCAGACATGGGGCGATGCACAGATGTCGTTTCAGTTCATTCATGGCATTTTGCTGAGCATCTGTCCAGACGAATGGGCAGCCCTTTTTCAGGAGGGCAGTAAGAGGGCATGCAATGTCCGAGTAGTTCTCAATGAAGTGACATGAGTAGTTGCACACTCCCAGAAAACTTCTCAGTTCTGAGACATTGACAGGTGGCTTAATGTTCTGAATGGCCTGGATGCGGCTGGTTTGTGGCTCAATGCCCTGTGGTCCGATGAGTATGCCCATGTAGTTGACCATGGTTTTCCACCATTGTTCTTTGTGGAGGGCAATCTTGGCACCAGCAGTGATCAGTTTGTACAGGATGTGGTCACTTTCCTTCAGGTGATCAGCCATTGTTGTGATTTTACATGCATGGATGACACCTGTCTCAAGCATGGAGTTGATCTCCTGCATGGTTTTGTTTGATTCAAGTGGGATCTGGTATTGCTTGACAAAAGTGGGTGGACCTTTTGGGTGCATTGGGACATGCACGACATGGAGGTTAGTGAGCCCACAGTATAAAGAGTCCTTGGCAAATTATGCTTTCTATTTGTGCAGGACTTGATGGTATTTGTGGCGGTTTGCATCGTCCTGTATGGCATCAGCATCTTTCAGAATTTGCTGGTTGTCTCAAACCCTGGGTATGGCTCTTCTGTCATTAATTCCGCTGTCCCACTGTACCGCACAGATGCCCAGGCAGGGGTCCAAAGAGAATCGTGTTTGCTTGTTAGCAAAGGGGATGTATGTTGTATTCTTTTAAGAGCTGTAAACAGTGTGAGGCTGATGGCTGAGTTTTGTGCCCACAGTGCTAGTATGCAGTCTGCTGTTGTGACATCATTCAGCTGTAGGCCCGCCATAACTTGGGGGCAATATGAGTCAGAGTCTTTGGCTAGCTGGAAAGCACAGAGCAGCAACCTTAAACCTTGCTCTTAAGTCAAGACGCTCCTGCAGCTGGCAGCGAGATTTTCTGTGACCTTTGTGACCTGGCAGTCTATCTCGGGTGATCTTCTTCTTGAGGTTCTTGATTTTGAGACCAGATTTTCAGCTCATAGGCCGATATTAAGGTGAATGGGAGCATTTACTAGATAAGCCAGTGGGGTAAGAAAAATAATCTTGTTTTAAGAGTATTTTACTGGCAGATAATTTTACTTGTTTTAAGCAAAATGCACTTAATTTAGATTTTTGTCCCCAGGAAACAAGACTAAATATTTTACGTCTTTTTGCTTATCTAGTAAATTAATCTTGATTTAAGAATTATTAGATATTTTGACTAAAAACAAGACAAAAATACTATGATAAGCTTTTTTTGCAGTGTAGGGGTGTGAGTTCTTGCACTCAGTGTTTCGGGTCTTGCAGCCATCCTTTTGGTCGAACTCGGGACTGTAGAGGGCATGGGAGATAAACATTTCTGTTCAATTATATACAGGTTGTAGCGAGATGTCCCTCCCCAATGTTTTGGGTTTTAGTAGGGTTCCTTGCTCTCTTCTCTGATCTGGGTTGGGCTGCTTCCCCTGCATTAGAGGGTTTTAAATAGGAGGCCCACCTATAGCAGTCTTGCCAGAGGTTGGTAGCTATCTAAGAATAGTTCACTTGGATGTGGTGTTCTTGATTGGGCTGTTTCCTTCATCTCAGAGGTTTGAAGTAGACAGTCCATCTATGGCTTTAGCTTGAGTCTCTTTCAGGCTGCCTATTTACGAATTTGTTTTGTCAAAGATTTACCAGTTGAGGCTGGTTTCCTTTGATAAGATTCCCCCTTTGTATTGTGAGTTTTCCTACCTATATTTTTGGTAGCAGGGTTGGGCTTCCTCTCTGTTATAGGGATTTAAGTAGGCAGTCCCCTTGAGGTTCACTTTTTACTTAGCATAGTAGTGCCTCCCTGGTATTAGAGGGAATTAAGTAGGCGGCCCACTTATAGGAGCCTTGTAGGAGGTTAGTAGCTGTCTGAGGATAGTTCCTTTTGATGAGTTGTTCTTCCTATCCCCATACTTGAGCTGTCTCCCCTGTGTTTTTTAAGTAGATTGCCCATTACCTTTAGGAATACTGTGTTCCAAGCTTGGCCGAATAGATGCCCCGCCTTAATTATTTGAGAATGATTGGGTTCCGTATTTCCTCCAAGTTATTCTAGACACCTGGGTGTCATGGACTGTCCCCTTAATTGTTATATGTTTGCCACTATTTTTGGTGCTCTCTCACCAGGTGGTTAGGCAAGCACCAGGGAGTTTCCTTGAATGGGAACGTCTCGGGTTTCGCATTTAACCATGGTTCCCAGAGAGGGAATGAGACACTGCATCCCCTGGCCATGCCTAGGGCCTGCCTGTGTTGTGCCTTCTTCAGACAAAGTTGATGACCTCCAATGCACTGTAAAAAAAAAAGAAAAAAAAAAAAGTTGAGCCAACTTAAAATTTTAAGGCAACCAGCTTTTATTTTAAGTTGGCTCAACTTTTTTTTTTTTACAGTGTGGGATTAAGAGTTTTTCACATGTGCTTCAGACACCTGTCCTCCCTAAAATGTCCCCTAGGGGACACAGTGTCTCGTTCCCTCTCAGGGAACCATGGTTACATGCGGAACCCAATATGCTCTAACATAATCCCTGTTAAAAGGTTATATCTATATTTATAACAGTTTAACATTTTTAAAGCAAAAAAGGAAGGCTATTTTAGGCTGTTTTCTGAGTTAATGACACAGTTCCATCACACATGTTTAAAAAACTCATTTTTAAATAAGTTCTTGAAGTTTTAATGATATGTATGTTTTCCAAGAGATTGATATTTTCCTACCAGGCTGTTTTTGTAAATAAGAATTCCTTCTTAAGTGACTTGCCTGGTGAAATGAAGGTTAAATGTTTGGAAAAAAACAAGAATAAGCCATTTTTATTTAGCATACTTTATTCTGACAGATCATACAGTAATAAGCAATCAAAACAATCTATCAGTTTCAATTATGATTAGGTAATTTGACTTAACTAAAGAAAGAAAATCAGGAAATAGTATCTATTCGTGTCTTGAATAATTATCATTTACACATGTGACTTTAAAAATCTGTAAAATCTGTAATCTGATAAGTTATTTCTTCTTTGCTTTCATGTTCTCTTTTCTAATGACACAACAATAGTGGTGAGGGACAGAAAATCATTCAGAAGTATATGTGTCCCACGTAAGCATCACACAAAACTGCAGGATCACATCTCTGTGCCGTATTGTGGAGAAATTGTGCCGTATTGTGAACTGTATTGTGGAGGAATTCCTGCAGGATGGTGATGCATGGAAGGGTTGCTGACCACAGATATCTGTAAGAAAAAAAGCTATATGATCAGCTTCTATACTTACTGATTGCTTATTTACTTGATAATATTAAACAACTACTGCACCAATTACACAGTGCTTTACACATTTCCAGTACATGGACACTCAGTACTAAACCCAAATAAAGATATTTTGTGTTATTCATTGTTTTGTTTACCATTTTACTAAAGTCCAATTAAACTGCTGTTACAAGCTTCTCTTACCTCTGAACGGTTAAGATCATGGAAATGACAGGGCCTAAAATCACAGGGCAGTGCATACGGCACCTTTGGGAAAATGCACATGTAGCGTTAATGACTGATTACTGTAAAATGCCATAAATGCAAGAACACTGGCAGACAGTTCCAGTATTTCAGGTTTTGCTATAATTCACATACACTTCAGTCTCTGCATATCAATGGCTCAAGCCTCCATTACTAGCTCTAAAATTACATTTTGGAAAGCGCCAATATAAAATCTATTTAGAAATATTTTCATGTCCAGTATAAATTGACACAAGACTAAAATGAGGAGTAGAGAGAACATTCTTTGTTCTTGAAGATGCTTTCTTTCCAAGGAAATTATGCCACTTCTAGCAAGATATGAACAAACTGACACTTGACAAAAAATAACAACCTGACATTGGCGGAAGCCAAAAGAACGGCCCCCAATAGAGTTAGATGGAGGATGGTCGTCGATGCCCTATGTCTCGCTAGAGGTGAAGTGGACTAAGTAAGTAAGTAGCAAGATATGTGATTTAGGGTATTAAACTTAAGATTTTAAAGGACAAGTAGCACCAACGTAACAGGATGGAGTGGAGTTTGAGTGAAAAGCTAATTTATGGGTTTTATACATGAAAAATTATAATTTTAAATTGTATTTTATGTAATTTAAGAGGAAAAGGAAATGTATACCTGTATACTAATACAAAAAATTGCTAATTTAGAAATATATGTAACCTTTATTTCAAAATGAGACATAGCTGACAAAAAAAAGATAGGATGGAACATGGGAATTTATCAAGTGCTTCAGAAAGCTTTTTTTAAGTTAATGGGGTACATCTATGCATCTACAACCATTTGGTTTTATGCAGTATATACAGTAAAATATGCTGTATTATTTAGGGTTGTGATGAGATCTCACAATATTAAAACATGATATTAGGTGTGTTCGACTTGAAGCGGCGCTGTGCAGAACGATCAGTGTATGACTTCAAAGTACAGTGAGAGTGATTCGAAAGCATAAGGATCCGTCTGCTCTCTTATCGCTCTTGCGCTACTTTGATGTTGTAGCAAATTAGCTCAAAAGGGAAATGTATATAAATAATTACAATTAATTATAATTAATTACAATTATTTATATCAGCTGCCAGTAGTAACTGTAGCAGAATTAAATTGCCATCAACTAATCTGTTCGTCCAGTGAACATTCAGTGTAATTTCATATCAACTCTAAGAAAGGATATTTTTGTGGCCACAGAAAATATATTTCCTACTTTATTAATGCATTATAGCATGTAGCTAGATCAGAATCGTAAAGGGACATTATTCATAAGCAGGACCAGGAACTCATGTACAACCCAAATTCCGGAAATGTTGGGACGTTTTTTAAATTTGAATAAAATGAAAACTAAAAGACTTACAAATCACATGAGCCAATATTTTATTCACAATAGAACATAGAGAACATAACAAATGTTTAAATTGAGAAATTGTACACTTTTATCCTCTAAATGAGCTAATTTCAAATTTGAAATTAGAGTGCATAAATACATTGTGAAATACTTTAAAAACAACGTTCCTCAACGTCAAATTGCAAAGGCTTTGCAAATCTCTGTGTGTAAGGGACAAGGCCGAAGACCTTTGTTGGATGCCCGTGGTCTTCGGGCCCTCAGACAACACTGCATCACTCATCGGCATGATTCTGTCATTGACATTACTAAATGGGTCCAGGAATACTTCCAGAAACCACTGTCGGTAAACACAATCCGCTGTGCCATCTGCAGCATTTGGCACATCATTAAACGATAAATACGTCAAAGACGACCACAAACTCTTCAGCAGCTGGAAACCTGTATCAGGCAAGAATGGAACCAAATTCCAACACCAAAACTCCAGAAACTCATAACCTTGACGCCCAGACGCCGTCAAACTGTTTTGAAAAGAAGAGATGCTTCACCATGGTAAACATGCCCCCGTCCCAACTATTTTGAGACCTGTAGCAGGCATCAAATTTGAAATGAGCTCATTTTGTGCATAAAATTGTAAAATCGGTCTGCGCAGCGCCGAACACACCTAATATTTCTCGTCAAAGTGAAAAGCTGTCTCGGGATATGCATGCTTGCAAATGTAACAGATTTTATACAATATAGTTCAATTAACAAGAAGTTAATATTGTGTTACATTATAAACTCAATATTATCTGTTTTGATCCATTTTTTTAAACAAAATTGTTCCAAATAAAGCCACAACAGAACTGTTGTGAGCAACAGTGTTTCAATACTGAATTAATCTGCTGGGTCAATGAATCAGTGAGCCATTAGTAAAGAAAGTCACTTGCTTAATTTCTGAATGAATCAGCCAATCAGCCATTTGAATGAATTAGCTGAATGGCTCACTCATTAAGGCAGTGAGACTTGCCACCACTTACTAAAGGTTTTAGTTTCATATTTAGAGTAACATTAAATACCCATTTATTATCATTACTTATGCAATGTTGAATCAACATATTTCTTTCTAAAGCTACATTTTGTAGTGTCCATTAAATGCTTTTCCCATTTAACACAATAATGACTTTAAATGATCTTTTGGGTGTAATTTCTCAGCCAGATTTGATGTATGAGTAATTAGATAAGTTTTTAATCACTTGAAAGCTCCATTTTTTATGTTAAATTTGTAGAAAGGAGTTCAGTTAGCAGGTCACACACAGCTTCAATCAGAAGTTAGAAGCTAATGTACAGTTCTAAGGTCTGAAGAGAATGATGTGAAATCATATAGGAGAGAAACCAGTCAGTTTGTGGCAAAACATTTTACAGTTCTTGGATATTGTTCTTGTTTTACTGCATATGATAATTCCTTCAATATTGTCTCTTGCGCTAAGTGTGCTGTCACACCCCTAGTATTGTTTCATGGGGACATAAAATCCACCAAATAGTAACAATGACCTATATAGACAGTAGCACTGTATGTTTTAGAGTGACTGTCATGTACAAGTGTGCATCTTATAATTCTGCGTTTTTAGTGCAGATTGGCAAGTGCTGCGAGTTTAATCTATGGGAATGCAATGCGTGCTAAATTCACTTCACTTCATCAACATTAACATAATTTCCAACATTTTTGTGGACAGAAGTTTAAAGCTCAAGAATTTTACGTTAAAAGCTTGAGTGTTTTGACCATTTGAAAGTGAAGAATTTAAGAAATAAATACTTGTAATGTAACTTGTAGTGTTTGTTGGTTCTTGTAAAGCATGAACTGAAGTGTGAACATTCCTAAGTAACTATTTCCATTACATATCCAAAGGGTTTCAGCTGACAAAAAAGTTTGTCCATCTGTCTTGATGGACACTCACCTGTGGACAACAGCAGGAGGTGGCTTTACAGCCAAATGCTGACAGATAGATGGAAATGATAAACTCAAGCAAGGCGAATGTCAGCGATACACTACCAATTCCCCAGAAGAGGGTCTGAGAGAAAAAAAATCAACATTAGCACAAATGATAATATAATAATTGATCATTAACACTCATGCTGGTACACAGGCTGCTTAATGTATAATGTCAATTGCATTATAAATGATCAGTCACTTTTGACAAGTGTACTGACCACACAGTAATCTTATTGTAATTACTAAATAAATGTGAATGTGAAAGTTGATGATATACCATATATTTTTCCTTAAAACCATAACAGCCATAACCACTGCAGTAACTGGAAAATGGTCCTAGAATCAAATCCGTTGTAATTATAATAAGGGCAATGCCTGCAGTTACAGCACTGGAAATGTTCATTCCAAGTGAACCTTTCACCTATAGGCAGAAAAACAACAACAACAATGACATAAAACTGATTAATAAATTAGGAAGAACTTTAACACATTTTGTTAACACATCATGTTAACGTACACTACCAGTCAAAAGTTTTTGAACAGTTTGATTTTTAATGTTTTTTGTTTTGTTTTGTTTTTTAAGAAGTCTCTTCTGCTCACTAAGCCTGCATTTATTTGATCCAAAGTACAGCAAAAACAGTCAAATTTAGATTTTTTTTTTTACTAGTTTGTATTTACTGTTTTGTATTTGAATTTTTTTTGTAAAATGTAATTTATTTGTGTGATCAAAGCTAAATTTTCAGCATCTTTACTCCAGTCTTCAGTGTCACATGATCCTTCAGAAATCATTCTAATATACTGATTTGCTGTTCAAGAAACATTATTATTATTATTATTATTATCATCAGTATTTAAAACTGTTGAGTACACTTTAAAACTGTTGTTTTTTTGGGAAAGAAATTATAGAAATTAATACCTTCATTTAGCAAGGATGCTTTAAATTGATCAAAAGTGATGATAAAGACATTTCTGAAGGATCATGTGACTGGAGTAACGATGCTAAAAACTCATCTATGAAATCACAGGACTAAATTACATTTTAAAACATATTCAAATAGAAAACATTAATTTTAAATAGTAAAAATATTTAATTTTTTTTTACTGTTTTTGCTGTACTTTAGATCAAATAAATGCAGGCTTGGTGAGCAGAAGAGACTTCTTTAAAAAACATTAAAAATCTTACCGTTCAAAAACTTTTGACATAGTGTAGATGGAAAAAATACACTACATGACATGAGTAAATGAATAAATAAATACATACATACACATGTATATATTTATACATACATATGTCCTGTAGTCTATGTGTATTAAGATTCATTATGTTTGGGTGTTGTGTTTAGGAGATAAAATGAGCATTGACAGACTGATTAATTAACTTATATCATCGCAGTACTAAATTTATTTGATAAATTTTTGCCAGCAACATCCCTATCTGGGGGAATCGTATATATATCAATTGCACAAAAATGCAAGTCATATTGTTATAATGCCACCTCCCCGTGTTGGGCAGCTTGGACCCCTAAAAGTGTTGTGTACATACCAAACACAAACCGGAGGGTGAATTAAGTTTGTTTTCAGCAGCAATGCAGAGTGAGCCTGCAATAATGTACTGAGAGGAGAGAGAAAGGCAAAATTGAGGCTTCTGTTTGGAAAATGTATCTTGAATTATAAAACACAGATCACTTAATTGTATAATTGTTTCTTACGATGAGTGATCCCCAGTAAGGAACACCACTTAAGACAAAGATGGATTCTGTATGAATTGTAGACACGATCCCAAGCAGGAGAGTCAACAGACCAATCATTATCTGGACAGTCTGTGAGGAACAAGAAAAATGTATAGGACAAGAGAGTCTTTTATAAAGTAAAACAGTTTCAAAATTTGGGAATCAATATTAAATATACAATATAAATTTATGGCAACTGTAGTTATGGACTTATGATTGTACTAGAAAAATATCCCAAACAATTCTACAAGCGTGGACCGCTCATTTTTATGAATTCACATACTGATTTGCCGATGTGCAACTTTGTCCATTAGTTAACTTTTTTTTTTAATAGTTTGCAACTCCAAAAACATTCTTCTGTGACATCTTTGTGACTGGTACACTGTAAATTTTACTCTGTAAATGATCAATCTTATCTTATATTGTTTTTCGTCATTTTATATTTTATTGTCACCAAGACAATAAGTCACATTGTGCAATAAAAACGGCATATACTTTGTTAACGTGTCTACCACTCCTTTTTTGTAAAATGTATTAATGTAATTTTCTTACTTCACACTGACATACAAACATTAAAAGTAAATTATTTGGATTTATGAAAAATGTCTTACCCCAAGGGCTTTTGGTTGGCCTTTCAGAAATGCCTGAAGTCCATGAAGAGGAGAAACTCCTGGTACTTGTTCATAAACCGGCACAGGAGCATTTATCCCAGTCCCAGCTGGTGTTGCTTGTGTTGGTGGTTGAATCTGAATGATGAGTGTTGAAGAGTTCACGGGTAAGACTGTGTGGGACATTCTTGTTTCCGAATCTAAATTTGACCTATACAAAAATCACAGTACATAAAAACATGTCAAGGATACAATTATAAAATAGATATTACAAACAGTTTATTTATTAACAATATATATATTCATTGTTTACTATTATAAATATAGTCTTCATAAGTTATGCCATATTAGTTATAATCACTGGTAGAATTAGTCATCAACTAGAATAACTCTATTAGCCCTTGAAAATAGAGAATAGACTATATTAAAATCAGCTCATGTTAAAATTGATCTACATTAAAGGCATTTAGCAGATGCTTACAAAATTGGCCTACCAGCCATTATAGATTAAATAAAGGAAATCTATTCATTAATACCATTTTGTTAAAAAATAACAACAACAACAACAAGATGCAGATACATAATGAAAAGGCAGGTATTTGTATAAAGGTAGTCAAATGTAATGCAAGTATATATTTTGTTTTACCAGAGAAAAATCCTCTCTTCAGATTGCCCTGTAGAGTTTCTTTGCACTGCAGTCGTACTTTGCTCTTTAAAGAGCTCAGGTGACAAGGAGGGGTGATTGCTACCAGGAAATATAAAAATATCTTCACTTTCTTAAGGTAAAAAAGACTGCAAAAAAATAAGTATTCATAAATGTGTTTATGTTGTACATTATAAAAAGTAACCTACATGCTGGTTTGGAAACAGGCATGTATTAGGGGTGTCCCCTATTAAGGATTTTCATAGTCAAATCGGAATTTTCGAATCTTGCCAATAGTCGACTGATAGTCGAATCATATGTTTGGGGCGGGGGGGCAAAATACATTACCAAGAGTCAAGTCAGACATTCAACAGTCATAATTACTGACGTTAACACACAGGGAAAACGGATGCCTCGCAGATACAAAAGTAATGTTTTATGTTTTGATTAAAAGATAGCATTAAATGGCAGCGAAACCCTATAATTCAAAACATTTTTTTTTTACAATAGTGCTCTCATTATAACGTTTTGAATATGATAGTAGTTATGTTCTGCATTTCTGTTTTGAGCTGCGTGCTGAAGATGACCAGTAGAATGAAGCATTTGATAGCATGTTTTTAATCAATGGGATTTAACTCATCATTTATCTCATATAGAATACGCTTCGTTATTTATACAACATAACGTTAATATTACGAATTATAGGCTATCTGCACAAAATGCCCTGAATGCATGAACGTGTCTGCTCGGCTCTGAATGAACTCCAGTTCTTCACACAACAACGCGCAGAAACACAGCAACTAAACTCTAAAAATTCACAGTGTTTTATTATAATAGTGTTCTCATTATAATGTTATTTATATGACAGTCATAGTTATTAATATATATAATAAAGTTATTCTTCATTGTTGTTTGTCCTGCTCGCGCTGCATGCTGAAGAGATCACCGTAGTACTATAATCGCTTTACTGGAGCGCAACTCAACCAAATGCATCTTATACGAGATAAATAATATACACAATATATACAGGTGCATCTCAATAAATTGGAATGTCGTGAAAAAGTTCATTTTTTCTTGTAAGTTTACATTTACATTTACATTTAGTCATTTGGCAGACGCTTTTATCCAAAGCGACTTACAATTGGGGTTATTTCAAGTTAATTGAAGTTATTTCAAAAAGTGAAACTTTCATATATTTTAGATTCATTGCATGTAAAGTAAAACATTTCAAAAGTTTTTTTGTTTTAATTTTGATGATTAGAGCTTATAGCTCATGAAAGTCAAAAATCAGTATTTCAAAATATTAGAATATTTACATTTGAGTTTCAATTAATGACCATCCCTACAGTATAAATTCCGGGTATCTCTTGTTCTTTGAAACCACAATAATGGAGAAGACTGCTGACTTGGCAATGATCCAGAAGACGAACATTGACGCCCTCCACAAAGAGGGTAAGTCACAGAGGGTCATTACTGAAAGGTGTGGCTGTTTACAGAGTGCTGTATCAAAGCATATTAAATGCAAAGTTGACTGGAAGGAAGAATTTGGGTAGGAAAAGGTGCACAAGCAACAGGGATGACCGCAATCTTGAGAATACAGTCAAGCAAAGCTGATTCAAACACTTGTGAGAGCTTCACAAGGAGTGGACTGAAGCTGGAGTCAGTGCATCAAGAGTCACCACGTTCAGACGTCTTCAGGAAAAGGGCTACCAAGCCACTTCTGAACCAGAGACAACGTCAGAAGCGTCTTACCTGGGCTGTGGAGAAAAATAACTGGACTGTTGCTCAGTGGTCCAAAGTCCTCTTTTCGGATTAAAGTAAATTTTGCATTTCATTTGAAAATCAAGGTCCCAGAGTCTGGAGGAAGAGTGGAGAGGCACTCCATGTTGCTTGAAGTCCAGTGTGAAATTTCCACAGTCAGTGATGATTTGGGGTGCTATGTCATCTGCTGGTGTTGGTCCACTGTGTTTTCTGAAGTCCACAGTCAACGCAGCTATCTACCAGGAAATTTTAGAGCACTTCATGCTTCCTTCTGCTGACAAGCTTTATGGAGATGCTGATTTCATTTTCCAGCAGGACTTGGCACCTGCCCACACTGCCAAAGGTACCAAAAGCTGGTTCAATAACCATGGTGTTACTGTGCTTGATTGGCCAGCAAACTCGCCTGACCTGACCTATTGTCAAGAGGAAGATGAGAGACACCAGACCCAACAATGCAGATGACCTGAAGGCCGCTATCAAAGCAACCTGGGCTTTCCATACCACCTCAGCAGTGCCACAAACTGATCACCTCCATGCCACGCCGAATTGAGGCAGTAATTAAAGCAAAAGGAGCCCCTACCAAGTATTGAGTACATATACAGTAAATGAACATACTTTCCAGAAGGCCAACAATTCACTAAAAATGTTTTTTTTTATTGGTCTTATGAAGTATTCTAATTTGTTGAGATAGTGAATTGGTGGGTTTTTGTTAAATGTGAGCCTAAATCATCACAATTAAAAGAACCAAAGACTTAAACTACTTCAGTCTGTGTGCATTGAATTTATTTAATACACGAGTTTTACAATTTGAGTTGAATTACTGAAATAAATGAACTTTTCCACGACATTCTAATTTATTGAGATGCACCTGTATAAACCAGCTGAAATGTTTTGAAATCACTTGTACCCTACCTGATCGAAAAAAATCCAGTCTTTCACTCTGCCTGTGTCAGTTTGAGTCTTGTTAAAGATTTAAATCCCTGCCGCCAAGATGCTCCTCTGTCAGTCACGGATTATGGAAAGTGAAACTTAAATCTATTGGGCACCCCCATACAGCCAAAATGGCATGATCAGAACACCCCGCGAATATTCGACTGTGAGATTGTGAGTCGAATCTATCGAAGCGTTGACTATTCGGGGTCACCCCTTGTATGTATACAGTAGGTGGACAACCAAAATGACTACTACCACCGCCGCAGGGCCAGTCATTTTGAAAACCATTAAAATTACACAATTTCCTTATGTTGTATTAAGGCACATTCATTTCAATCTACAGGCTAATGAAAGTTTTTAAATGAAAATTCCTGACCTTGTTGTTGGTCCTCTGTACAAGGCTGCATGTTCATGAGAGACTATTTGCATCGCAAGTTACTCTGACTCACACCATCAATTTTAATCATTTAAAAAAAAAAAACTTGAACAAAATAAGTTGTGAGAAATCAAGATTAATAGACTAAAACTGTGACATGAAAAACGCCAAAAAGTAGGATATTAACTTGGAATGTTTAGATTACTTTAAAGGAGGTGTGCATTATGGCATAAAATAATTAAACAGTTGAAAAGATGGTTTATTGTTGAATGTTATTGGCTAGGCCTAGTTCTAACACATATTTTGGCACTATAGTCACATTAATGTCACAAATGAAAGGCTTGAAACTTACATTTAATAATTTGCTGATGTATTTCAGCAGGTCACACATACTTATTCATTATCTGGCCTTTTTTTCAACACATTTATTCCTGTATACAGAGCCCATGACATGCCGAAAATTATGTCCATGAATTAAGGAATTAATCACTTTTTATCATTCCTTTGTATTAATTAAAACGTGTTAAAATAATAATTAAACATTTTCTTAAAATAATAATAATAATATTAATAATAATAATAATAGCCTAATACAGATAATAATACGGTTTCGTATACTGTACATGTGCGGGAGATTGGGGGAATCCCTAAAATGTAAAAAAATAAAAATGAATTAGACAACACAATAACAAAACAATAATTAGTTTCCAAATGCAGAAATCAGGTAGAGCCCTGCATGGGCCCGAGTCCGACTGCCCGTGTCTTTTTTCTTTCTCTCTCGCTTCCTAATTACACAGCTATTAAAATAGTTTTGTTTTTAATTGCAAAGTTATATTTCTTATTGTTTCATTATGAATTAATTTAGAAAAATGTGTGATCACTTCATTCTGTTCTTCAGTGGAAACAACTTGAAGTACTCAGTCATTTTTGCTCATACAGATAAGACTAATACTTATCTGCAGAACTGGAAATGGTCTACCCTTATTTTTGTGTGCACTCACAATATCAGCAAAACGTTTTGCTTTTGTAAAAAATAGAGAAAACATATCAGGATGCGCTTTTTGCCATTTCGGTCTGCATGAACTGGGACATGTTGAGCTCGGGCTGAAATGCAAAGCTCTAAAATCAGGTGCAGTTCAGCTTTGCCGTGTCCGAAACTGATTTATATTCACAATAAGAGTGAATCAATGAAGGCCTAATAATGACAGTAAGACGTTAATAATGTATCGAGGGGTGAGAACCAGAAAAGCGTAAGTGACATTTCAGCGTAAGAACTTTACAGGAGAGCCAAAACAAAAATTTTACCATAGTTTGATCTGACTTAGTGTACTGATTTCAATTGTTTATAATAAAAATTTGTACACTCATGGATGACAGTACTTTTGATATGTAGCGTATGCTTAAGATCATTGATGGGTGTTTACACTTTATGGCTTAAGAGACCCTTTTAGCCTTTTGACATTTGCATATAACTCACAGACCTGGCCCCACATTCTACCTTTATATGGGCGCTAAATGTCCAAGGGTTGTCCCCCACTATCAAGAAGAGGCTAAACAGATTGACTATCTTTTCTCTCCATCGGACTTCAAACAAATTCCAAACTAAACTAAATGACCCTCAGTACCAGGCCTGGCTGACCAGTGGACTACCCCCCATGATTACAAGATACATAACACACACACACAGACATTTTCTTTATTTAGACCATATTTAATCATTTACAAAGGTATCTGGTATATGCGTGTGTTGTTTGTATGTTTCCTTATTATATTAGCCTAGTTACCACTCGTTATTCTTATTAGTAAGCTCTAAACACTCATATTCATGTGAATATGAGTGAATGTATGTATCTCTGGTTTAATATCTTGTAGATGTCTCTTTCTTGATATCAAAATGATCTGCTCTTTATTTCTCAAACAATGATGTACACGATGTGATCGTGAAATGCATCATACTATTTTTACTGTACTGTGGGAAAATGTACACCGATTTGCCAGAACACTCATAAAACATGCAAATGAGGTGTCAAGTGGAACAAAGAAACACTTTCCCGCTGAAACTATGTGCCTTGTTATTGGTCAAACTAACCAAAATGGGTGTTATAGGGAAATCAGATAAAACTTCTCCCACACCCAAAAGGCAAGGTCTTCTCTTTACTTTCGGTGCCCTGGAGACACACATCACCTTGGAAAACTTGCGACTCCCCTTTCGGGGGGAGTCCGAGCTTCTGGCAGTTTTAAGTTCAGTAACTTTGGCGATTTAACATCGGACCAATCAACCCGTGGCTGGAATGACGAAGCTTTCACTCCTAAAGGAATTCATCAAGAATCTACGCATTATACATGCACCCAGGACACTTTACTCAGCACCAACAAAACCAATATGCAAGTAACCGCTTGTTAACTATTTAGTTGCGCTTCTAGGCTTCGACCCCTTTTAATTAAGTAGATGTAATTCTTTGATGGTTCTAACAGGTTGTGTTTAGCTGATGTGTAAATCCTTCCATTACGCTCTCTCTCTCTCTCCATGCCTTCCTTGCGTTGGCATCTATGTTTAATGTGTGTATGTTTGTGTTTAGTTAGATGTTGCATGTTCCCCTGTAGTGTAGTTTAATAAACATCCATATGTATTCACACTTGGTTGTCTGTGTCTGCTGCTCACAGAAGGTCACTTCAACGTTCCGGTTTTGTTACATGCTCTATGAGCGATGTATTGGTAAGGACATTTTTTTTTTTTGTGGCCAGAGAAATAATTTTCTTTAGAGTCAATAGACGATTAAAACTGTCTGTACTGCGGACAAACAAATAATTTTATTGTACTATTAATGCTACAGTTAATTCCTGAAGATGAATATATAATTGATAACAACCCGTTATGATTAATTATGTTCATCTCACTTTGAGCTAATTTGCTATAGATAGTAGAAACAGCTCATTAAGAGCTTTCATTTGATATATATCTCCATTTCACCAAAAATGTCACTTACGCCCTTTTGGTTCTAACCCCAAGGTATGATCGCGCTTTGGTTCATATTTAAGAATGACTTTTTAAAAAAGTCGTAGTTATTATTATACAGCAAAAATGTGTTTTTGTTCCATTAATAATTTTTATGCGAGGTTGAAAAATAAACTGTGCTATTATCATCTTTTTGTTCTGTAGGCATCAAAAGCAGCATCAAAAAGCAGCGTGCTCATAATTTGAAAAAAAGACCTTATGCGAGGTTGAAAAATAAACACACAAGAAATCTGCTGTGCTGTTATTTTTTTATTATGCGAAGTATCATGAAGAGCGTGTCTGTCTGTGCACACACTATAAGTCAGTTTTGCTGTAGGCTATTCAGCGACACAGGTTTCGGATTGTGGTGTTTTTTGTTTTTTTTAATAATAAAAATAAATATAAAATGATTAATAAAAGTACATACAGTCCTCCACATCAAAAAGCAGCTGTGCGCATTGCTCACTGGCAGTCCATTATGAAAAAAAGACCTAAGATCATAAGATCAGCATTTGAACACGTTGAACTACAATAAACACACAAGAATTATCTGCATGATGCCCCTGTTATTTTTTTATTATTGCGAAGTGAGATGCATGAAGAGTATATTTAACCGTGTCTGTACTAAACTCATCTTGTGTGCACACACAGTCGTGTCTGACAACATTTGCTGGAGTTTGTTTTTGGAAAAGACAATTTTTCTTGGAATGTGGTGTTGGATTTTTTTTTTTTAGGTTTCTGACCCCAAGACTCAACTAATCTTAATTCTCCTGTGATCCTTGGAGAGTCTTTGGCCACTCAAACTCTCCTCCACCGTGCATTGATGATATAGACACAGTCCTCTTCCAGGCAGATTTTTAACATCTTTAGTATTGGAACCTCTTAATTATTCTGATGGTGGAAATGGGGATTTTCAATGTTTTAACTCTTTTCTTACAACCATTTCTATTTTGTGAAGCTCAACAATCGTTCTTCACACAGAAATATATTTTTTGGTTTTTCTCATTGTGATGGATGATTAAGGGAATTTGACCTTTGGTTCCTCATATTTATAATCCTTGGAACAAATCTGGACAATTTCATGCTCCTAGTCACCCTGGTGTGCTAAAAAATGTAAATATGAATGAATATACTTCAGGATATTTTACTCATAAGAATTTTTAGGGGTGCCAATTTTGCCAACATTCATTGGAGAAAAACAGTTTTTCACAATGAGATTTTCTCCCCATATTGTTTTATAAAAATAAATTTTTTATAAAATCAAAAGGATAAACAATGCATAATTTTCACAGCCGCCTTTGCTCATATTTAAATGCCAATATTAGTGGAGGGCACGTATATTCTACAGTTTGCTGGTTTATGTTATACCATTTTTTTTCTATTAGATAGAGCATGTCAATTTTACACTGAGCAACCAGTAGTGGGACTGAATTCAGTCCAGCTGGAGGGGGTTGGGGTTTGGGGGTAGTTCAAAGCTTCATCGTGGGGGGTTGAAATAAAGGTGTGAATTGCTTACTCTTTCATATGGAGTGTCTGATGAGCATTTCAAACTTGCTGAGCAGGTTTAGGCAAAGTGTCTGTGTAGAGGAGAACCTCTGGATTGTTCTGATCACTTCTGTGCCTGAAAGTGTGAGTGGATGGTGCGGGTGGAAGATGAGTCTCAAATTTAAAATGGGCAATTTTCGTACAAAGCTGGCCAGATCTGGATGTATGGAGGTGTCGGTCAATACAGGCAAGAGGAGCAAAAACAACCCCGAAAAGGAGCACCCCCACTCAAACATAAAAAGAGCCAGACGGGCTGAAGTTAACTACCTTCCAAACTTCCCCAGAGGAGAAAACCAGGCTAGTCTGGAAGAAATGAGAGTTCAGATTATTGCTGAAGTTTATTGACTTGTTTTAAAACTTGTTTTGGCACAAGTGGCTTCAGGGTTGATCGATTGCTTCAGTCTGTTCCTGTCTGTTGTGCTGCTGAGAGGTTTGCAATTGTAGCTGTCAAGACCCTGCCCTGACTGTCTTGTCTTTGTTCAATGTTTTTTTTGTTTGTTTTGTGTCTAAGCACATGGTTCTGTCTTTGTTTGTGTTTGCCATGTGCTCCTCTTGTCCCACTCTCCTTGTTTCCCCTGGTCACGCCCCCTTGTTTAGTCTTTGTTTAGTCCTCGTTTGCTTGATTGTGTTCACCTGATCCTCATGTGCTCTTCTGCTTTATATTGTGTTCCTTTCCCTTGTGTCTTTGCTGGTTTGTTTTGGTGTTTATCTGTTTCTTGGTCCTAGAGTTATCCTTTGATTTTGCGCTAGTCATTTTGATCTTGCTCAAGTGATTTTTTTTTTATCTGTTAGCTTGTTATTTTTTATCCTCGTTTCCTTTGTTTTCTCTAGTTCTGTCTAGTTCTTGTTTTTTATTTTGTGCATTCTCATCTAGTTTTGTTTTCTCTTTTATTTTACCCTTGTTATTGCAGTTCCAGTTCCCTTTGGATCTTGGCTTTTTTTGTTTTTGCTCTTTGATTATTTACTTTGGCAAGTTTTGGTTTACTTATTGTTTCTGGTTTATTTATTGTTTTGTGTGTCTTTGTGTTGTCTTGAGTCTTGTCTTGTTTGTTATCGTGTTTTGCCCTGTCCTGCCCTTTACCCAGATTCCCTGGCCTCTGAACCCTACTTCCTGGAAGCAGCTCTCCACTCTCACGAGTCAAGTCTCTGGTTCTGAGTCCCTACCTGGCAGCTAGACTGGTGGGACTTCTGAGATTAACTTCAAGCTCCCTGTCTTCCTGCCTATCCCTTCCTCTGGAGCTACCACCTCGGACAGGCTCAGTGGTCATCCCTCCTGCCCGTATTGTGTTGTCTGCCCTGCCCCTCTGTTTGGACTGATTCACTTCTCACTCTCCCTGCTGTTTCTAGTCTACGTCTTGTCAATAAATTACCATTGTCCGCTCATTTGCATCTGGGTCCCATTTCTTGCAGATTCCTGACAGTAGCTCCTTGTAGCTTTGCTTTTTTTACTGAATCTTTACCTTACTTTCACTCTCTGTTGTTAAAAGTGATAATATATAACTTAATTCCCACCATATTTCTGGTATTATCTAACTAATTTGATCGTTCACTTTTAAAACCGCAAGTGCAGCACATCAGCATTCGTTAGCCGGTTAGCTTGTTACTCGTGGTTCCATTCGCTTTTTTATTCACGCCTATTATTGTTTTCTTTTTTCTCGCTCCGTTTTCATTTCTCTCTCGCTCCGTTTTTCACGAGTTCATCAAATAACCGTTTTAAGTTCAGTTGGTATCATTCATCAATCACGGTGAGTAATGGCTTCTTCTCCTGCTATTGTTGTTTGCACTGCTTGCCACATGTACAGTTTATCTATCTCTGTCGGCGACGAGGGATTCACATGTGATAAATGCAGGGAAATAGTTAGGCTGACAGAGAAGATTTTAGAACTAGAGACATGCATCCAAACTTTAGTTGAGGATAGTAAGAATGTGAGGGCTGTAGAAACACCGCTCTTCCTTTCCGATCAAAACATCCCACTGAGAAACCTGATGTTAGTGCTCTAGTTATTGGTGATTCTATTGTACGGAACGTGAAAATAGAGACACCAGCCACCATAGTCCAATGTTTACCGGGAGACAGAGCGCCTGACATCTTGGCAAATTTAAAAGTGCTGGCTAATGCTAAACGTAAATTCAGTAAGATTATCCACGTCGGCGCTAATGATGTTCGACTTCGCCAGTCGGAGATCACTAAAAATAATGTTAAAGAGGTGTGTGAACTTGCAAGTACGATGTCAGACACTAATATGCTCTGGCCCGCTCCCTGCTTACCGGGGTGATGAGATTCATAGCAGACTGTCGTCACTCAATGGCTGGATGTCTTAAGTGGTACCCGCAGAATAACATAGACTTTATAGACAATTGGATGAGTTTTTGGGGCAGACCTGACCTGTTGAAAAGAGATGGTCTTCATCCCTCCTGGGGTGGTGCCGCTCTTCTCTCTAGAAATATGGCACATTGTCTTAGAGTTCGTACTTGACTAACTGGGGCCCAGGTCAGGAAGCAGACAGACTGGCTAAACCAACCATCTGCTAGCAGCCTCACGTCACAGAAGTCAGTTAATTCTCAGCACATAGAAACTCCTTCACCTAGATATCACACTATAGAGACTGTGTCTGTTCCCCGAACTAGAAAATACAGAAAACGTCCAAACCAAATTAAGAGTAACAATTTAATTGATGTTCAACAAATAAAAAATGTTTACAATACAGAGAAACAATTGATAAAAATTGGCTTACTGCAGGGGTTTTCAAACTGTGGGTCGCAGAGTGGGACAAGGTGGGTCACATATTGCTCAATGCGATTTTCGAATCGCAAAGGCTGGGATTTAAAACATGCCTTGTGTGTTTTGAAGCGCGGGCGCGCACGAGTTGTAATAACAGTGAGTGTCTCAGAGCGACGGTTCATTATTAAAATGCTCAGTCCGCATTATTAATGAGAAGAAACTCCCTCGCTTCATTGCGCTGTGTTCTGCATGAGATTGCATACACCAGAAAATTCAAATGTTGCGAAAACTGTTTCAGGTATGTTCATTCATTTCTATCGTCTGTTTGAACTCGGCGCTGTATCTTTCCGAGAGATGTAAAGAGTTTGTTGTTTTCGTTCCTTCATATGCATTTAACCCCACCTGAGACTGAAAAACTCATAGAAACACACATCAAATGTATAGAAATGCACCTTGCTGCCAGCAGCTTTGTCATTTGGCTCTTGTTTTCAGTGGAAAGTGTTATTTGAAACATTAAATTTGAAGCCATTTTGTAATGTAATTTTATTTATAATTTGTATGTTATTGTTATATGTGGAAAAAGTAATATTCATTAAAATTCTTACAGAAGAAAATCATCACTTTTTTTAATTTTCTCAATTTTAGGCACATTGTAATTTTGTCATTCGTCCAAGTTAGTGTAAGAAAAAAAATCACACAAATATTTTTTTTAAATATGTAAATAAATAATTATAAAACAACATTCCACATACTATTAAGCCCACTCTGTTATTTTTTCTTAATTTTTTTTTATTTTTACCATTTATTGTTCATTTAAACTGTAATGAAATCAAGGTTTTTAAAATGTAATCAAATAAAATAAATCCTATGTTTTTGTGTGTGTGTGTGTGTGTTTAAATTTGTTTTGTTTTTCATATAATATGTAATCTGACCTCCTGAGATTGATGAACCTATCAAATTAAAAGGTGTTTTGAACCCCAATTCGTACCATACTGGTGGAAAGTGCTGTGCTGTATAGATTCTGGCAGAGAGTGAGAGAGTGTAACAGGAAAAGTATGAAAAACATAGTCAAAACAGTCCATCTGCCATCAGTGGTTCAATCTGAACTTTATGAAGCAACGAGAACACTTTTTGATGGCAGATGGACTATTTTGACGATGTTTTTCATACTTTTCTGGGCCTTGACGGTGTTAATTGTTTGGCAGTCAATGGGACAGTTACAAGCCTCCTGGTTTTCATCTAAAATATCTTAAATTGTGTTCCGAAGACGAACAAAGCTTCTACGGGTTTGGAACGACATGGGGGTAAGTGATTAATGACAAAATTTTCATTTTAGGGTCGAGTAACCCTTTAATATGTGGAGTTTTTTTAGAAGAAAGTTGGAAGGACATATACAGACTTTATATAATTATTTTAGGATGAATGGACAAGTTGAGAGGTTTTATAAAATACTAACAGGGAATGACACAAGAATATTGGAATGTTTTCAAGAATATAAGATAAATTTGCCAAGATAATTTCTGTTAGTTATTAAAGAAATGTGTATGTAAATGTATAACTAATAAGAAAGAAAGAATTTATAATGTGGAAATGTACAATTTGAGTTTTGTTATGAAATAATGTGTAAATATAAATTGTTTTTAAGCTTTTGAATAAAAAAAGCGTCTGATCTCGGAAGCTAAACAGGGTCGTGCCTGGTTAGTACTTGTATGGGAGACCGCCTGGGAATACCAGGTGCTGTAAGCTTTTGGGTTTTCTTCACTGCTGTGTAAAGATGCCTTTAGAGAAGTAAAGGCGGCACAGAAACCAAATCTGAAGTGGCATAAAACCATGAAAATGTGCTTTTTCACAGACCGTTTAATGCTGTTCTGAAGTGGCATAAATGCATTTACACAGGAATTAAAATTGTGGGAAACATATACCTTTTAAAATAACTACAATTTTAAAATTAGTTTTAACAAAAATCAATGCTATAAAATTAAATAACAAATATAAAAAAGAACATAATATAAAACACGAAATAAATAAAACCACAACATTTTAAAATGTAAGGACATTAAATTAAAATATCCTGCACGTGCTACAGTGTATCGTGCGCTGGACGGTTTGTCACAATGTTAGCTTCTGTGCTATTGACAGTTATTTTCTTTTTCTTAACATAATTGTTCCAACTGGAAAAAACACTTAAAAGAAACTACGAATTACTGCATCAGGAACATCGCCGCATGATTATAAGAGGCTGAAATTTGTTTCAAAGAGCCAGAAAGTCACTTAGGCGCAGACACAACAAACAAAAATTGATACTAGCGTTAGCTCTCTAGGGGAGACAGAAGATGTCGCCAGACCGTCGTGTGTGGGTGAAATGTCGTCTGCAAGGAGATGTTTTTTGGAATGTAACGGTACACAATTACAGTGATACTGACTGGGTTAAGCATTTTAGGATGAGTCAAGATACTTTTATGTCCTTGGCTAATGAACTCAAACCAGCTCTACAAAAGCAGGTTACAAACTGGCGAAAGCCAATTGATTACTGACTTGCCGCTGTGATTTGGTGGTTTGCTACACCCTGTGAGTACAGGACTGTGGCTGAATTGTTCGGCATCGGCGAGGCGACATTGTGTAAACTCATTCGTGAAGTTTGCCGTGGAATTCAACGATTAATGCTCAGAAAATACATTCATCTTCCATATGACCCTGAACTTGAACACACAATTATCTGGTTTTGCCAGTCGAGGAATGCCTTTTTGCATGGGTGCTATTGACGGTACACAGAGAGAGAAAACCCCGCAGACTATCATAATCGCAAAGGCTGGCATTCAATAATCCTACAAGGCGTAGTAGATCACAAAATGTGGCAAGTATCTATACAGACAGTTTTCTTTCCTTTGGTTAATTAGTTATTTAGGCTACTAATCACAATTTGCTGCATTTTGTTTATAGTTTCACAGATGTTTACGTTAGGTGGCCTGGAAGGACACATGATGCTAGGGTACTGGCAAATTCCGATATTTATTGTCTTGCTGAGCATCGACAGGGTGGTTTTATCTTTACGCGAGAGAGGTGAGAGAAGTGCTTGTAAAATAATCTGTGACAATTTTGGAACTATAGGCTAGAATGGAGCACACATTATCTGTCTTAATTATTTGCTAGAATGATTTATATTTAATATTCATGTTTCCATAAATGTTCTTTCCTGTAATTCATCTATACAGTAATAGTCAAACAGCATCTTTGAACATTGAACCATCCATTAAATACTATATTATTTTTTATTTATTTGTTTGCTTTAGCACTCAGGGCACATTAATGGCTTGGAGATTCCTCTATATGTAATCGGTGACCCGGCCTATGCCTTGAAAAAATGGCTGATCAAAGCATTCCCTAACAGTGTTACACTCAGCCAAGAAAAGCGAAACTTCAACCATTGGTTGAGCTCGGCAAGGATAGTTGTGGAGAATGCATTTGGTCGCCTTAAAGGAAGGTGGAGATGCTTACTGAAGAGAAATGACATTAACATTAACACTGTGTCAGATGTAGTGCTAGCCTGCTGCGTTCTGCATAATTTCTGTGAATTCCACCGTGAGCAATACCTGGACAACTGGGACTGTCCCCAAGAATGTGTGGAAAGACCTGTTGTTGACAACAGGGATGACAGTGCATCTGCTGTTTCCATTCGTGATGCCTTGCTGACCATTGTTTGCAGGAACTAGTTGCTGTATTAATGTAAACTGTAAAACTTTAAACGTTTGCACCAAAAATGGAAAATAGTCATTTCTGGTATGCCTTTAGAAGAGAAAAAAAAACTAGGACGTTAGGATTTGACTAAACGTCACATGCATAATAAATGATCTTTTTGATTTGAAACACGTTCAGAATCAATGCTGTTTATATAATTAATAATGGGGTTCATCAAAAGAAAGCACATGGAAATTTACTCAGCATTCATACATTAATTTATTAAGCTAATGTAATTCAGTGGAAACAACTGAGAATTTCTAATTTTCCCCAATTTGTGTTTATTTGTCCGGTTGTAAATAAATAGCCTACAATTATATTCATAAATAAATACACATGGTTTTAGAATAATTTACTTTAGGCCAGCATCGCACAGATATATATACATGCGAATATGAACTTGTTGGAGTGACAGTGAAAGAAAATAGTATAATTTTAGCCATTTTAAAACTAGCCATTTATGATATATTACAATTTTCATCTTAACGTAATAAAAGACTGAAATCGGAAAACTTACTCGTTGTTGGCGGACAAATGTCTTCATCATCTCCATCTTCGGTGGCGCTGTCAGTTGGAGATTGCGCTCTTTCTTCTGTCTGTGTCAAGCATCCAACAGCATATACCGGCAAAGCACAGGGACGATGTCCCCAGATATTATCACACATATCATAATAAGCGAATGACTTGGCAGTCATGCCACTCGTGTTGTTGTGGTCTTTTGTTTTTAGGTAAAAACTTTTCAGACTTTTGACCTTAGCTGTAACCTGCTTCTTATTTCTCTGCACACCGCAAAGTCGAAGTCTCTCAGCAATAGTAAAGTACACATTGCTGTCTCTTACAGTTCCGTCAATTTGCCAGTTAATTTCTTCCTCTGCTCTTATTAAAAGAAGCTCTTTTACTTCTTTGTCGGACCAGTTGATTCCCCTATTGGAAGACTTTTTTTCTTCTTTCATTAACGTTAGCTAAAACAAATTGAGTTAGCTTACTGTAGGCTACTTGTTTTTGGCTCGAACTGAAAGGCGTCCTTTGGGTTGTCATGACAACGATGCTGCTTAGAGCGGCACTGTTTTGCGTTTTATTTACACTGAATCAAAACAGCATTGCGTCGCCTTTGATACTAGGGACTGAGGTGGGTCAGACCCGGCGTATTTTAGGTCTGCTTTTATGCGGCATTGCGTCTTTACACTGAATTCTGAGCAGACACAGACCCGTTTTAGAGCAGCCTTAAATCGGCTGTGTAAAGATGCCTTAATACACAGTTCTTTAGGGTGGCTAATCTTTAAATAGCCTGCTCTTTGCTGCAGCCCTTGCTTATGGCTATACCACCCTGAGGTGCTAGAGAGTAGCAGGAAGTAGTCTCAGCCTCAGACGCAGAGGCGGACAGAGTACACAGCTTCATTACTTGAGTAAAAGTACAGATACCCCTTGCTAAATTTTACTCAAGTACAAGTAAAAGTACTACAGTCAGATGTCTACTTAAGTAAAAGTACTGAAGTACTTGTTTTTAAAAGTACTTGAGTATCAAGAGTACAAGAGTACATTTTCTAAATATTGCATTACTACTGCCACAGTGCTTACATTTATGTACAGAAACGTCCTACATGGAGTTATGAAAAATGTTAATGTTAATACCTTGGAGAATGTAAAAGGAATTGAAAGTAAAATCAAGTCATTTTCATCTTTTTACCATGTTGCTTTATTTAACATTTCTCACTTGCCCATAAGGCAATAGCACAATGGCAACGCTCTGACAAACCTCTGCTAGAGTTTTAATGGATTTTTTGCACCCACATTTGAACCTGACTGTGTTAAACACACCGCATACTCAAGAACATCAAAGCAAATGCTCAGCTTACATTAATGTGTAATATCAGAAAAGAAAATTCAGCTAACAATTGTGTGTACATGTGAGTTTCTCTGTTTTTCCATCAATCAAATCAATAAACCTAAACCAGCAAAGGCGGCAATATAGCAATGTTCTGACACACCTCTGAACCTGACCGTGTTATACACGCAGCATAGAGCAAAGAAGAGAAAATAATAATGATTAAAGAAAATCAGCTAATCAGCTGTGTTTAGGTCAGCGTACAAATAAGGAAAAATAAAATTCAGCTCATTTGAGTGACAGTATTAAGCCCCTTCCTCTCACATTGACATACAGGCAAAGGCAGGAGAAAATACTTTCAGCTGAATAACACCATTCTCACACACACAATCTATGTTTGACAACTCTGTGTGTGTGTGTGTGTACTGTACTTCAATTCAATCAAATGTCATGAAGTCCTTGTTCAACTTGAGGAGAAGTTGGTTCTCAAAATTCTGTGAATGAATTGATCCCCTTCTTGGGGTGAAAAGCAAACCTGCTATGCTAAAAAGCCTTTCACACGCTGCTGAAGCTGGCAGGGCTGTGTTGAGCTTTAGTGAGAGGTTACGCACAGCTGGATAGGGGGCCAGTGTATTCACTCCTTCAGCTGTAGCGGCTAGGTATCCATCAAGTTGCTTACTTATCTCATGGGAATGCGTCTGCTTGACATTGGAGAAGAAGTCATCTTCATCAGAAGAGGTTGATGTGGTATCAGGAGACCGAAGACCTTCATCGTGTTCTGGCAGATGTTCCTTGATGTAACTAAGGCCTTGATTAGAAACACAGAATCACACCAACAAACACATATTTTTGTTATTATTACTCTGTAAGTAAACAACTGCATAGAATCATTGTTGGATGTAAAGGTTTTTGAAAAAACAAGCAAAAAAAAAAAAACATTTTCCTTACCAAGCTGTAGGACTGTGTCATTGCTGGTCCAGGAGGTTTTGAACCTTGGAACGAGAATGGCTGCTGCAATTAGCTCTGGCTCTGACATCATGCTCTCAAACCGCTTCCTCAAACCTTCAAGAAGAGCATCAACAAGTGGCTTGCAAAATCTGAGTGACGGTCTGGACTTTTCAAGCTTGGTTGTGAGGGTGGTGATTGTCGGGAGCAGCCAGCCCATCTGAATGTTGACTTCTCCTTGTAGTATGTTCAAGGACTTCGCAACTGGACTCATGGTGGTGACATATTCCCCTAAAAAGGCTATGTCAGCCGGACTGTACCTAATAGAAACAGAAGAAAATAAACAAACACATATTTCAACAAAATGTATACAGAACCACTGTGCAATGCTGGACATTTATTTATTTGTTTATGTACCTACAGCAGATAATGTGGTAAGCATTACTCTAACAAAATAAGAACACAATTATACATTAACATAAGCTACTTACATTGGAACATTGAGTGCAGCACAGACCGTTCTCACAGACCCCTCTCCTTGGTCTCTAATGATTCTGACCACACGTTCCACGGCCATGAAAGAGGAGTTCCATCGAGTTGAATTAGGCTGTACCAAGTGAAGCTTACAGTGTTCCTCTGTAAGCTCTGCATTTTGAGGAGACCTTGATGCTTTATTCCAGAGTGCCTGACACTTAGAAAAGGCTGATCTGGACAATTTCTTGTAAGCTTCTGTCTTATTAGCCCGATCAACATCGACTGTGGAAACTAAATTTAGTAAGTGGCATGCACACCGATGATGTTTCGGCAGCTGATACTGAAGCCCATCATCTTCCTCCAGAATGGCTTCCACATCCATGAATTCCACCTCCTCTTCACCATCAGATGCATCACAATCTTCTCCTACTTCTTCTTCGATTGTGCCTTCTGCAACTAACTCTTCATTGTTATTTTCGTCCTGCTGACCAAAGACACGGAACGCTTTGACGAAATTCGACCCGTTGTCTGTTGTAGTTCTAACAACCTTTAGACTTATTTCATACTCTGCATGAATGTCGGTCAAAACAGCTGCCAAGGCATCGAATGTGTGGGAGCCCCTTAGTTGACGGCAAGCAAGGGCAGCTGAACGGCGTTCAAAACTGCAAGGATCGAGCCAGTGGGCTGTTACACCTATAAAGCTCCTTCTCCTGGCCGTCCAACTATCAGTAGTGGTGGCAATGTATGGTACCTTTTTCATTTCGTTCTTGAGACGTTCTTTCATTTTAGATGTAGCTGAATCAATCTTGCGCCGCACAGTTGTGCGGGACATGACAGCACTACTCGGTTGTAATTCTACAATAAGGTCTTGGAAGGATGGTTTCTCAACCAGGGAGAAGGACTGGAGACCTTGAACGATGAAGCGGAGGATAGCCCGATCAACCGTCTTCTGAGACACCTGCTTGGTCTCCAGCAGCTTCAGTTGCTTCGCCTTGAAGCCTGTTCCACCTTCTGATGGCCTCTTGCAGGCTGTTGAAGTCAGTTGACAGTATTCCTCCAGATGTGTCTCATGCCTTCTCTGTAAAACACAGTATAATATTTCAGTTTACACTATAATAAACTAATAAATATTAGAAAAGATACCCATCATGTAGTCTACATAGCAGTATTATTAATTATGAAGTGCTGGTTGTTCATAATTTTCCAATGGCTCCAGACTAACTTTTTTAATTGGTTTTACTGGTGCAACTAACTTTAATTTACGCGGACCAGCAAAGTATTTAGGTGCTTCTGACATTCTAACAAGTGCTGCAATATTAGGTCAGGCAAATACAAGACTTTGGGTAGCATATCTCTCATGTATTTAAATACAATTGTAGGCTACAGCAATTTTTTATGGTATAACAAGACAGGTATAAGTACACTCAAGAGCATTCCCCCACTTGAATAGGCATTTAAGCCTTACAGTTCAACAAACACTATTGTAATCCTGTCTAGGCCAGCTGAACTGTTATTTTAAAAAAAAGCCAAATAACCCCTGTAGGGCTAGCTCTAGTTATTCGCTCTGGTGAAATAAGTGAGCTGAAATGCCCTGCTTGCAACTAGCATAGCCTACGACTGAACTAATTAGGCTTTTACATTTTTTGTATGGTAAAAAAGACGTTTCGTACTCGAGCTCAGACTAGAAAAGATACATTGTATGCTCTCTCTATTTGTCAGGGGCATGTCAAAACATGAATCTGAAAGGACTTCAGTTGATTATCTATGTTACACGATTAGCTTGCCTTGGCTTATGCTAACTATTGTCAGGCCAAAGTTAGCCATCTGAATGGCTAGCTACAGCTGGCAAATTGGCGGGTGCATGTGGCTTCGACTACTCAAACGTAACCGAGAATGTAAAAAGCTGCATTATTGCAGCTAGCCAATCATTTAGTGCACTTTTCTGTAGCTAGAATCTAGCTTAGAAATGTAAGGAAGTTTATTTCAATGTACGTACCTTGACATGCTTCCGCAAGTTGGAGGATGAATTTTTGTAGGCGGTGATGAAGTTCTGTTTTGGTAAACACAGCAAACACTTGAAGCGAAAACTATCATTAACTTGTTCAGAAAATTGAAATAGTCTGGCGAGGTGGGGCCACGGGTTGGCACATTCCCGGGATGGACCTGCTGCGTCTTCATCCATTGTTTCGTCCATGGTTTCGTCTCTTATCTAAATCATTATCTGACCATGGAGTTGACTTTGGCGGAAAGCTGAAGGTGATTGCTGATAGGCTGTCCCAATCAGTGGCGCCTGCACAATCCAATCGCGTTTGAGAGGGAAACAACAAATTGAGGGTTTCCGAGATTTTTCTTTTTTCCTTTTTTTTTTTTTTTTTAGAAGAAGTAACGGGTACTCACGGTTATGGATAGAAATGTAGCGGAGTAAAGAGTACAATATTTGCCTCTCAAATGTACTTGAGTAAAGTCATGAGTACTCCCCAAAAATGATACTCGAGTAAAGTACAGATCCCTCAAAATTGTACTAAAGTACTGTACTCAAGTAAATGTACTCCGTTACTGTCCGGCTCTGCTCAGACGTCACGCCCACGGACCATTGGCTAAACGTCTGATGCATATGGCACACTTTTCTGGAAACACTTCAGGAGTGTCGAAGTCATCTGACTGGTTGAATTAAACCGGATTTCCGGGAGACGTGAGTGTCACGTTTATTTTCGGTCCGCCGGGAAACAAAGATGCTGTGGCGCCAAACCCCCTCATGAAAGAAGAAAAGCCATCGTGTTTACAAATGTGACGTCGAACGCTTATCAGGGTCAACTAAATGCTGGATTTACAAAAGTATGTGAAATATTTAAAGTTCGCGGCATAGAATCTTTAAAATACATCCGAGAGCTTCACACACCGGTTTGTTATTGTGGCGCTAAACGAAACGAACTATGATTGGTTGTTTGACATGTCGGTCAAACGGCCTCATGGGCGGGCCTTGGCCAATGAAAGCGGACATCTATTCCAGACCTTCAGCCGTCAGTCTGAAGGTCTGGCTACGCGAGACTAAGCAGGAAGTGACTGGTTGCATTTAACATCGTTTATTTTGAGCTTTGAAAAGTTATATTTTTACTTTTTTGTTGTCTTGCTTCAACCCCAAACAGATTATACAATACCAAAATGGTGGATTTACAGGAGAAAAGAAATGGTAACATGGAATGAGATGGAGGACAGTGATGAAGAAAGAAATCCAGATAGAGTTGAAAGGGATGTACAAGAAGACATATGAGAAAATAGTAATGAAACATGGGCAATGGTTGTATCAAGGAGGAAACAGCAAGGAAAAACAACTGAACAAGAAGGAAAGAGAGATTTGAAAACAAGCAAAGTTATTGAACTTGCAAAAGGAGGTGAGCAAACTGGGACTTTATCTCAACATCAACAAATGATAAACAGATTAAAGGGAAACAAGATATCAAAGAGAATACAAGAAATAAGCGACACTGACATTATTGGACTTATTGGGCTAAGGAGAAAAACAAGCAATGACTTTGAAATGACTATGGAAAATGAGATGGACTGTGAAGTGATGTTGGATGGAATAATGATAAATGGACAGAAATGTGAAGTCAGAAAGTTGTGTGCAACAGAAGAATGGTCTCTTTTTTTAATTTGCCCAGTTACATAGAGGATGAAGAAATAATTCAAAAACTGATCAGTTGGGGTGTAACTCCTACTCTTCCTGTGAGAAGAAGATATTATCCGGGGACAACAGTGGCAGACGGAACACGTTTCTTGAGAGTAAAATTTCCAAAGGAGGTGGTATCTTTACCATATTTACCACAAAATTTATGACTGAGGAAGGAGCTCAGTATTTCAGAGTAATTCATGATAATCAACGGAAAACATGTAGGATCTGCAGAAGTGCAGAACTTGAGCTAAAGAACTGCCCTCAATTTCTATGCTGGAATGGTCTTGAGCAGGGGCATTATGCACGGGACTGTAAAGCTCCGCAGTGCCAAGGCTGCAGGAAGGCATTGCTAAGACGCACATGTGAAACAGATGAAGAGGAACATGAGGAAATGGAGATGGAGTTGATTAAGGAGCAATACCTAAAATTAAAAGAAGCTGCGCCATTACAATGGATTAAAAGCATTGAAGATAAAGAAACAAGAAATGAAAAACCTGAAATATTTTTTTTAAAGAAATGATGAACAGATTCCTTTCAATGGCTGTGTTCTTAAAATGTTTTATGTTTGCATATGTGATCTTGTATTTTTAAGACCAAAAGCAAATGAATTTTCGGAAAGGTTTTTGTGATTTAGATGCAACAAAGATTTGGAAAAATGTAAGATGGAGATTTAAAAGTCCTATCTTAGATCATTTTGATTTCTTGTTGAGACAACGTGTTAATGACTGAAATGATATTGAAAAAAACTGGAATGGCACAAAGATGCAAAATGTAAATTATGTATGGAAAAAGATGGAGTGTTACATTTGTTTTTAAAATGTAAAAAATTAGACAATTTTATGAAGATGTTAAGGAAAATTGTGGGGGATATTTTAGGTGATCAGAATGATTGGTTAACATTTTTTTTATTTGGCTTTAATGGAATAGCAAAAAATGTTTATGTATTAAATTTATGGTTAACAGTAGCAAGATGTACTATTTGGAGATGAAGAAATATAATGAAATTGAAGATTTTTTTTTATTATTATGTAGCTTATTTAAACAGTATTTGACTGCAGTGATAGAGGACATACATGATTACTTTAATATGAATGGACAAATGGATGTATTTAACAACTATATTGTCGAAAACAACCCATACATTGTAAAAAACATGGTCTGGTTTCAATGTAATTCTGCCTGAAAGGTTTTAACTTTTTTTGTTTGTTTGTTTTCTTTTCTTTTCTGCATATTCTTGAAATGTAAGTATGTATAAAATTTCTATTTAAAAATATATATATATATATATCTCGTCTGATCTCTGAAGCTAAGCAGGGTCGGGCCTGGTTAGTACTTGGATGGGAGACCGCCTGGGAATACCAGGTGCTGGAAGCTTTTGGGTTTTCTTCACTACTTCTCTAATACACTGGCCTTTAGGGTGACTGATCTTTAAATAGCCCGCTCTTTGCGGCAGCCCTCGCTTGCGGCCATACCACCCTGTGCACTAGAGGGAGCTAGTGAGAAACAGGAAGTGTGTTGGCTATAAGGAGGTGAGAAAGGCTCACCCAAACTTTTGCGTTGTTTTTTGCGTTGTTTTTGTCCAAAATAAGTATTTTGTTTATAATTTTTTCTTGTGTTATTTTTGTTATTTGTCCTTGAGAGATCATTTCAGCTTTGTGTTTTTTTAAATGGACGGATTGACGGCTACAGACATGGATTTGGCACAAGAGATAAGGCGGCAAACAGAAAATGGACTGGATAAAAGACAATGAGAAAAGGATTACCCTGAAAAGAGACGCAAACGGATCTATGCCAAGGAAGCGACGGTGGTGATTGATTTGATGGGAGAGCGGAGGCCATTATAAAAGCACTGAGAGACAAGATCAAAGTGACGAGCATAGTAGCGGTAAGACCAAAAATTATGAAACAATATAAAATTACATTGGAGAAAGAGGAAGATATTGAGAAACTGGCAGATGGATTGATGATAAAAGGAAAGACGTGTGAAATTAAAAAGTTGAATAATATGGATTTTGTTGTCTCTTTCATGCATCTGCCCGCATACCTGGAGGATGACGAGATTTTACAAAAGCTGGAGGTGATGGGGTAACTCCCATCTCCCAGATCAAACGGAGATTCTACCCGGGCACCCGCATAGAGGATGGAACAAGATTCGTGAGAGTACGGTTCCTGAAAAAGGGTCACTTCTCTGCCCTACAGCACGAGAATGGAGACAGAAGAGGGTCCTCAGTATTTCAGGGTGATACATAGCCAGCAGGTGAGAACCTGTAGGTTGTGTATGAGCCCTGAACACATGATGAAGGACTGCCCGGACTTCAAATGTTTTAAGTGTGAGGAAAGGGGCCACTTCGCGAGGGACTGTAATGCGGTGAGGTGCCCGGACTGCAGGCTCGTGCTGAACAAGTACGAGTGCTGGTTCGGAGACCAAGAGCAGGGGAGAAGGCAGATGCATGAGGGAGATAGTGAAGAGGAGCAATGCGAGGACACGGGAGGAACACAAAGAGAGAATAAATATTGCAAGCACAGACATTGAATATTAAAGTGAAAGGACTGGATTAACGCAGGAGAGTGAGGAAACTGATGAAAATAACTGAGGCTTTACAAACTGAATTGGAAAAGACAGAGGAGCAGGAGCGTGTCAGTGAGGAAGGGAGAATGAACAAAGACAGTGAATACATCGACAACGGCGGCACTTACGGGAATATCAAATAAAAGAAGAAGAAAAACTAAGGTAACGCCAAATTTAGAGAAAGAAAAGTTATAAAACAAGGATGTGAGGAGAAACAGGACAGTGGGGATACTGTAAAGGAAGGGGAGGGCATGGACTAACAAAATGGGGACTTTATTGCTTTTATTTTATTTTATGGTGCTGAAACTTGTGACTTTTAATGCTCGAGGATTAATGAATGGTTTTAAATTTGAAAAGGTGAAAGATTTGTGCAGAAATGAAGATGTGATTTTATTGCAAGAGACCAACTGGAAAGAGAATGTTATGGAGGATTTTTTTTAAAAATGGTAAAAAATTACTTTTCAATAACGGAGAGGAAAAAAATGGGAGGTTTTAAGAAAGGAAAGGCAAGAAGGAAAGAACGTGACATGACGTGGCCAACTATGGTGTCCCATACTTGGAATTTGTGCTCTGCATTTAACCCATCCAAGTGCACACACACACAGCAGTGAGAAGTGAACAAACAACACACACACACACACACACACACAGTGAACACACACCCGGAGCAGTGGGCAGCCAATGTTGTGGCGCCCGGGGAGCAGTTGGGGGTTCGGTGCCTTGCTCAAGGGTCTCACCTCAGTTGTGATATTGAGGGTGGAGAGATCGCTGGACATGGCCACGACTGCCCCCCAATAATAAGAAAAAAGAAAAGACAGAGGTATCAAGACAAAACATCTATATAGTGATAAAAAAAGGAAAATGTATAGTGGTAGAAATTGAAATGGAAGACGACACATTTAGTTTAGTGAATGTGCATGCTCCTAATGAAGAAAAAGAAAAGAAAAATGTACTTTAATGTTTTAGCTGATGTAATTGAAAAATGGGGGAAGGTGGTGATCGCAGGGGATTTTAACACTGTTTTTAGTAAAATGGATATGGCAAACGGGATGGTTTTTAAATCAGATGGGGGGAGAAAAGAACTAAGGTCATTGATGGAAGAGAAAAATATGATAGATGTGTGGCGGGAAAGAAATGGAAAAAAGAAGGAATTTTCAAGAAGACAGTTGGTGGGGAATTTTATGTGCCAAACCAAAATAGACTATTTTTGAAGTACCAGAAATCTTGAATGATTTATTGATGGAATAGTTTACAAAGAAACAACCTTAAGAGATCACAAAATGGTTTTAATGACAGTGGACTTTAAAAGAGAAACGAAGGGACCTGGGGTGTGGATTTTAAACACTGAGGTTTTAAAGAATGAAAGTTTTAAAAAAAGAGATCGAAAATATATTAGATGAGAGAAAAAAAGACCTGATGTATATGGAAGACAAAAGGCAATGGTGGGAAAATGTAAAGTATGAGATTAAGAAATATTCCATAAAGTACTGTAATTTGTTACAAAAGGTTAAAAGAACTAAGGAGAAAGAAATAAGTAGAACTTAAATAAAAATGAAGTAAATGTGCAAAAAGTAATCGAAATAGCAAATACGTTGAGAAAAGTAGAAGAGGAGAGATGCAAGGGGGCAGTGTTAAGAAGCAAAGCAAAATACACGGTGGAAGGAGAAAAATATAACAGATTCTTTTTTAATCTTGAGAAAAGCAGGGGGAGAGCGGAAACAATTAAAGAACTTAAAAAGTTCCTCATAAAATTATTTCACTTCTTTTAAAATCCCCTCTGTATCTGAAACCACCTGCCCATCCCTACTTTTAAGTCAGAGGGAGGAGATGAGGAAAAAAGGGACATTTTATTGCAACATAACAAGGAAAGCTGGTGAGGAGGATAAAAAGGACTGTGAAAGGGAACTAACAACAGAAGAGATTATACAAGCCATAAATCAATTAAGAGTGAGGAAAAGCCCCGGAGTAGATGGTATTGGAAGTGAGTTTTACTTTTATTCTCAAAAAGAGAATATTCAAGGAGACAATTGGTGAATACCGTTTTAAAGCAAAGCAGAATAGATTTGGTTTTATGTAACAGACAATTTGAAAATTTCATTTCGAAAGTTTTTTTTACAAAATATATAGTGTTAGTGATCATGATTTTTTTTATTTGTAATGATTGATTTTAGTGGAGTCAAGAGTGGACCAGGAGTATGGGTTTTTAATACAGAACATTTAAAGAATGATTCTTATAGAATAGAGATGGAAAATTTTATCTTTAATAGTGTAGATAATATCTTAGATGAAGAAAAGATATGTGTATAGTGGGACAATGTTAAAACAGACATAAAAAGATTTTCTATAGAACATTCAAAGAAAATAAAAAAAATCTAAAAGAGCAAAGGAAAGAGAATTAAATAAGGAATGGGGAAATGAAATGAGAAAGTTTAAAGAAGGAAATACAGATATAAAGAAAATTTTGATTGTAGTAGAGATAATAAAAAAAAATAGAAGAAGAAAAATGTATGGGGGCAAGAATAAGAAGTAAAGGGAACACTTCCCATAACACACGATGTACTCGTTACATCGTAAGAAGATTGGCATCTACGCTAATAGTTGTTTCTTTCTTATTCTGTTTCTCAGTCCGTGTCCAGATCAGATGGTGGATCGGCGCCGGGAGATGATGTCTGCGGCCCTGATCGTCAGCGATGAGCCCCAGAGACATATCCCCAGTGAAGACCTCGACTAAAATACAATAAAGCTAAAAATAAAACAAATAATTAAAAATTTAATAATAAAATACCTAACTACATAATACTATTATTGTTAGAAATTGCAACAATATAAAAATAGAAATATAATACATTTATACATTTAAAAATTTAATTAAAACAATAAGTAAACAATGAATAAACAATAATATCCTGGCCAGAGGAGAACTGGCCCACCGACTGAGCCTGGTTTCTCCCGAGGTTTTTTTCTCCATTCTGTCTCAGAGGGAGTTTTGGTTCCTTGCCGCTGTCGCCTCTGGCTTGCTCAGTTGGGGACACTTAATTTCTAATTTCTAGCGATTATCGTAAATTTGATTTCACAGATACTATTTAAACTAAACTTAGCTAGACAATGACATCTCCAAATTCAATAATGAAATGCCTTTAACTGAAAATTGAGTGTTTAATCTTATTATTATACATTACTGACACTCTATCCTCCAACTTGATACTGTTAAGTGCTTTGACACAATCTGTATTGTTAAAAGCGCTATATAAATAAAGGTGACTTGACTTGACTTAAAGCAAAGAATACCGTGGAAGGAGAAAGAAGTACAATTTTTTTATGATTTAGAAAAGACCAGACAAAAGCAGAATTGTTAAAGAGTGTTTTAAAAGAAGGGAAGAATGTGAAAGACAAAGAAGGAATTTTAAATATGGTTAAGGATTTTTATGGAGTCTTAAAGGTGCACTGTGTAATATTTAGGATGATCTATAGACAGAAATGCAATATAATATACATAACTACGTTTTCAGAGGAGTATAAAGACCTTACTTAATAAACTGTTATGTTTTTATTACCTTAGAATGAGCGATTTATAACTACATATACCGTGGGTCCCCTCACATGGAAGTTGCCATCATGTTTCTACAGTAGCCCTTAACGGACAAACTGCTCTACAGAGTGCGTATCGTCACTATGTTGTTCTCGCGAAAAAACACTGACACAATGATTAACAAGTAACAGTAATATTCGCAATGACATCGTTTATTGAATAATTAAGTAAATATAATTCCTTAATTTACCTTTGTAAAGAAACCTCATTGCTCTCTGCGGTCTCAGACGACGGCATCGTAGGCTGCGTTTACACTGCAGGTCTTTATGCTCAATTCCGATTTGTTGCCTATATCCGATTTTTTTGACCGTCTCAATTGTGACCCGTATCCGATTCGTGTGTTTACACTTGCTATAGCATCTGAAGCATTGCGCATGCTCAAAGTGGGGTTCTTGCACCACACAGTAGCCAAGATGGACGAACGCGAAATATGCTTAATGCTAGCTCTGCGATGTATGTGAAATTCGCCAAATAACACTATGATTTTGAGGCGGAGGAGGAGGAAAAGGGCCATCATTGCAGCCTGCGCATATGCGTCAGTTATTATGTCCTCGACCATCCTGAGGAATGTCTGGGTGCGAGAGAGATCTCAGGATTGGTGGGAGCATATTGTGGCGGGATTTACCAAGGAGCAGTGGGTCCGAAATTTTAGGATGAGCAAGCCAACCTTCGATATGTTGTGGCAAAGTTTGTCCACATTCCTCTCATACGATGACACAACGTTTCGTCGGGCCATCCCTTTGCAGATGCGCGTCGGGGTTGCTCTCTGGTGGCTTGCAACAGGTGCGGGCTATCGCACATTGGCGCACCTGTTTGGGATCAGCAGCGTATCGGTGTGCTTGATAGTCAACGACTTCTGTCAAGCCATGCGAGACGAGCTGTGGCGTGAGTACATCCAGCTTCCGCAACTGGAAGAGCTGCAGAACGTCATCAGAGGTTTCAAAACCCGGTGGGGGTGCCCTCAGTGCGCTGGGGCCATTGATGGGAGCCACATACCGGTCATCACTCCATCTGAGGACCATACTGACTACTTTAATCGAAAGGGATGGCATTCTGTGATTTTGCAAGCTGTTGTGGACCACAGATTTTGGTAAGGACAGCATGTAAAAGTAATTACACACCATGGTAAAATATATTGTCATCTGTTAAGCAGCATCCTAACAGCCTTATACATTTACATTTAGCTATAATCCTTAGCATTGCCTATCCAGGTATATTATCTGTGCATACCTTTTCATCTCAATAGTCAAGTCAAGTCACCTTTATTTATATAGCGCTTTTAACAATACAAATTGTGACAAAGCAACTGCACAATATCAAAATGGGAAAATAGTGTCAATAATGTAAAATGACAAGATTAAACACTCAATTTTCAGTTAAAGGCATTTCATTGTTGAATTCAGTGATGGCATCGTTCAGCTCAGTTCAGTTCAAAAAGTTTCTGTTCAATCAAGTCGACGATATTGCTGGAAATGAAGTGTCCCCAACTAAGCAAGCCAGAGGCGACAGCGGCAAGAAACCAAAACTCCATTGGTGACAGAACGGAGAAAAAAACCTTGGGAGAAACCAGGCTCAGTCGGGGGGCCATTTCTCCTCTGGCCAGACGACACAGCAGTTCAATTCCAACTGCTGCAAAGTCAGATTGGATGGCTCAACTGGTTCCCGAAGTCTTTTCCTGATGGCTGTCTAGGTGACGGGGTCCTCACTGGGGGTCTGTCTCTGGGGCTCATCTAGGTGTCCTGGTCTCCGCTGACGTTCAGGGCTGTAGAGGTCGTCTCTAGGTGCTGATCCGGTTATTGTTGATGATCTGGTGAATGCAGTGACCTCGGAATAAGAAAGAAACAGACTAATATTAGCGTAGATGTCAATCTTCTTACGATGTAACAAGTACATCATGTGTTATGGGAAGTGTTCCCGGTTCCGGTTGATCTAATTAATGCAGCCTAACAATCCTTTAACGGATTTGAATAATAGAAGTGTATTAGTGTGTTATGTGTATGCCAGGTTAAAGAGATGGGTCTTTAAACTAGATTTAAACTGACAGAGTGTGTCTGCCTCCCGAACAGTGTTTGGTAGATTGTTCCAGAGTTTGGGCGCTAAATAGGAAAAAGATCTGCCGCCCGCAGTTGATTTTGATATTCTAGGTATTATCAAATGGCCAGAGTTTTGAGAACGCAGCGGACGTGAAGGACTATAATGCGATAAGAGCTCGCTCAAGTACTGAGGAGCTAAACCATTCAGGGCTTTATAAGTAATTAACAAGATTTTAAAACGGGGTCTATACGATGTTTAGTAGGGAGCCAGTGCAGTGTTGACAGAACCAGGCTAATGTGCTCATACTTCCTGGTTCTAGTAAGAACTCTAGCTGCTGCATTTTGAACCATCTGTAATTTGTTTATTATGCGTGCAGAACAACCACCCAATAAAGCATTACAATAATCTAACCTTGAGGTCATCCAGAAACGCATGAATTAATATTTCTGCATTTGACATTGAGAGCATAGGTCTCAGTTTAGATATATTTTTAAGATGAAAAAATGCAGTTTTACAAATGCTAGAAACGTGGCTGTCAAAGGAGAGATTACTATTAAATAGCACACCTAGGTTCCTGACTGATGACGAAGAATTTACAGAGCAGCCATCAAGTGTTAGACAGTGTTCTAGGTTATTACTTGTGGGGGTTTTAGGTCCGATAATTAACACCTCTGTTTTTTCAGAATTTAGCAGTAAGAAATTACTCGTCATCCAGTTTTTTATATCGACTATGCATTCCATAAGTTTCTCAATTTGGTGTGTTTCACCAGGCCGTGAAGAAATATAGAGCTGAGTATCATCAGCATAACAGTGAAAGCTAACCCCGTGTTTCCTAATGATATTTCCCAAGGGTAACATATAAAGCGTGAAAAGTAACGGCCCTAGTACTGAGCCTTGAGGAACTCCATACTGCACTTGTGATCGATATGATACCTCTTCATTCACTGCTACGAATTGATGGCGGTCAGATAAGTACGATTTGAACCATGCTAATGCACTTCCACTAATGCCAACAAAGTTTTCTAGTCTATTCAAAAGAATGTTGTGATCGATAGTGTCGAACGCAGCGCTAAGATCCAGTAGAACTAATAGAGAGATACAACCATGATCGTGTAGTTTCACAAACATCAATGTTGGATGGCCTGGAAGTGTTCATGACTCCAGAGTCCTCAGGAACTCTGACATATATGATAAGGCAGAAAGCGGACTGCTCTTTCCCAACATGCAGTGACAGACTGATCAGTTCTGATGTTCTAACCATCTAAGACATAATTCTATATTTTTATCATTTTTTATATGACACTTTACATTTCTATTAGGATTTAGATCATGATCTTCATATGCTATAGATATCATAATTTAGTTGTTTATGTGCTAAAATATATTAAAAACATGAACGTGAATTGTTAATACTCATGATCTGTACATTGCCTGCAGTTAGACATTTTCTGATATATTCACTCAGATCACAGATGAGATCCAAGGAACACAGGTGCCCATCATGCTGCTGGGAGATCCAGCCTACCCACTAAGGCCATGGCTCATGAAGGGTTACCCTGATACGGGAAATCTAACTGAAGATCAGCGCTACTTCAACCAGAGGCTAAGCAGGGCTAGAATGACCGTGGAATGTGCATTTGGTCGCTTGAAGGGTAGATGGAGATGTCTAGCCAAACGTCTTGATGTTGACATAGCTTTGGTCCCCACTGTTATCGTTGCCTGTTGCACACTGCATAACATTTGTGAGCAGCACAATGAGGCATTTGGTGAGGACCTCCCTACAGCTGGCCCTCCTGAAGCAACAGGTGAGGATGGTGATCCAGTGGGTGCTGACACACAACCATGGAGAGTTCGGGAGGCACTGACCCAGCATTTTGCTGCACAGCGCTGAACATGGAAATACGCCGACATAAGAATGTATGAATACCTTGCAATTATTTGTTATTGTTTTTGATACTTTTACACTGTTGTGGTGGTGTTCAATACCACTCAAATTACCAAGTTATTGTGTGTAAATAAAAGACCACATTTATTCTTGCTGAACATGTATTTATTTCAACTGTATTCAGATCTAGGTCAAATGTTGAAAAATGAAAGTGACAACTGCATTCAAGTCACAAGAGATCAAAACAAAGCTAAACTCCTCTAGTTAATCTGAGATAGCTCAAATGAACATTGGCTACACACAACAATGATGAAACAAAAGGGCATTCTGAACATTCATCTGAGGACTGGTAAATATAAAATGGGATGCAGGTTTTTGCCCATCCCTTTTCAAAAGTATGAACCGCTGAGAAAACAAACAACATGCAGTTCTTAGCCTTTAACTGCTAGATTATTCTTTCAAAACACTATCAGTTGTGGTTGTGGGGGCTGACGCTGAAGACTGTTGGGGGCTGCCTGGCCTTGACTGAGCAGAAACTATGGGCTGAGAGTATGTGTGGCCCTGGTAAGAGGTCAAAGGTTGTGCATCATGGTGAGAGGAAGGGATGTGTGTCTGAGGGTGTGAATGATGAGAGGACCCAGTAGAAGCATAACCTTCATACCAGGTATGAAAGTTGGTAGCTTCACTTTGGTGAGGTGTAACTGTTGTGCGTGTTTGATCTGGGTGATAAGGTGCTGTGTGGGTATAATCTGGGTGGAGGGGAGGAGGGTGTGCGTGATCTTTGTTGAAGTGATGAGCATTAGTATAATCAGGGTGGAAAGGTGGAGTGTGGGATGGATCTGGGTAGAAGGGAGGTGGGCGTGTGTGTTCAAACCAAGGAGGGTGGGCTTGATCTGGGAATGACCTTAGGACAGGAGGTCTGCTGGCGAGGAACTGGGTCAACATGCTCATCATACGTAACTCATGGGCATGCTGTGCAGCCTGCATTTTGAGCTGAAGCTCTGTGTCATCCGTCTGGGTTAGAGTACTGCCAATCTTCTGCGCAAACAGCTCCATTGTTGATTCCATCTTGTTTTTCCGTTTTCTCCGGGTTGTAGATGGACCTGTAAAAAACGTTGACATCAACTATATTTTTTTTAAGGGTTACTTTTTCCACTTAACCACTGAAAACAATTATTTGTAAATTGGGTAACACTTTAGAATACTGATCCTTTGTTAATGAATAACTACACAGGAACAAGTGACTAATGCACTATTAACATTGTAGTAACTACTATTACCTAACAAGAAACTCTGATTATTGATTTAGTAAGTAATAGCGCTCAGTTGAATATTAATTATGAACCTGTATACAGTAGTTCTTAGTAGTTCTTACGGAGGTATGGAAAGCTACTAGAGTGCTACTATTGCGTTACTCATGTGTTCTTGTGTAGCTATTCATTAATGATGGAACAGTATTATAAAGTGTTACCGTAAATTGTACACAAACAGACTGGTAAAACAGTCAAACCCTACCAGTTACAGCTTCCTGCTGGTGTGCACCAGTTGTTTCTCTGATGCATGAGGTAGGCCTATTGTCACTTGAAGGGGGTGAGTCACTGAACGAGGTCCCTGAAGAATCATGAGGATCTATCATGAGGATCATCTGAATAAAAAAAAATCAATTCTTGTCACATAAAAGTAACAAATAGAACATCAGAGAATTGTGCTATTTTATAGGTCAATGTTGGATGTGTAATATATGAATAAAGCAAATTAAATATACTGTTCCAAAAGCTTTTTATTTCAGACAAAAGCTGATCTTTGGAGGAATAAGATCATTCTTTCAAAAATATAAAAAATCTGTTCAAACTTTTGACTATTGAATAACGTTAATATTACCTCGAACATCAATGAACGCATCACATTTTATCATCTGGCGACAAAACGACAACCTAGGCTAGCAAACATTAATGTGAGCATGAAAGTTCTACCTGTAGGAATATCCGTGTCCTCCCCATCCAGTGACTCTTCGCGGGAACTGTCCAAAATATTTCTTGGTGTGACGCTTGGCTTGTCCCCTAAAATTCTATCCATTTGGTCGTAAAACGGAAATGTGATTCGCCCATGACCACTTTTATTATTGTGGTCTTTCACCTCCTTGTACTTAGATTTAAGAGACTAAACTTTTCGCTGACACTGGAGCCAGGAACGTCTGTAGCCCTGCTCCGACATTGCTGCCAAAATGTCCGCGAAAACAGATTTGTTTCTGTACGAGCCTTGAATTTTATCTTGAACTGACTCTTCTCCCCACAGGGTGAGAAGGCAGGTAACTTCAGCCGTCGACCACTGCCCTGCACCTTCCTCCTCCATGTTTCTTGCGTTTGTTGTCATTTAACGTTACCGCGCTTCCACACGCACTTCCCATATGACGTCATTAACCTGCGGCGAAGTACTAAATTGTCGCAGTTTTAATGACGTACAGAACGCGATGCCTCAGAAAATCCGATCTGCCTGTTTACATGACAGTTGCATTGGCACATATCCGATTTATTTCCACATATGAATGAGGCCTGAATCCGATCTCGCTATATCCGAATGCATGCGTTTTTTTCCTGTTTACACTGTCATAGAACAGATCCGATCTGTGTCACATATGAGCAAAAAATCGGAATTGGGTCACATTTAACTGGCAGTGTAAACGGGGCCTTAGCCCTGTATCGGCCACCGTAGCTTCTCTAAAGGGAGGGGTGAGCGGGGGACTGAGCCGTTGGTTGCAATTCGCAAACTCAACCGCTAGATGCCGCTAAAAACTACACACTGCACCTTTAATAAAGGAAAAGAGAGTAAATGAGGAAGATGAAGAGTTTTTACTAAATCAAATAAAAGTTAAAGTGAATGAGGATGATAGAAAAATGTGTGATAAAGATATAACTGAGGAGGATATTGATGAAGCAATAACACAACTGAGTAATGGGGAAAGCCCAGGTTTGGATGGCTTACCATCAGAATTTTATAAGGTGTTTAAGAATGTTTTAATACGCATTTTGAATTATCTTTTTATTGCAATTTTTAAACGAGGACAACTGAGTGAAAGTATGAAGAAAGGAATGATTAAATTTATATATAAGAAAAAGAAATAAGGATGATCTTCAAAACTACAGACCTTTGAGTATGCTCAACACAGATTATAAAATACTGGCGAAGATTTTTGCAAACAGATTAAAAAGAGTGGTTCTAAATATTATAAATACTAATCAAGCATATGGCGTGATAGGTAGAGATATAGCAGACACAGTAACAAGCATTAGAGATGTGATGTGGTATATAAAAGAAAAATATAGAGAAGGTTTTTTTTATTCAGCTTGGATCTAGAAAAAGCTTTTGACAGGGTTGAACATAAGTATTTGTTTGATATACTTAAAGAATTCGGTTTTGGTAAAAATGTTATAAGGTTGATGAAATGTTTTTTGTTGTATTTAAAATAAATGTTTTTTAAACTGATTTTATTGAATTATCTAGATCCATAATACAGGGATGTCCTTTATCTGTATTATTATATACATTAGTTGCTGAACCATTAGGGTTAGCAATTGATGCAGAAAAAGAAATAAGGTTTAATAGAAAATCATGAAACAGAACAAAACATTTTCAACGTGGATGATACTACCATAATTTGTAACAGTGTGGAAAAGGCGATGGGAATTTTTGACAAATACTGTGAAGGAACGGGGCAAAAGTGAACAAAGAAAAAAAGTGGAAGTCCCACAGAGACAATGGCAAAAAATGTAGGTATTACACTTGGACATGATGAAATTAAAACAAGGGATGTGATTTCGGATGAAGTTTTAAATAAAATGACAGAGAGGATTGGAAAAGTGCTTGTTTTGAATCCTCTTTTTTATCTAAAATGTGGTATGGGTTAAGTGTTATTAGTTAACTTATTTGGGTGTACTAGAGAATAAAAACATTGACCTTAAAGTTTTTATGGGATGATAAGCCATCTAAAATGGCATAGGACTGGGACTTGTAGATCCATGGATAAGAATGAAAAGTATGATAATTAAAACATTAAAGAAGTTTTCAAATAATGATAATATTCCATGGAAAAGTGTAAGGAGTTATTTTATAAATAAATGTGGACATAGGGGATGATTTTTTATGGATGGCTTTTAAAGAAAATGAATGAATGAATGAATGACACACTTATATAGCGCTTTATTGTGTATTGCTGTACACCCAAAGCGCTTTACAATCATGAGGGGGTCTCTTCTCAACCACCACCAGTGTGCAGCATCCACTTGGATGATGCGACGGCAGCCACAGGACAACGGCGCCAGTCCGCTCACCACACACCATCTACAGGTGGAGAGGAGAGAGAGATAGAGCCAATCAAGTAGATGGGGATTATTGGATTATTGGCCATGTATACAAGGGCCAGTGGTGGCAATTTGGCCAGGACACCGGGGTTACACCCCTACTCTTTACGATGAGTGTCATGGGATTTTTAATGACCACAGAGAGTCAGGACCTCGGTTTAACGTCTCATCCGAAAGACGGTGCTTTTTGACAGTATAGTGTCCCCATCACTATACTGGGGCATTAGGACCCACACAGACCACAGGGTGAGCACCCCCTGCTGGCCTCACTAACACCTCTTCCAAAAAACATCAGAAAACATGATAGTAGGTATACCGGAATTTTATAAGGAGGTTTTAAGAGCATGGAAAGCTCTTAATGAAAATGTTTATATTGAGCTAATAGGTTGAAAACAGTACTTGTAACAACCCTTATTTTTTAATAAAAATATTGAAAGCAAAAGAAAAATGTTTTCTGAGAATTGGTTCAATGCAGGGTTTAGACAAGTGAAGGATATTTTATATGAAGTAAAACCTGTTTTTTTTACTGACACAAGCAATTATAGACACACTGGAAGATAACGAATATATAGAAAACAAAGAAAAAATTGAAGAACAATATATAAAACTGAAAGAAGCTGTGCCAGCAGACTGGTTTAAAAGAATTGAGGAGAAAGAAAAAGAAAATGAGAATGGAAAATGATGAAAGATGAAAGGTTACCTTTAATTCTCGTGCTATTAAGATGTTTTATACATGTATATACTGTATAAGCCTGTGTTTGTGAAACCTAAAGCTATGGAATATTGGGAAAATTGTTTGGTCATTTTGATGAGGGAGCTAGCAAGAAAACCAGGAAGTGACTGGGCGCAGTTGGGAGAGGAAGGCTCTCCTCCATTTAGTGATTTCTTTTTATTTTGTTTTTACCTTTTTTTGTGGATTATAATTTAGTTTTTTTGTGTGTTTGTGTTTTTGTTAGTTTTAAAACCACCTAACAGCAACATCTTGCTGGCTGGAGGGTGGTTATTTTTGTTCATGTTTTTTTTTTCAAAACAATGGATGGATTAATGGCAAACATCACTGGATTGGCTGGAGAGACACGTATGGCAAACGACACTGGACTGGATTATCAACAACAAGCAAGACACGGGATAAACCAAGGCACAAGAGACAAGTTTGGTGGAAGGAAATACTTAAAGGAGGCGACGGTGATTGTGAATGTGGAGTACGTAAATGAGGAGAGGGCTATGGATATTATTAAAGTGGTGACGACAAATGTGGAAATGGGACAATTCTGGCACTAAGATCAAGGCAAGGAAAGGAATTCGAACTGACAATGTAAAAAGAAGAAACGTGAGGAATTGACTGATGGACAGTTAATAAAAGGAGTAAACTGTGAGATAAAAAAATGACCAAATAGAGATTACCTTCATGCACTTGCCCGTCTACCTTGGTGATGGAGAAATTCTCGTAAAATTGGAGGGATGGGGAGTTAATCCCATATCAAAAATTAAAAGAAGATGCTACCCGGGCACTGAAATTGAAGATGGAACGAGGTTTCTAAAAGTAAGGTTCCCCAAGGAGGTGGCATCGTTGCCCTACAGCACGAAGCTGGAAACAGCAGAAGGGCCGCAGTTCTTTAGGGTGATGCATAGCCACCAGGTGAAGACCTGTAGGCTGTGCATGAGCCCAGAACATCTGCTAAAAGAATGCTCTGAGTTCAAGTGCTACAAGTGCGAAAAAGGGGACATTTTGCCAGAGACTGCAATGCAGACAGATGCCCGGAGTGTCAAGAAATTTTAAGTAAGTGTGAGTGTTGGATGGAACATCGGATGGACGGACAGGTGCATTAAGGAAACCGCGAAGAGGAAGCAGAATTTGATGAAGGACAAGAGGAAGAAGGAAAAACAAGAGGAATCAGACAATGGAGAGGAAAGAGAACGAGAAGGAGAAAGAACAGACAACAGAACAGGACACTCAATGGACGGAAATGCAAATATCGGACAGTTTTAAAAGTCTTCTGGATGACGTGGAGAGAGATGGACAAGGAATGGATGATCAAAACAAAGAAATGGACAGTGAAGAAGAAACAATGATGGATAACATGGGAAAAAGACAGAGGGGGGGGGGACAAATAAGGAGAACATTAAAGGTAAAACCAAATGTGGAAAATGCAAGGAAAAAGATGATGACAAAGGGCCGAGTGAAAAGTGTAAACAGATATGAAGTGTTAAGAGGGCTGGAGGGAGAAGATGGAGAATAATGGTTTTTAGGTACTTATTTTTCTTTCTTTTAATGGTTTTAAGTTGTGTTAACTTTAATGCAAGGGGACTGATGGACATGGGAAAATTTGAAAGAGCGAGAGAAAAATGTAAAGGAGAAGATGTTATCGCTTTGCAAGAAACAAACTGGAAAGAGAGTGTGATGATGGACTATAAAAAGAAATGGGAAGGGGATATTTTATATAACAATGGGGATGGAAGGCTTGGAAGAGGAGTGGAGTTTTTAATGAGACAAGCTGTTTTTAATGCAAACAAAGTAGTGTATAAAGATAAAATGAAAAAATGTATGGTGGTAGAAGTAAATTGTGAAGGACGTGAACTGATTTTAGTGAATGTACATATGCCAACAGAGGAGAAAGAAAAGAGAGAATTCATTAATGTTTTAAGAAACATCGTAAATGAGTATAAAGAAATTATAATGATGGGGGATTTTAACATAGTTTTTAGTAAACAAGACATGGCAGAAGGAATGTTTTTTAAAACTGATAAAGGGAGAAAAAAGTTAAAAGCATTAATGGAGGAAAATAATATGATCGATGTGTTGAGAGAAAGAAATGAAAAGAAAAAAGAATTTTCAAGGAGGCATATAGTGGGGCAGTTTGTGTGTGAAACAAGAATTGACTTTATGTATGAGAAATGTGGAGAATTTTATAGAAAAGATTAAGTATGAAGAAACAAGTTTCAGCAATCACAAGTTTTGCTTGTGATGCTCTGAATTTACCCATGTCTCGTTCCCAGATTATTACTGCACAGAAGGAAGATGAGTCTTTAGTGAAATGCTTTAACTCTATTGTTTCTCCAGACAAGGTTAGCAAGGAAAAAGTTGTTTATTTTGTGGAGAATGACTTGTTAATGCGCAAATGGTGCTCTAATACTGAAACTGATGCTGATTGGAATGTAATGTACCAGATTGTCATTCCCTGTTTATCGTCAGTATGTACTGTGTCTGGCGCATGATCATGTGTTGTCAGGTCATCTGGGTATCACAAAAACTTACAATAGAATCCTTAGACATTTCTTTTGGCCTGGGTTAAAGAGGGATGTTGTAGAATTTTGCAGAATTTGTCATACTTGCCGGTGCATGGGAAAACCAAATCAGGTTATTCTTCCGGCACCCCTCTCTCCTATTCCAGTTATTGGAGAGCCCTTCGAACATGTTATCATCGATTGTGTAGGCCCGCTCCCTAAAACAAAGTCAGGGAATCAGTTTCTGTTAACGATCATGTGTACTGCTACTCGGTTCCCTGAAGCAATTCCACTTCGCAAAATTACTGCTCCTGTGATCAAGGCATTGGTCAAATTTTTCTCTACATTTGGCTTACCAAAAATTTTACAAACTGACCAAGGAACAAATTTTATGTCTAAGATTTTTAATCAGGTCTTAAAATCACTTTCAATCACAACGCGCTTGCTACTTTTCAGAGGTTGGTTAATACAGTATTGGCAGGTCTCCCCAATTGTAACGCATATCTGGATGACTTAGTAGTGTACTCATCTGAGTGGTCAGAACACATTTCTTTGTTGCACACTGTCTTTGAAGGGCTTGCCAAAGCTACACTAACCCTAAATTTGGCCAAATGCAAATTTGCTCGAGCAACAGTTTCCTACTTCAGTAAAGAAGTTGGCCACGGTCAAGTTCGTCCCGTTGCTGCCAAAGTTTCAGCCATAGCCGAGTTTCCTGTTCCCAACACCAGACGTGAGTTGCACCTATTTTTAGGCATGGTTGGGTACTATCTCAGTTTTTGCTGGAATTTTTCCAGTGTGGTTTGTTCCATAACAAATTTACTTAGTCTATCCCAGCAGTTTGTTTGGTCATCTGAGTGCCTATTACAATGTTAATGGTCTCAAAACTGTCTTATATACATCCTCAATGCCGATGTGGATGGAAGGTAAAAATGTTTTTTTGATTTTTTTATGGGAGGGGAAGCCGCCAAAAATAATAAGAAAGAACCAAATTGCCTATCACAGCTATGCTGATGATACCCAGATTTGCCTAGCCTTATCACCAAATGACTACAGCCCCATTGACTCCCTCTGCCAATGCATTGATGAAATTAACTGAAAAAGTTTCTGGCACATCCAACTGTTAAACAAGGAGAAAACAGAAGTATTTGCATTTGGATACAAAGATGAAGTTCTCAAGGTGAATGCATACCTTGATTCTAGGGGTCAAACAACTAAAAATCAAGTCAAAAATCTTGGTGTGATTCTGGAGACAGACCTTAGTTTCAGTAGTCATGTCAAAGCAGTAACTAAGTCAGCATACTATCATCTCAAAAACATTGCAAGAATTAGATGTTTTGTTTCAGTCAAGACTTGGAGAAACTTGTTCATGCCTTTATCACCAGCAGGGTGGATTATTGTAATGGTCTCCTCACCGGCCTTCCCAAGAATACCATTAGACAGCTGCAGCTCATCCAGAACGCTGCTGCCAGGATTCTGACTAGAGCCAGAAAATCTGACCATATCACACCAGTCCTCAGATCCATACACTGGCTTCCAGTTACATTTAGGATTGATTTTAAAGTATGTTTACTCGTTTATAAATCACTCAATGGCCTAGGACCTAAATACATTGCGGATATGATCACTGAATATAAACCTAACAGTAGGGTGACCATATTTTGATTACCGAAAACCAGGACACTCGGCCCGGCAATGAGATACTCAAATGATACTCGAAGTTTACTCAAAGATGCCTTATTAATTTCAATACATTTAAAGTATGCCTCCTCTGTATGGATAGAAAATTGTTATATTACAAAATAATATCTATAACCAAAGACACAAATTCAGATAGGCTTCTCAGAGGTTACTCAACATGTTTTATTATGACAGGTTTCAAAAATAATGAATGAAATAATGATAGAAATAATGTCTCTTCTGTATTAGAAAAATAAATAAATAAATAAAAAATACCTCCAAATTGAACAAAAATAGCTCTCACAAACTTACAAAAACTAACAAAAAATATTTATATCTTTAGTTTTCTTCTTCCTCTTCATCCTGTTTTTCTTCCTCATCCTCCTTGTTTGCCCATCTATATTTTGCTGTAGAGCTGATCTTTCCCAGCAGTTTTTTGTTGCTTAACAAATAAGCATGAAAGTCTTTGCAAGAAGTGTCATTGAAGTTGTATTGCACAAATAGAATCCCTTTCAATGACTCAACAGAGAGCTGGTTCCTCTCCTTTGTCCACTGGCTCTGCATCAGTGAGAAAAAGCACAGCTTTTTTATGTTTTTCGGTGTCCATGTGAGCTTTGAGATCTGTGGCACCCCCATTGGACACCGAAACATATGTGCCAGGTTTGCACACGGTGCACGCAGCCTCCCACTTGTCCCGGAGAGTAAGTGGGGAATTTCTTCTGTAACTCATTGGTAAATGTGCATTTGCGCTTAGGCATGTTGCAGGCAGAAGTGCTCGGACGGCTGTCTGCTCGCTCGTTGTGAGTGTAAAGAGAGCCGCCCACACGGCAGCCTCTCAGGGATTACGTCACATGCAGCACCGCAGGTGCAGAGTGCCCTAGCCTCAATATTTCGTCCTTTTTCTCATGCTGAACAAGAATATTTAATGCATCTGCATTACTGTAAGGGGTAGGTTTAGGGTTGGGGTAGGTGTAGACGTTAATAAAACACAATCTAATAGGTAGAAAAACATATTTATTGTTGGTTTCCAGTAGCTGTATCCCTTCTAGCCACAACCGCAAATATAACACATAATTACTGTATATACACTACTGTAAGTAGTGTATATACAGTAAGTGTAAGTATACAGTAAGTGTAAGTGTAAGTATAGGTTTAGGGTTGTGGTAGGTGTAGACATTAATAAATCATAATTTAACAGGTAGCATTTTTCATTGTCAAATTGTACTACCTACTGTTTTAATAGGAGGTAGGAAAATCTGACAGGGTAGCACAAATCGACAGAACACCGGTCAATTTAATGGCCCAATGAAAAATAATGAAAACCAGGACATTTTCATCACTTTATAAAAAACAGCCATGACGGCCAGGACAGGACGTGAAAACAGGACATGTCCTGGGAAAACAGGACGTTTAGTCACCCTACCTAACAGACCACTCAGATCATTAGGATCGAGTCAGTTAGAAATACCAAGGGTTCACACAAAACAAGGGGAGTCCGCTTTTAGCTATTATACCACCCGCAGTTGGAATCAGCTTCTAGACCAGAGCAGATGAAAACATTAGCCACATTTAAATCTAGACTCGAAACTCATCTGTTTAGCTGTGCATTTACTGAATGAGCACTGTGCCACGTCCGAACTGACTGCACTGCATTTTATGTATAATCATTTTCTATTCTTAACTGTTTTAATTAACTTACAGAGCTTACATGATGCCTAGTTCATAGTTCATTGAATTAATTTCAGAAATGTAGAATCACAGCAGCCTATGAAATACTAAATGGCAACATTACTTAATTTTATTGAGGCAACAAGTTTGCAAGATTTTTTCAAGTAAAGTTAACAAATTGAATTTGACATTGTACTCATGAAAAAAGTCATTTTAGATGGCGCATGAAGGTGAGAAAATTAACAGCAAATTTAAATTTTGGGGTAAACTTTTCCCTTTAAGCAGAGGTCTCAAAGTGTGGGTTGTGCCCGTTAGAAGGGGCGTAGGAGATCATTCAACAGAAATAAAATACGTGGCAATGCAATACATACATTTCTCAAGAGAAGACATCTCACATTTTAAGGGCCACGTTTGTTACTACAATCAACTTGCTACTGAAACAGATTTTTTTCACCACACTGGCCAACATTTGAAAAATAATGATTCAGTTACATGTATGTATGTTGACTGTTCATATCAAAGCAATGTACAGTATATGGGAGTTTCCACACTCACAAATGGAGAAAACACAAAGTGTGTACAGTAAGAGATCTAGAACCTGGAATAGTTCACGGATCACATTTCAATCCCTCTGCTTTGGATTCAGTTAAAAGTGACATTGATTTGAATGAGGATTTTGAAGAACCTAGAGATTTGACAGAAGATGTTGAGCTAAAGTTAGCCTCAGTTCTACTGAAATTGGAACGTTTACCTGCTGCCAAGTGCAGCTGTAAATGTACTCCTTGAGGAACTGCAATATCTCATTGGGACTGTGTCTGTTCCGGTCACTCAGAAGACAATCACTCAGTTTTTAGTGGATCATAACTGTCAGATAGATGGTTCACTTGTCGAAGAGTTAGCCACAGAACTCTGTACTTCACATCCTATTAAGCTTGCCATTGGAAAAGATGGCCCATTACCTATGTGCATGGAGGCGCAACAAATATTATAGAAGTAATTTCTTTGTTGTGGAACCAGTGGAATATGTAATAGATCAAAAGAACAGAAGGTAATTTCAATATATTCCTATACTAAAAACATTGCAGCAGGTTTTGAATTGTGAGACTATCCTCAGCAATGCATTTAATTTAAAGGGTCTGAAAATTTGGAGCAAGAGCAAACCTGGAGGCATCAAAAGTGAAGTTTGTAGATTACTTCATCTCTCAGGCAGGAATGCTTTAGGAACCCCATTGTCCCTGATTGATCCATTTTAAACATCCAAATGTTGAGTCAGTCTACTTCACAAAAATCAAACATTTGGAATGAATTGATGTAATCTAATGGACACAAACTTTATTATTTTGTCTTGTAGTATATTGGAGTATTTAATTTGAACACTGAAACATGCTATTTTGAACTGTCAATGTATTCATGTTTCAGTGGTTCTTCTCCAAATGGCATCCTTTTGGTGTCACCAAATACATCACATCTCTGTGACTAGACAGTAAGCACCATAATAAAGACTGATACCTGGGCTCCAAAGGTTCAGTAACACAGACCAGGGATTGATGGCCATTAACCCACCTGTGGTCATGTCATCAAAGTGAGCCATATGGATACGGCAGATCAAGCTCTTTCAAAGTTTGTGCAGAACTTGGAGAAACTGTATGGTGCTACTAATGTTTATTTTAATGTGCATTTGTTAATGCACTTCGCAGCAAGTGTGCACAACTGGGGACCACTGTGGGCAACATCCACATTTATTTTCAAATCATTTAATGGGACTTTGCTTAGGTTTTCAACTCAGGGTCTCTCAAAAAAAAATCTGGGACTAAAATGGCAAATGTTAAGTACAACAAAAGGAAATTATGTGACAAACTACAAAGTAGATCTGGCTGAACAAAGTCAAAGGACTTTCTGGATGATGTCAGGTTTTGGCTGCCCAAAGAAAGCGAGCACATCTGTGCTGCAGAAGATGGCTACTAAACATTTCATAGGAGATACAGTTCATTCAGATTTATTTTATGACTGATTCATTTGTAGCAGTGTTGTTTATCATTCATATAATAACACAACTCTTAAAGGTGACATATCATGAAAATCTAACTTTTTCCGTTTTTAAGTGGTGCATCTACCAACCCAGGAAATGTATAAAGATTAACCCAGTACATTTTTTTGGGAAAGTCTTTTTCTGCAAGCTTGTGAAAAAAGGAATGCATCAGATTTTGCTCCCCCTGTGATGTAGAAGGGGGATCTTATTATAATATTACCGCCCTTTAATCTACACGTTTCCACCAGTGTTGCCAGATGTACGATAATTTTGACCTCTGTACGATATATGATCAATAATGGAAAAAAATCCCATAATGTACGATCATTTTAGAATTTTGAGACACTTCTAATGATAGCAGTTATAATCATAGGGCTTCTATACTCATTCACGAAATCGGCTCATTACATACACTCTAAATGGGTTTGTGCACACCTCAAAGTGTGTTAAGAATGCAGGAGGATGCCCTGCTTTTTAGAGCCCTGCACTGGCCTCAAATATGGGCCCGAGACGCTCAGGCCTTAGCCTGGCCCTTGTCCGACACCTTATCAGAATTACCGGCCCGAGTCCGGCCTGAGCCTACGGTTTTTTTCCCCTTCTCCCAAAACAGCTTATACTACAATTTCAGCTATTCAGTTTTGTATGTACTAGCAAAGTGATTATATATTTTTTTTCATTTTTTTATTAAGTTAATTTAGAAAAACGTTTGGCGCATTTTTTGTTTGATAAATATACGTTTTTGTTTTCTTAAAGTGAAAACCAAGCTGCCAGCGGCAGACAATGAGTTGATCAGTCTGTTTGATCAATTTTGCCATCTCAAGTCATCACGACTTGCCTAAAATAAAATCTATAAATATAAACAGTTAAACCTAAATGTTAAAGTCCCCCTGTAGTCAAATATTTTATCCCTTAAAACTTATCTTTGATCATCAAAATGGCATATTTAAATGTTTTTTCTTGTGAAAATAATTTTCTCACGCCTTAAAATAGCTTGAATGTAACTCAACACCCTTGCCTCATTTACTATACGCGGATCTATGAATATGCAAATTAGCCCCGCCTCCACTCAGTCGCAGCATCCACTGAACTGTAGTAAACGCAAAACAATGGCATACACGGATAATGACTGATAAAACTATGTTTTTACTAGCGGGCAACTACAGTGAATACTGTAACATTCGTTAAAGTTACTGACTTGACGATGTTGTGTCCTCAAAATGCCGTTAAGACTCGAATGCAGCCGTTTGTGATTCATAATTCGCGCCCGCGAGCATACGCGAGTGAAGAGCAGATGCTGATGCAGGAGAGGTAGGTCTGACTCCGGGCTACTTTTACACTATTGCTGCGGGTTATAATGCAAGTTATCGGTTCTAAATTCACATTAAACCACGGCTTCATGGGTTTTTGCTCTAATTTATGTTTGGTTTTGTGCTGGTATTGGTATATTTTGCATGCTAGTGATAGGAATCTATCCCTTGACGTGATTGGTTGTTGAATTTTGTGACGTAGCAAACCGAAGGATGTTTCAAACTGCATTTCTGGGTTAGCCTTTGAGAAACTACAGTTTTAAGGAGAAAATACTCAGCAATGGTGTTGATTAATGGACTGGCACATGGTTTGTCTAAAAGCATATTAAAAACACCACATAGACAAATAAACAACATAAAAAACTTGATTTTCACTACAGGGGGACTTTAAACCTAGATAAATGTGCGCTGATAGGCGCATATCCAATCGTTTGTGCGGAGAGGAGCTAAAGTGCGCTTTACAGGACATGAAGGCACCAACGCGATCACTTGCATTTTTTTTTTCAGTGGAAACAACTTAAAATACATCATTTTTGCTCATAAGAGTAACACATCATTCGGAACTGTAAAGGGTCTACTTTTATTTGTGTGCACTCACAATATCTATAAAATGTTGTGCTTTTATAAAATAAAGAAAACAAACATGATGCACTTTCCACAAAAATGAACCCAAACTCAGCAAATACATGCATCACAGACATAAATATATCTATAGAAAGCTTTAAATTACTACTTAAAGTTTTTGTTTTCAATTCCTTTAATTTCGTTATGTAATCCATAAAGATGCATTTCTTTCTAAAGGCACGTCCAGTAAGGAGATGATGAGTCAGGATCTGCAACTTCATCCTTACACGACATTGACTCAGAAAACACAGTTTATTAATAATTAGGCCTACTTCAAATATCTCCTTACTATTCCCCCTCCCCCCGACACATTCATGGTAATTACTTTTGCCGGGGCTTTGCAAGCTTGAACACGGAAGTCTTCCAGCTGCACTGAAGTCACTCCTGCTGCTGCTGGACACTAAACACCGTCCGAGCCGCTCTTGACAGTCGCAGTAGCACGACCACCAGCGCGGCATTTTTTTCGTCACCATAATTGATGGATGTCTAAAATATAAAAATAAGGAGAAGCCTAAAACAGGCCAGATGCCCGGACCGCGTCTGAACTATGACGTGAAAATTGGCCTGAAGCCCGGCCCTAGGGGTGTAAAAAAGTCGGGGCCCGTTGGGTCTGGACTGAAATGCAGGGCTCTACTGATTTTAAACCAACGAACACTATGTTGTGTTCCATGATGGAGCAAAAGGACGCCCTAAACATCTGCAAACACGCAGGCTTCCGATGATAGAGTTTGGACATATCACTAACATAGTCACTGCAACAGCTAAGTACTTTGGTCTGTCTACACTAGACGCGACAAAGCAACTGTTAAAATCATTTGAACTTTGTGTCAGTACATCATAAATAGAACGAAGCATCAGATTACTGTCTGTCAGGGATTCGTAGTGTCGTGTCGCATCCAGTGTGGATATCATCATTGATTATGATGGATTCTATTGTATTTTGTCACGTCGCGCCGCTCGCATCCGGTGTAGACACGGTGTTAGGTATTAGTTATTTATCTATTGTGGTAATTTCCAGGTCATGTCAAAAAGTTGTTAGATAAATAGCTGTGATCTGTACGTTTGACTTGTGTACAATAATTTTTCCTCCAAATACAATAATTTTGAGCTTCTGGTATGATATTTGGACATTTCCAATCTGGCAACACTGGTTTCCACCCATGGCGTCGCCATTGTGTTTTCACAAGAGACAACGTTGTACCAGTTCTAACTCCATGGCAAAAGTTTGAGCAAAGCATGCTAACTTTTCTGTCTTTGGCTGCGCAGACGAGCACAGAACGCACAACCTGATATTGCCGAGTGCGACGTGTTCCTGGGTCAACATCTTTGTTGACCCTGGAACAACATTGTGATTAACCAATCAGATTTCAAGAACCAATTTATAATTTTTGTGAACTTTAGGATTACAATCAGTGTTTGGTGCCTGTACAGCAGTGTAATTCATCTATCAGTTCCTCTGATTTTAGGGATTACTCATGGGTAAGGTTAGGTTTAGGTGTAGGAATATGGTTAAGATTATATTTTTGGATTAAAATGTTGTTCCAGGGTCAACAAAATATGTTGACCCAGGAACATGTCTAACTCGGCAATATCAGGACGTGCGCACAGAACACTATTTAGAGTCCCAGCCACAGAGGAGACAAGAGAGCAGTGGATTTATTTATTTACTGTATATTATTACACTGCTGCCCCACAGAATTAATATAAACACCTTCACAGACATAACCAACTGTTGTAACTCGTGTTTTTAACAAACTTATGTGTATTTGACAGTTTAAAACATGAAAGAGAACTTAGTTTAGTACTCACATGCCTGCTTTCTGTGCGCAACTGCGCATGCTTCGGATGTGTGTGCTCAGAAAACCGCTTATCAAAAGTTTAAACTAATATGGTTTAAAACGCATGATTTCAGCATGATAGACATGATAATCAAAACCAAACAAATGTTTTTTAACAAAGTTTCTGAGGAAGGAGCTGTAAAGGCACAGCCCTATTCTGGAAAAGGGGGTGGGGAATAGCAGCTCATTTGCATTTAAAGAGACATGCACGAAAACAGTGTTTCTGCTTCCACTCAATATAGGCATTTTCAAAATGATATAATAAATTATCTGTGGGGTATTTTGAGCTGAAACTTCACAAAACACATTATAAAAAGGGGCATAATAGGTCTACTTTAAAAAATGAAATAATTCTGTTGTGCAGTTAAGTGATGAAACTTTTGTGAAATAAAGACCCTGTTGGCTTTCACATGTGAGGATGGGACTTCTGCATCCACCACAAATAGATTATGTGTCTTCATGATAGAGCTTTGTAAAGATGTTCAGCTAAACAGAGCTAGTAGAATACATTGGCATGTATTTGCAAATGTATAGTCAATAGAATAATGTCTGTTTGGGGACCATCAAAATAAAATTTTACCCAATATTTTCTGCAATAAATATCGCCTCTATTTACTTGTCTGATTTATTATGGTTGAACTGGCACTTCTGAAATCACAATCTAGTAGCTGCCACTTTCTATTCAGTGCAACACTCAAACTTTCTTGCTTGTACCCATACTTTATAAGTGTGCTGTTGGTGAATTAACAGCTGTTGGTTTATGTGTATGATTGTGCTACTTCATGCTTCTCTGCCTGTATAAACTTTTTAAACATACATAGAATTACACCACAATTACAAGAGTAACCACATGTACACTGTATGCACTTTATTTAAAAATGATATGAAATGGGCATGTTTTTCAGCATGCTAATGTGTTGACAGCTCAAGTAATGACTTCCCAGCATGAATAAGGAAACTTTAAAATTACACTTTAAATTAAAATATACTAGAATTTAAGGATATAATTCGAGCATAGTTTAAAACATATTTAATCTTTATTTAAATAAATAATAAATACACTTTAAAAACTACACATAACTTTCAGTATATTTTTATAAAATAACACCTTCTATGAAGCCCATGCTCATAATGAATTATAGCCCCATTTTTAATTATTTATAGGTAAGTATTACTTATTCTATAAATATATTTATAAAGATACAATTAGACCTATACTGCAATAAGAGCATAAGAAGTTAGTTACATTTATGTCAAAATTTCTGTTCAAACAAGTCCTTGACAAATAAATTCCTGACAAACAGAAATGCCAGAGAAGACAGAACAAGTGTCTGACATACTACATTTCTCAGAAGATGTTGGCTACTGGCAAAAGGTCTCCATCTATTTTCAAACTTACTTTTTGATGTCACTCCTGATTGCGGCACAACATCTATCAATAAATGTGGAGAATAAATCAAAAGTGACTACTGTGCAGGCAATGGTAGCTTGGTCCCTCCAGAACTGCTAGAGAAACTAAGATTTCCAAGACACGAAAAACTGGATTTAGCATTTAACCTTGAGGAGCATTTGAGACGTGGGATTTTAAGATATATTGGTGTCCCTTCACTGCTACAAGTATGTCTAACTAGATTTTTAAATATGTCAGTCTGTTAATATGACTTTGATATTGAAGTTGCTTTGACAAAAATTATATGCTTATAAATATCATGCTTTTTTATAAAGTTGCTCCTTATGGACTTAATGACATCTGTGATTAAAAAATAACAGGAACTCCACAGCCAGCATCAACACTGTGAGCAACGTCACTACCATCACTGATAAAATCCATTCCTGTACCATGTTGGTGGCTGAACAAACTCGGGGTTATGTGCAGGGCTTGACATTAACTTTTTTGCTCACCAGCCACTGTAGCTAGTGGTTTTCCAAAATTACTAGCTACTCTGCATTTTCATGCAGAGTATGAGGCCATAACTTTTTTGCTCACCAGCCACTGTAGCTAGTGGTTTTCCAAAATTACTAGCTACTCTGCATTTTCATGCAGAGTATGAGGCCATAATTTTCAGACCACAATTTTGTTTCTGGGAAATTACATTTTATGATTAAAGTTCACGACTACATACTAAAATTTACTTAAATTGATTTCCAGGTCATTTTTGCCTATATAAAAAGGCAGTTGTTGTTTTTTACTAACCTATGCATAATTTTTCATATAAAATAGTTACATTTTACTAATAATTACAGTTAATATAATGAGGCACTATAGGACTGTTCGAATGAAATCAGAATCGACAAAACAGATTTTCCACTGCAGAATAAAGTGAAGCGGTTTAAGTGGCATTTAGATGCATTTTTACACAAACAGTTTAATGAAGCTCAAATGTAGCATTCCATTAATTTATTTAAGCTGCAAAATTACAACTGCATATATAAATGATATGTTTTAAATAATTTTAAATTAAAAGTTTTTTTTAAAATATACAAATATAAGAAATTATGATCCGCACTCACGAGAACAGTCTTCTTTTTCCGTTTTATTTAACAATCATCACAAATGTGGAAAAGTATATACAAATATGAAATACATTAATATACAAATATGAAATACATTAAAAAATGAAAGTAAACCGCCAGCAAGTGACTGTCTTATTGAGTGAGTCATTGAGTCACTGTAACGAAGGAGTAGTGACAACGAATTGGGGATCCAAATGCAAAGCTTTTATTAAAGACCATGGTCAGATGGGCAGGGTAAAAAAACAGCAAAACAGTACATCCAAGACAATCCAAAAGAGTAATCCACAAAACAGGCTAAGGTCAGGGCAGGCAGCAATAAATCAGAAACAAGTAAACTGTCCAAGGATCAAAACACGATGACAAGGCAAGGTATAAAAAACACAGGAATGAAACACAGAAAAAAAAACAGGAGAACATTAAGCAATCATCAGCAATGAGAATGTGTGTGTGTGTGTGTGTGTGTGCCATTCTTATAGTGAGACTAATGAGGCAATGAAAGACAGGTGCTAGCAATGATGATGAGTGCAGATGAGTCTGGGCAAAGGATTATGGGAAATGGAGTCCTGGGTGAATGGTAAAAGTCGGGGATGGAGTGCCCACTGGTGGAGCTCATGGGCACTCCAGTTGGTGATCGTGACAGTCATTCATTCAAACGACTCATTCAGATGGCTTATTCATTCAAGAATGAACCAAGTGCCTGTCTTTATGAATGGGTTATTGAATCATTGATTCGTTTGATACACTAAATCATTTGGTAACAAAACGCCACGTATGTTACTCAGACATACACGACTAATGCGGTGATCTTTGTTTGCAACAATTTTTTCGAGCACAAACAGTCAGCATTGACTGTCTAAAATGTAAGTCACTTAATATTAACTACTTGTTTGAACTCTTGCGTAAAATCAATTTTAAATTTGGTCATACTGGTTTTTAGGGTAAACTGCACTCTTTTCATCATGTCATGTTGCTTTATTTTTACCGCAATATGTTTCTTCTGTGTGCAGCTGTGTTCATTTGTTTCGATTTCTCTACAAGATTCTCTCACACACACAGGCTGCATGAGCCTCAACTGCCGCGACTTTGTTACTCTCAATAATACATTATCCACTATTAATTTCCGTTTGCACCAAATGTAATAAAATCAGAATCTTTCTCGCTGAAATTGGTAATTTCCTAATTATACGTTTTAATCATGTTTGCCCTGGTTATGGGATTACTTTGTGGTTGACATAACCAAACTAATCCAGTCCATTCAAACTTTATTGGTACCATGACGTACCTTTATTGGCACTTCGATGGTTAAGCTATGATTAGTCCAAATAAAAGCATGAGGTCAGCACCGAGCAAACAATTGTATTCAACGTGTAATACAAGAGCCTTTTTTTTCTCTGCTGAGGAACAGTAAAGAATCATGCAAATACGGAGAATACAAAAATATTAATGTAGAAATGAAAAATGTTCAAAATATTTGTCATTATTTTACTAAATACTATGAATGAAGTCCAATATCACTGATACCACACAGTGAAATCCTCAGTGTTAAATGTACACTGCACAATGTCTATTTGAGTCCAATCATACTCTTTCATTTCAGAATTTTTTAATTGAAAATGATAAATTCATTTGTGAGGGTGAGTGATGAATAGCAGCATGTCGACCATCCTTTCTGCTGGAAGATCCAACCACAGCCCAGTTTTACACCCCAGTTTCTCCAACTGTGATCCTGATCAGACAATGCAGGCTAGTTGTTAACATCTCCAGTTGATTGAAAATTATTTTTCTGTTGATCACCTAATTTCCCTAGTAAAACCGGAAGCCATGGCTCACCTGTACAGCATTCCTAATCACTCTGTACAATATGAATGGGAATATGCTTCAGTTATATTCTTACACAATAAAATGTGTAAGGGGTGCCAATAAGTATAACACATTACACATTTTAAGTGCATTGTTTTTTTCTAGAATTGTACTTCAATTACAGGTTAGATGTTTATGAATATTTTAAATTAAAGACTAAGAGGATAAACAGGACAAATAGTTTTTTTTATGGCCTTCAGTATAAAATGTGGAAATTATGTATTTAAGAACAGCTGACATGATCAGTCAATTTAAAGGGAACCCTGGGTATTAAGACTTGTATGGCTTAATTTAATGTAAATGTCCCTTATTGAAATATGTAGTAGAATATTTACTACTATTGTAGTAGAACCCATTAAATATTTACGTTATTTTAAAAATCCACATCATTTTATACATATTTTATACATATTATTTTGATTACATAAAACGGTTGCACTTGGTAAGCTACTGGCTCTATCAAGTTGCCATTTTTACCGCAACACAACTCGAAATACACAACTCTGAAAAAGAAAAAGTGAAATGATGACCACAGCTACTGAAAGAGCTTATAGGTAGTGATGATATAAGCAGACACTTAAACAAAATGCCATACCATCGATTTTCCCCACAAAGAGTCTGAACATCAAGTGGATGATATCAAGTGAAATCCATGCTTCAGTGGCTGCGGCATCATGACAAGCATCGGCATGTTTACATTGTTTGTAAGCTCTTTCAGTAGCTGTGGTCTACTAAAAGCCTCAAAAGCATCAGGGCTAAAGCGGAGAGAACAAAGACACGGGTGTTTAGGAAGTTTTATTTGTCCAAAGGCATATTCCCATTTTTTTCTCCTCTTCTTATCGCTAGGAAAGCAGTGAAAACATACGTCGCTTCTCTTGTTGCCCTTCAACTGAAAATTACAACTAAAAGCCACACAATGTGGCATCGTATCAGTATTTTATTCTCCAAGTTGCTTACTCCAAGTTGTGTTGCGGTAAAAAAAAAAAAAAGTAGCTCACCAAGTGCAACCGTATTATGTAATCAAAATAATGGCGCCCCCATAGTCAAAAATATGTATAAAACCATGTGAAATTTTTAAATAACGTAAATCTTTCATAGGTTTTTTACTACATATTTTAGTAAAATACATCATTTACGTTATATTAAGCCATAAAAGTCTTAATATCCAGAGTTCCCTTTAAGGTTGGCATGAATTCCTGTGGCAACTTGTGGCAGATTGTTGAATGAAACAATCAACAAATGTTCTTCCTTCTGTTGTTTACCAATGAGCAGAAATACATTTCCAGAGATTATTTTAGAGCCCTATTCACAATTTGCAGGATTGAGGAGGGAAGCAAACTTTGAGAAGAGAGAAGACACAATCTTTTGCTGGGAGCAACTGCTCAATACAATTTAGGGTGAACAGATTGGGCTTTTAATGTTACTATTATTGAATGTCTCATTTCAATGCAAATTGCTGGAATGAATGATTTAGGGGAATTGTCCTAAGTACACACACTAAGCTCTTGTGGCCCTCCTTTGAGTCCAAACTATGGCAATGTAATTGCATAAATCTTTTGGTCAAAGTCTGCTGTGGAGCCTGCTTTAAAAGTGCAAATCAGAAGTGCATAGAAACTGCAAGTGGGGCACTAGTGACCACCCTTCAGAAGCCTAAAAATGCTAAACAGGATCTTCTTTGGCCTTGTGGACATGCAGATGTAGTGGTCTTAGCACGTTCTCAAGGCCGTAATTGAACATCCAGTGCTTTATTTTGGACCAGGTCAAAAACAAGAACTGTTTTATTTAACATCTAGAATTTAAATATAACATATTCTCTGTTTATGAAATACTATATTTCTTTATACATTTATGATAAAATGTTTTCCTGACGGCCTATATTATTTTATTTTATTTTATTTTATCCTATGAATCCTCGTCCTGCCCTGTCATGGCTATGGAGGCCGTCTGCGAATCCTTGTCCTGCCCTGTCACGGCTATGGAGGCCGTCTGCGAATCCTCGTCCTGCCCTGTCACGGCTATGGAGGCCGTCTGTGAATCCTCGTCCTGTCCTGTCACGGCTATGGAGGCCGTCTGCGAATCCTTGTCCTGCCCTGTCACGGCTATGGAGGCCGTCTGTGAATCCTCGTCCTGTCCTGTCACGGCTATGGAGGCCGTCTGCGAATCCTCGTCCTGCCCTGTCACGGCTATGGAGGCCGTCTGTGAATCCTCATCCTGCCCTGTCACGGCTATGGAGGCCGTCTACGAATCCTCGTCCTGCTCTGTCACGGCTATGGAGGCTGTCTGTGAATCCTTGTCCTGCCCTGTCGTGGCTATGGAAGCCATCGGTGAACTCTTGCCTTGCTTTGAATTGGCCACGGAGGCCATTAATGAACCTTCCTTTGCCCATGTCACAGCCTATGAACTGTTGTCCTGCCCTGAGTCAGCCGAGGAGGCTGGTAATGAATTACCAGTCCCGTCAGTCACAACTGAGGAGGTTATGGGTGAACTTCCTGACTATCCTGCTCCGGCTACAGAGGCCATTCAGGAACTTCCATCCAGGTCTGTCATTACCGTGGTCACCTTAAATGAACTTTCTGTATGCCCAGTTAGTTATTGCTAAAGAAACCATTAGTGAACCTTCTGTCTCTTCAGTTTCAGTCAATGAGTTTGATGTTGACCTATCTGTGTGTCCAGTTTCAATCAATAAGCCTGAGAATAAGTCATCTGGCTGTTCTATTTCTAATGACATGATTGATTGCAAACTTCCTGTCAGCCTAGTGTCTGTCAATGTCGTGTCTGTCTGCCCGGTTTCAAACTATGAGCCTGAATGTGAAATGTCTATCAGTCCAGTTTCAGTTAATGCACCCGGTTTTGATCTGTCTGCTGGACCACTACTTTCAAGTGTGTTCAATTCTGAATTATCTGTATGTCCTGTTCCAGTCCACGAGTTTAATCTTGAACTGTCTGCCTGTCCGACCACTCTCAGGGAAGCCAGTACCGAGTTTGTTGCCCTGTTTTTCACAACCCAAAAACCCACATGTGAACCCTTAACCCTGCCTGTCATGAGCCCCGAAACTGCTAATACACTCCATGTCTGTCCTGTTACCCCTGTTAGTACCAAAGAAACCACCAAGGAACTGTCTATCTGTCCTGTTCTAATCAATGAGTCTGATACTGAATCATGTGACTGTCAAGTTTCAAGTAATGAGATGATCTGACGGTAACTGCTCACATTGCAGCCTGTCTGAGTGACATTTCTAGCTGGATGATGGACCATCACCTTCAGCTCAATCTTGCTAAGACAGAACTGCTCGTGGTCTCAGCCAACCAATCACTTCACCACAACTTCTCTATACAGCTGGGTTCGTCAACCATAACTCCTTCCAGGACAGCCAGGAACCTTGGAGTTGTGATCGATGATCAGTTAAGCTTCACAGACCATATTGCTACAACGGCCCGGTCCTGCAGATTTGCCTTATACAACATTTGGAAGATTAGGCCCTTCCTGTCAGAGCAAGCCGCACAACTCCTTGTCCAAGCTCTTGTTCTCTCCAGACTGGACTATTGTAATGCTCTCTTGGCGGGCCTTCCCGCATGTACTATCAAGCCTCTGCAACTGATCCAGAATGCAGCAGCCAGAGTGGTCTTTAATGAGCCGAAAAAAGCTCACGTTACCCCTCTCTTCATCAGGTTACACTGGCTACCAATAGCCGCTCGCATCAAATTCAAGGTACTGATGTTTGCCTACAAGACCACAACTGGCACTGCACCAATATACCTAAACTTGCTAGTTCAAACTTATGCGCCCTCCAGAAGCTTGCGTTCTGCAAGTGAACGACGCCTTGTGGTGCCATCCCAAAGAGGTACCAAATCACTCTCACGGAGTGATTTGGACTTTCCTGGACTGTGCCCAGCTGGTGGAATGACCTCCCAATCTCAATTCGAACAGCTGAGTCTTTAGCCATTTTCAAAAAACATTTAAAGACACATCTTTTTCGCCAGCACCTGACTAACTAATACTAACACTTACCTATTCTATTTAATAAAAAATAAAAAAAAATTCCTAGCTACGTGTACTGTGCTAGACTAACTGAGACTTGTCATGGCACTTATATAATGTTGCTCTCTCAATGGTCTGATTGCTTCTATTGTTCTCCTCATTTGTACGTCGCTTTGGATAAAAGCGTCTGCTAATTGATTAAATGTAAATGAGTGTGAGAAATCAACCTGTCCAGTTCTAATCAATAAGCTTGACTTTGATCAATCTGTAAGCCCAATTCTGAGTAATGTGTATGAACTCTCAGCCCGGGAAACTACTGATGAAATTTTTGTATTCCCTGCCTTGGCCTTTGGGGCCAGAAATGCTCTGTCTGTTTCATGTGCCTCAGTGTTTCCTAGGTCCCAGTCCTGGCCTTGGTCTACAGTCCCGTCTGCTCCGCCGTGGTGGTCTTCTGCTCAGGTCCGGTGGTCTTCTGCTCCAGTCTGGTGGTCTTCTGCTCAGGTCCAGTGGTCTTCTGCTCTAGTCTGGTGGTCCTCTGCTCCGCCGTGGGGGTCTTCTGCTCAGGTCTGGTGGTCTTCTGCTCCGCTGAGGTGGTCTTCTGCTCAGGTCTGGTGGCCTCCAGTCCCGTCCGCTCCGCCCTGGTGGGCTCCAGTCCCGTCCGCTCCGCCCTGGTGGGCTCCAGTCCCGTCCGCTCCGCCCTGGTGGGCTCCAGTTCCATCGTCTCTGCCCTGGCTTCCCGCTCTGCCTCAATCCCCAGTCTCTCCATTTCCACATGGACCTGGCCCTCCGTCCCTCCCCCGGTTCCGCCTCCGCTCCACCGCCCTCCTGGATGGTATTGGAGCGTCTGGAAGCCGCTCTTTGTGGGGGGGGCTCTGTCACAAATCCGGTCTGTGGCCTTCCGCCCGATAGCCACAAGAGGTCGCCTCTCCATCATATTGACTCTCACACCACACAGCACACTGGACTGCATTTCCCATCATCCATTGCACTGACGACACACACACAGCTGATTACACGAATCACGCTCACGGCTGAGAACTATCACACAATCACTATCACCCAATCACACACTCTTTATAAGCCTTGGACTTTCTCTCTGTGATCGCCGAGTATTGTATAGCGTATATCAGTCTCCTAGCGATAGCTACTCTACGGAGCCCAGTTAGTTGTCTTAGTCTTGCCTTGCCTTGCCTTGTGTATTTTCTAGTGTTTTGATTCTTGCCCGTGTTTCCTGGATTAACCCTTTGCCTTCCCGTTCGGACTCTGTTTGCACCTCTCTCGGACTATTGCTCGTATACCCGGATTATCTCTCTGCCTTGCCCTGTTGGATATTGTTCGCCGATCGTCGACCCACGCTTGCCCTAGGAGTACTCTTGTGTCTTGCCCTCAACATATCTGTCTACTGATGTTTGACCCTGCCTGTGTTTGACCATGTTTTGGAATAAAGCCTTGCATATGGATCCGCATGTCTCACGTCTTGTTCGCCCCGTAACACCATAAAAAAGGGGCATTAAAAGTGGTAGCCTGTTTAAAACATGTTTATACAGAGGTCACACTACATTTTTTGTTCCATTGACTTCCATTCAAACACATGCATGATTGACCCATGGGCTGGACTTAGGACACCCCTGCCTTAGAATGAATTTGTTCATTAGACCTAACTTAGAAAATCATCTTTCACTCTTTTAGCAATACGTAGTGTGTGTACATGTTAAAAGTTATACTCTTATGTTCCTCTTTCTTGCATCAAAGGGAGCTGTGATGTGTAATACAGATTAAAAGGATTGACAAATTATTGAACAAGACATTTTATTTGAAAAACAATATTAACTTGTTTTCCGCCCACAGGCAAAGGATTTTTTAACACATTGTTCTCTCTGAATTTAAGACAATGTGAGGAGGTCTCTAGCCACTGCTCCACACACGTCAATCTCTGTGAATTTTGAATTAATTGAGATCGCCCCCCAGCAGAGAACCATTGATATTTTTGATGAAATCCGAGAGCTCTCTGATCCTCCATAGACAGCAAAAGTCCTATCATGGTCAAGGCACAGAAACATAGATATGGTTCATGTGACATCAGTGGTTCAACTGTAATTTTACGAAGCTACAAGAATACTTTTTGTGTGCAAAGAAATAAAAAATAATAACTTTTTTCAACAATTCTTCTCCTCCAATTCTTCACCCTAGGCACCATTATGGAGAGTACCACGATGCATGCGTCTGCTGCTGCTGACGTAGAACACGCGGTACTCTCCATAATGGCGCCTAGGATGACGATGTCCTTACTGCGTTTCTGTGCCTTGACCACGGTAGTACCCTTGCTGTCTATGGAGGGACAGGGAGCTCTTGAATTTCATAAAAAATATCTTAATTTGTTTTGAAGATGAATGAAGGTCTTACGGGTTTGGAATAACACGAGGGTGAGTAATTAATGACAGAATTTTCATTTTTGGGTGAACTATCTCTTTACGGTTAAAATTGAGAAAAGGATTTTAAATTCCAATACAAAGAGGCAAATTAGAGTCATTTTTTGGTCGAAAGTGGTTTACCCACTAGGTACCTGTATGGCTATTTAATAAACGTACATGAATCTACTAGTCTAGTTTCTCAAAAGAGTATTGCAGGTCATATTTGCTTACTTATTAAGTTTTGCATTTGGATAACTATTGAGACATGATTAAACACTAGGGCCCGGTTTCACAGACAGGGCTTAGACTAAGCCAGGATTAGGCCATAGTTCAATTAGGACATTTAAGTAATTTTTATATACAACCCCAAATCAGAAAAAGTTGGGACAGTATGGAAAACGCAAATAAAAAAAGAAAGTAGTGATTTCTAAATTTACTTTGACTTGTATTTCATTGCAGACAATATGAACACAAAATATTTCATGTTTTGTCTGGTCAACTTCATGTCATTTGTAAATATACATCCTTTCCTGTCATTCAGACCTGCAACACATTCCAAAAAAAGTTGGGACAGTAAAGCATTTACCACTTTGTAATGTTGCCATTCTTTTTCACAACACTTAAAAGATGTTTAGGGACTGAAGACACAAAGTGATGAAGTGTTTCAGGTGTAATTTTGTCCCATTCTTCCTGCAAACAAGTCTTAAGGTGGGCAACAGTACGGGGTCTTCGTTGTCGCATTTTGCGCTTCAAAATGCGCCACACATTCTCTATCGGGACTGCAGGCAGGCCAGTCAAGTACCCGTACCCTCTTCCTCCGCAGCCAGGACTTTGTAATGTGTGCAGAATGTGGTTTTGCATTGTCTTGTTGAAATATGCATGGACGTCCCTGGAAAAGATATCTTCTTGAAGGCAGCATATTGTGCTCCAAAATCTCTATGTACTTTTCAGCATTAATGGTGCCATCACAGAAGTGCAAGTTACCTTTGCCAAGGGCACTGACACAACCCCATACCATGACAGACCCTGGCTTTTGGACTTGTTGCTGGTAACAGTCTGGATGATCCTTTTCTTCTTTGGTCCGGAGCACACGGCGTCCATTCCTCCCAAAAAATACCTGAAATACTGATTCATCTGACCACAGTACACGTTTCCACTGTGTGATGGTCCATCCCAGATGCCTCCGAGCCCAGAGAAGTCGACGGCGCTTCTGGACACTGTTAACATAGGGCTTCCTTTTGGCACAGTACAGTTTTAACTGGCATTTGTGGATGTAACTACGTATTGTGTAACTTGACAAAGGTTTGCCAAAGTAGTCCTGAGCCCATGTGGTGATATCGCTTATAGATGAATGACGATTCTTGATGCAGTGCCGCCTGAGGAATCGGAGATCACGGTTGTTCAGCTTAGGCTTGCGCCCTTGTCCTTTACGCACTGAAATTCCTCCAGATTCCTTGAATCTTTTAATTATGTTATGCACTGTTGAAGGTGAAATATCCAAATCTCTTCCTATCTTTCTTTGAGGAACATTGTTTTTAAACATTTCACTAATTTTCTCACGTATTTGTTGGCAAACTGGCGATCCTCGGCCCATCTTTGCTCCTAAAGGACTAGACCTTTCTTGGATGCTGCTTTTGTACCAAATCATAATTACAATCACCTGTTGACATCAACTGTTTCAAATCACATCATTATTTAACCAATTTACCTCATTACTAGCCCTAAATTGCTCCTGTCCCAACTTTGTTTGGAATGTGTTGCAGGTCTGAATGACAGGAAAGGATGTATATTTACAAATGACATGAAGTTGACCAGACAAAACATGAAATATTTTGTGTTCATATTGTCTGCAATGAAATACAAGTCAAAGTAAATTTAGAAATCACTACTTTCTTTTTTTATTTGCGTTTTCCATACTGTCCCAAATTTTTCTGATTTGGGGTTGTACATGCTTAGAAAAAAAAAACATTACTGGGGTGCATCTTGAGACAAAACAAAGGCGCTGATATATTTTAAGATCAGTCAGTGCAACATTTCGGTTGAAACAGCTAAGACTTACATTTTCGTCTAGGACTAGGCTTAAGCCTTGTCTGTGAAACCGGGGGTAGGTTTTTTAAATGTGACATTGAAAAAGTTAGTAACATTTAATGTTTAATGATACTTGAGTACACACAAGTGAAAATTTCTGAATGCAAGCAAATACTCAATTTAAGCCAAGAAAAGTTAAAAATGGTTATAAAAAAGGCATTCAACTTCATTCAACAAAATATAATTATCCTCTTATATGTACAGTATATACATATAAATTGACATTGAATTGAGATCGAAATCCCCCCCCCACCAAAAAAACTCACTCCAAGCTGAACTTAAAAGTTGGCAACCCTGCTTTCAAAAACCCACTGTCATCAAGACAGGCAAGCAGTAATTGTCTGTGTCTATGATTTGAAATATATTCAATACAACTGCACTATGAAAACAGCAGCATATCATCAGGTCCTACTGTTGGGTGACTCTGGTTCTGGTGATGGTGGATCATCACTGACACTCTGGCTGTCATCATCTGAACCTTCACCATCCAAGTTTGCAGCCGAAACACACATATGTTCACACTAAATTTGTCTCGTTTTTTTATTTTTTAAAGAAAATCCTGAATACTTGATATTAAGATCTCTAGATACAATGCACACCTTAAAGGTGGGGAATGTATTTTTTCAAAAACACTTTAGAAAACGCTTTAGAAAGTCGGGCCCAGTACCAAAACAAACTTGTAGCCAATCAGCAGTAAGGGGCGTGTCTACTCATGATGCGGAGGAAAGTGCTCATCAGTGCACATGACAGACATTAGCCGAGCGACGACAGAAAGATAGAGATGGCGTATAAAAAACAAAAGAGGAAAACGTTTGTGGAACAAAAGAAGGCTTACACCATGAGTACACCAGACGCCGCGCCGCAACAGCTAAAGTCTGTCTACACTGGACGCAACAAAGCAACCATTGAAAATCATTTGAAATTTGTGTCAATACATCATAAATAGAACTGTTTACTGTTGGGGATTTTTCGTGGCGCAGCATCCAGTGTAGACAGCATCACTGATTATAATGAGTTCTATAGTATTTTGTCGTACCGCTCACGTCTGGTGTAGACACGGTGTTACGATAAGGCAAGAAGTAGGACCCGTGTAAATATCGGATCAGCTTTCCAGCGCTGGAGAGAACTCAAGGAGCGGGAAGGCCTGCGATCGGACGCCAAGGTTGCTCTGGTTATGGAGTAACATTGGTTTTGCTTTGTTTCACAAAACTAATCGCTGCCTGGGTTGCGTAGGGTATGTGTGGGGCGGAGCTATCAAAATAGGGGCGATACCCTTTTGGGGAAGGGGCGTGTTTGTTTTGGTGATTTGAAATATCAACATTGGCTACAAGAAATCACTTACCCCACTTGGTTTAGTTTTCTAACTCCAATGACAGATATTTTTCCTCTTTTAAGCATAAATTCACTTAATTTTAAACCTAAAATTTTTACACCTTAATTTTTCAGAAACCAAGTCTTAACATCTTAAATCATTGTGAATCTCAGTAAATGTATCTTGACTTAAAAATGTTTAAATATTTGCACCTGAAAACAAGACAAAAGTAATAAGCAAGAGTGTGACTTTTTGCATCTGTTTGTCATAAAGAAATGCTAAAGTTCAGACACTGAAACGACTGATGTGATGTGTTTGCTGTGTGTGTCAAGTCAAGTCAAGTCAAGTCACCTTTATTTATATAGCGCTTTTAACAATACAGATTGTGTCAAAGCACTTAACAGTATCAAGTTGGAGGATAGAGTGTCAGTAATGTATAATAATAAGATTAAACACTCAATTTTCAGTTAAAGGCATTTCATTATTGAATTCGGAGATGTCATTGTCTAGCTAAGTTTAGTTTAAATAGTATCTGTGAAATCAAATTTACGATAATCGCTAGAAATTAAGTGTCTCCAACTGAGCAAGCCAGAGGCGACAGCGGCAAGGAACCAAAACTCCCTCTGAGACAGAATGGAGAAAAAAAACTCGGGAGAAACCAGGCTCAGTCGGGGGGCCAGTTCTCCTCTGGCCAGGATATTATTGTTTATTTATTGTTTACTTATTGTTTTAATTAAAATTTTAAATGTATTCTATTTCTATTTTTATATTGTTGCAATTTCCAACAATAATAGTATTATGTAGTTAGGTATTTTATTATTATATTTTTAGTTATTTGTTTTATTTTTAGTTTTATTGTATTTTAATCGAGGTCTTCACTGGGGATATGTCTCTGGGGCTTGTCGCTGACGATCAGGGCCGCAGACATCATCTCCCGGCGCCGATCCACCATCTGATCCAGACACGGACTGAGAAACAGAATAAGAAAGAAACAAATATTAGCGTAGATGCCAATCTTCTTACGATGTAACGAGTACATCGTGTGTTATGGGGAGTGTTCCCGGTTCCGGCTGATCTAATTAATGCAGCCTAACAATCCTTTAACGGATTTGAATAATAGAAGTGTAGTAGTGTGTTATGTGTAAGCCAGGTTAAAGAGATGTGTCTTTAATCTAGATTTAAATTGACAGAGTGTGTCTGCCTCCCGAACAGTGTTAGGTAGATTGTTCCAGAGTTTGGGAGCTAAATAGGAAAAGGATCTGCTGCCCGCAGTCGATTTTGATATTCTAGGTATTATCAAACGGCCAGAGTTTTGAGAACGCAGCGGACGTGGAGGAATATAGTGTGATAGGAGCTCGCTCAAGTACTGAGGAGCTAAGCCATTCAGGGCTTTATAAGTCATTAACAAGATTTTAAAATCTATACGATGTTTGATAGGGAGCCAGTGCAGTGTTGACAGAACCGGGCTAATATGGTCATACTTCCTTGTTCTAGTAAGAACTCTAGCTGCTGCATTTTGGACCAACTGTAGTTTGTTGATCAAGCGTGCAGAACAACCACCCAATAAAGCATTACAATAGTCTAACCTTGAGGTCATAAACGCATGAATTAGCATTTCTGCATTTGACATTGAGAGCATAGGTCGCAATTTAGATATGTTTTTGAGATGGAAGAACGCAGTTTTACAGATGCTAGAAACATGGCTTTCAAAAGAAAGATTGCTATCAAACAGCACACCTAGGTTCCTGACTGATGAAGAAGAAGAATTGACAGAGCAGCCGTCAAGTGTTAGGTAGTGTTCTAAGTTATTACATGTGGGGTTTTTAGGTCCGATAATTAACACCTCTGTTTTTTCAGAATTTAGCAGTAAGAAATTACTCGTCATCCAGTTTTTTATATCAACTATGCATTCCGTTAGTTTCTCAATTTGGTGTGTTTCATCGGGCCGTGAAGAAATATAGAGCTGAGTATCGTCAGCATAACAGTGAAAGCTAACACCGTGTTTCCTGATAATAACTCCCAAGTGTAACATGTAAAGCGTGAAAAGTAACGGCCCTAGTACTGAGCCTTGAGGTACTCCATACTGCACTTGTGATCGATATGATACCTCTTCATTCACTGCTACGAACTGATGGCGGTCAGATAAGTACGATTTGAACCGTGCTAAGGCACTTCCACTAATGCCAACAAAGTTTTCTAGTCTATTTAAAAGAATGTTGTGGTCGATGGTGTGTGTGTGTGTGTGTGTGTTCATTGTGTCTACAAGCTCATCCGGTTTCATAATGTGTTAGTAACAGGCGAGGTCAGTCCTTCACCCTCCATCAACACAGCAGCTTAAAGATGACAGAAATAACTTGACCTGCTACAGCTGATCTTCTGCATGCGTTCATGTTTTTATCACACGACTGAAGCTGATTGAGACCTTATTATAACCTGCCCCAATCAAGATTGCATATTGAAGTCACAATAAAAACCAAGGCTGTAACTTTTGACTTATGGTCTCAACTCACAGCAGTAAATATCACGATTAATCGCATCCAAAATAAAAGTTTTTGTTTATATGTGTGCGTACTGTGTATATTGACTATGTATATATAAATACACACACATACAGTATATATTTTGAAAATATTTACATGTATTAACATGCATATATTTAAATTCATATTATTTATATTATATATAAATATTTAATATATAAACAGAATTTTTTTCTTAAATATATACATGCATGTGTGTGTATTTATATATACATAAATATACACAGTACACACAAATATATTATGTACACAAAACTTTTATTTTGATTAATTGTTGCCCAGCACTACTTATAAATTATACATTTTATTGCTCAGGTTGCCCTTTCATGGCTCCGGAAACACACTTCCCAGCAATATTTCATTTACATATCAACTTTGTCTTAGATTTTTCTCTCAAAATTCCTTAGAAATATAAAATAGACAGTCAACGTTCAAAAAAATATTTTTGTAGCTTGGTCGATTCAATGTATGGAAGCATGTAAGTTCAGTTTACTTTCATTATGTAAGTTTAGTTTTTATTTAGATGTTTTTCTCATCCGTCAGTAAGAATCGTTTGACGTGAGATAATTAGTAATCGTCCCTATAGAAAAGCATTTATTTTCGAATAACTCAACATTTAAGATAAAAAATTATTATTTATATATATATATAAAATATTTGTCAACACAATACTTCAAACTGCAAAAAAAAAAAATTGTTTTACTCAGTATTTTTGTCTTGTTTTCCAGTAAAAATATTTAAACATTCTTAAATCAAGATACATATACTGGAGAAATAAATTATTGTTTAAGCCTTGTTTTCTGAAAAATTATTTAAAATTAAGCAAATTAGAACAAGAGAAAATATTTGCCAGTGTGGTAAGAATAATCTTATTTTCCTTTTGAATTAAGGTTTATTGGCAGATTTTTATTTTCTTGTTTCAAGAATAAACTCACATAATTGTGAAACCTTCTTCAGACAACAGATGCTTCATACTGAGTAGGACTTACTCTAAAATAATTTTAACTCAGAAATTGGTAGTAAATTTCAAAGAAATGTCAAGTAACACATTGAGTTAAATTTTGGAGTGGAAAGACTGAAATAGTATTTTCTTGTAAAAAGTACTCCAATAATCTTTGAGTCTGTTGTGCTTTATAAAGTTAGACATCTCTTTGTACAGTCTCACCAATGAGATAATGATGGAAAATATGACAACCGGTCGGCTTATGAGCGCGGCTGCACATCGATATATATAGACATACAGTATACATATTACATAACATATTGACTCTTGAGTTCAGCATGCCAATGTTATTTCAGCATCACTGAGATACTATTATAGTTTTTGTAAATATTTTACATTTGATTTTATTTTTATATTTTCTCTTCTCACTTACATTTTAGTCAAATTTTTACTAATTTTGTTGTGTGTTTTGTCATTTTTATTAGTTTTAGTTTTTATTTAAATGTCTATATAGTAGTATTAATTTTTATGTATGGTTTCTGCAGTTTTTTTTTTATATATCACTGATATACTGTTACAGACTTTATTTTTATATTTCCTGTTTTCACTTTAATTATAGTTAAAGTTTCAGTAAATTTTCTGTCTTTGTAATTTTTTTGTATTAGGTTTCTGTGTTTTTGTATTATTTTTCTTATATTTTCTTATATATATTTTTTTTATTATTATTATTAATTTGGTTTGATTTTATTTTAGTACTTCAATTTACTTAATAAAAATGAGAAATGTTGCCTTGGCAACTTGCTGAAAAAAATTTGTGTAAGGTTATACTATATATACAGTATATATATATACAGTGGTGTGAAAAAGTGTTGGCCCCCTTCCTGATTTTTTTATTTTTTTGCATGTTTGTCACACTTTAATGTTTCAGATCATCAAACAAATTTAAATATTAATCAAAGATAACACAAGTAAACACAACATACAGTTTTTAAATGAAGGTTTTTTTTTTATGAAGGGAAAACAAAATCCAAACCCACATGGCCCTGTGTGAAAAAGTGTTTGCCCCCCCACCCCCTGTTAAAACGTAACTGTGGTTTATCACACCTGAGTTTAGTTTCTCTAGCCACACCCAGGCCTGATTACTGCCACACCTGTTCGCAATCAAGAAATCACTTAAATAGGACCTGCCTGACAAAGTGAAGTAGACCAAAAGATCCTCAAAAGCTACACATCATGTTGAGATCCAAAGAAATTCAGGAACAAATGAGAAAGAAAGTAATTGAGATCTATTAGTCTGGAAAAGGTTATAAAGCCATTTCTAAAGCTTTGGGACTCCAGCGAACCACAGTGAGAGCCATTATCCACAAATGGCGAAAACATGGAACAGTGGTGAACCTTCCCAGGAGTGGCCGGCCGAACTTTTTGGAAGGTGTGTGTCCCATTACATCTGGCGTAAAAGTAACACAGCATTTCAGAAAAAGAACATCATACCAACAGTAAAATATGGTGGTAGTGTGATGGTCTGGGGCTGTTTTGCTGCTTCAGGACCTGGAAGACTTGCTGTGATAAATGGAACCATGAATTCTGCTGTCTACCAAAAAATCCTGAAGGACAATGTCCAGCCATCTGTTCGTGACCTCAAGCTGAAGCGAACTTGTGTTCTGCAGCAGGACAATGATCCAAAACACACCAGCAAATCCACCTCTGAATGGCTGAAGAAAAACAAAATGAAGACTTTGGAGTGTCCTAGTCAAAGTCCTGACCTGAATTCTATTGAGATGCTGTGGCATGACCTTAAAAAGGCAGTTCATGCTCGAAAACCCTCCAATATGTGGCTGAATTACAACAATTCTGCCAAGATGAGTGGGCCAAAATTCCTCCACAGCACTGTAACAGACTCATTGCAAGTTATCGGAAACGCTTGATTGCAGTTGTTGCTGCTAAGGGTGGCCCAACCAATTATTAGGTTTAGGGGGCAAGCACTTTTTCACACAGGGCCATGTGGGTTTGGATTTTGTTTTCCCTTCATAAAAAAAAACTTCATTCAAAAACTGCATGTTGTGTTTACTTGTGTTATCTTTGATTAATATTTAAATTTGTTAGATGATCTGAAACGTTAAAGTGTGACAAACATGCAAAAAAATCAGGAAGGGGGCCAACACTTTTTCACACCACTGTATATATATATATATATATATATATATATATATATAAAATGAAAATGTTTTTTATTATAGTTTTAGTTTATTGTTTGATATTTTATTTAATGTAATGAAACTGTGTTTTTAGTTTTTAAATGTTTATATAGTAGCATTAATTTGTATGTATTAGTTTTAGTTCAGGTCAAGTTTTTGATATACTGTTACAGTTTTTGTTAATATTTTGAATTAGATTTTATTTTTATATTTCACTTTAATTTTAGTTAAAAGTAAGTAAGTAATTTGTCTGTGTGTTTTTTAATTAGTTTTCTTTTTTTAAATATGTCTACGTATGTAGTATTTATTTTTATTTATTTAGTTTAAGTTATTTTAGTACTTCAATTTACTTTATAAGAAAATAAGAAATGTTGCTTTGGCAACTTGCTGAAGAAAAATTATGTACTTTTTAAATATATTTTATTTCAAGTATAACTCAAATGTTTTTGTTATGGTTTTAGTTTGTTTCATTTTTGTTTCAAGTAATGAACATTTTTTTTATAGTTTCAGCTGACAGTAATACCACTGGCATGCATGTCTGCTAATGTCTGTATATAAATACATCAGAGAGCGTGTGTAGTAAAGGGTTTAATGACTTTGCAGTGATTCCATTACTTATCTGCATTAATGACTTTGGCTCAGCTGTAGTGACAATGACAGCTGTTTGTGCAAACATCACTCTGAGCGCTTTCACGTCTGTATCTCATCCTAAACCAGACTGCAGGACGATTCAGAGCTCAAAACCAGAGCTAAATAGAGAAAGCCATCGACGGAATTAAACATTAAGTACCTGAAATATGTTTCTCCTGAGGCAGAACATCTCAAAGCAGCACGCAAGCAGTGATGTTGCACCGAGAACCACTGTGCGCAAACCCAACTCCGACGACTCCAAGAGGCAGATGCGACGAAAAGCCAGCTGCGTTGAGAATTTATCGTCCGTCGATCGAATCCGCAAACATGCGACCAGACATATGGGCTACAGCACGCTCAGCCTGGCCATGCGAGGTCTGGAGGAGATGCCGGACGAACTGTGGGAGCTCCAGGAGCTCCAGAAGCTCAACATCTCTTTGAACGCTCTCTCCGTTCTCCCATCCAGCTTGGGGAACCTGGAGAACCTGGTGATCCTCAATGTGTGGGGGAATGAGCTGCTCAGCCTCCCTCCGGAGATCGGACGGCTCATGAAGCTGCGAGTGCTCTTCGCTCACAGGAACCGGCTGAGTGAAGTTCCCGAGGAACTGGGATGCTGCTCCAACCTGGAGGTCCTGAGTTTGGCCAACAACCAGATTGGCACGCTTCCCAACTGCCTGTCGGAGCTGCGCAGGCTCACCAAGCTCAACCTCAGCTACAACCACATCCAACACATCCCAGCCTGCGTCTACAGCATGAGGAGCCTGAACTTCCTGCATCTGGCCAACAACCGTCTGGAGAACCTGGCCGATAAGATCCAGGAGCTGGTGAACCTGAAGATCCTGATTGTGGAGCAGAACTCGCTGCACGCTCTTCCTAGGACGCTGTGCTGCCTGACGGGGTTGGAGCTGCTCAACGTGGACTTCAACCAGCTGCAAAGCGTTCCCGATGAGATCTACAAGCTCCGCAGGCTGGAGAAGCTTGCCTGCCATCCACTGGATAAAGGCCTGCATATCGTCCACAACCCGCTGGTCAAGCCCATTAAAGAGGTTCTGCAGGGAGGTCTAAAGGCACTTTATAACTACCTCAAACCTGCATGAAGATCATTCGCAAAGAAGAGAATAATCTGATTGTTTTTGTGAGTCAAAGCAGTGCAAAAAATGGCTTTCTTCCTCTGTATTTTTGTCTTTTTTTCCAGTTCAAATATCTAAACATTTAAAACAAATAAACAAACATAAAAAACATATTTACTAATGTTTTTGGAAAAATGTTGCAAATTTGGAATTTTCCCTTTGAATTAAGTTTATTTTTCTGACTCCACTGGCAGATATTTTTCTTTTTTTGGTTATTTTGTCAGAAAACAAGACTTTGTATTTCAAGTCATTTTGCTTCTTCAGTAAACGTATCTTGATTTAAGAATCTTTAGATATTTTACTGGAAAACAAAAGAAAAATACTTAAGAAGAAAATCTTCTTTTTTTGCAGTGTGTACGAACAGAGTAAAAATAATTTTTCAAAGTAAATAAACACAGAATTGTTGTGCTTTTTTAACATTTACACTGTAAAAAAATGTTGTTGTTTTTTTTAAGTTAAATAAAACAAAGATTATTACATTTTACATATTACATTCTAGAAAATGATAATTGGGGTATAGGTTTTACAAGAAAATACTACAACCCCAAATCAGAAAAAGTTGGGACAGTATGGAAAAGGCAAATAAAAAAAGAAAGTAGTGATTTCTAAATTTACTTTGACTTTATTTCATTGCAGACAATATGAACACAAAATATGTTTTGTCTGGTCTTCATGTCATTTGTAAATATACATCCTTTCCTGTCATTCACCTGCAACACATCCAAAAAAATTGGGACGGAGCAATTTAGGGCTAGTAATGAGGTAAATTGAAACAGTTGATTCAACAGGTGATTGTAATTATGATTTACAAAAGCAGCATCCAAGAAAGGTCTAATCTTTAGGAGCAAAATGGGCCGAGGATCGCCAGTTTGCCAACAATACTGAGAAAATTGTGAAATGTTTAAAAACAATGTTCCTCAAAGAAAGATAGGAAGAGATTTGGATATTTCACCTTCAACTGCATAACATAATTAAAAGATTCAAAACTGGAGGAATTTCAGTGCGTAAAGGACAAGGGCGCAAGCCTAAGCTGAACAACCGTGATCTCCGATCAGGCGGCACTGCATCAAGAATCGTCATTCATCTATAAGCGATATCACCACATGGGCTCAGGACTACTTTGGCAAACCTTTGTCAAGTACCACAATAAGTTATCCACAAAAGCCAAAACTGTACTGTGCAAAAAGGAAGCCCTATGTTAACAGTGTCCAGAAGCGCCGTCGACTTTCTGGGCTCGGAGGCATCTGGGATGGACCATCACACAGTGGAAACGTGTACTGTGGTCAGATGAATCAGTATTTCAGGTATTTTTTGGGAGGAATGGACGCCGTGTTCTCCGGACCAAAGAAGAAAAGGATCATCCAGACTGTTACAGCAACAAGTCCAAAAGCCAGGGTCTGTCATGGTATGGGGTTGTGTCAGTGCCCTTGGCAAAGGTAACTTGCACTTCTGTGATGGCACCATTAATGCTGAAAAGTACATAGAGATTTTGGAGCACAATATGCTGCCTTCAAGAAGACATCTTTTGTCCATGCATATTTCAACAAGACAATGCAAAACCACATTCTGCACACATTACAAAGTCCTGGCTGCGGAGGAAAACGGGTACTTGACTGGCCTGCCTGTGACCTTTCCAATAGAGAATGTGTGGCGCATTTTGAAGCGCAAAATGCGACAACGAAGACCCCGTACTGTTGCCCACCTTAAGACTTGTTTGCAGGAAGAATGGGACAAAATTACACCTGAAACACTTCATCACTTGGTGTCTTCAGTCCCCAAACGTCTTTTAAGTGTTGTGATAAGGAATGGCAACATTACAAAGTGGTAAATGCTTTACTGTCCCAACTTTTTTTGGAATGTGTTGCAGGTCTGAATGACAGGAAAGGATGTATATTTACAAATGACATGAAGTTGGACAAAACATGAAATATTTTGTGTTCATATTGTCTGCAATGAAATACAAGTCAAAGTAAATTTAGAAATCACTACTTTTTTTTTATTTGCGTTTTCCATACTGTCCCAACTTTTTCTGATTTGGGGTTGTATTTTAGTCTTTCAACTTCAAAATTTCATGTGCAATTCAATGTGTTACTTACTTTTTCTTTGTATTTGTGAAATTTACTAGCAATTTCTGAGTGAAAATTGTTTCAATAAAATTGTTTCTATAAAAGTTTTCAGTGTAAGGGCTAGTTTTTAATGTTATTATTTAATTTTATATTATTTTCAATTTTCACCTGAATTTTACTTTTAATTTTCTTTTTTAGGGTAGTTTTTATTAATGTGTATATTTTAAATTCTATTTAGATATTATTTAACCCACTGGTCAAGCCCATTAAAGAGGTTCTGCTAGGAGGTCTAAAGGGACTTTATAACTACCTCAAACCTGCATGAAGATCATTCGCAAAAAGTCAAAGTCAAGTCAAAGTCTGCTTTATTGTCAATTCTGCCACATGTACCATACATACATACAGGGAATTGAAATTGCGTTACTCTCAGACCCCTGGTGCATACAGATAACACTAAACACTAACAGTAGAACGTAAAAATACAGATAAATTCAAATCAAATATATATATATACAGTATATATACATACACATATATACACATATATATATACATACACATATACATACATGTGTATACATACACAAAATGCAACTATTACAAATATACAAATAAGGACATGTGAAAAAAATAAAATAATATATTTCTTTTTCTAAGTTAAAATATATTTCTTTTTCTAAGTTAAAATATATTTCTTTTTCTAACATTTAAACTTAGACCACATTATTAGATAACCTTTTGACTTTAAGAATATACATAAATGAAAGTGTTTTTTTTTTTTTATATCTTTAGTGCATTTATTTACCCATAAGGAAGGTGACACCAGTGAAGTAACACACAATTTTCATAAAAAATGCATTTTACAAAATGTCTGATGCAAGGTATCAAACTACATGTTGTCAATCATGGTATACTCACTAAATTAAGTAGTTTAATCCATTTGTATTCTTGTTTTTTACAATTCCCTAACAATAAAGCAACTTTCAACTAAAAGCAAAGTTCAACTAAAAGCTATGAAATCATGAGATAAATAAGAAAATTTCTGTTCTGGAAAGAGACAGTAGACTTATCATGGGCCTTTCTTCATAGATCTTCAGGAAATAGGAAGAAGGAAGTCAAGTCCAGGGGACTACTTTCATTATTTTATAATATTTATTCACCATTTAGTTTTTTTTAAATGTCATTTACATCATATATTTGATAGTTATGAATACATTATTGTATTGTAAATGGTAGAAAAACCTGTTTTGGACCTCAAAATAAAGCACTTTTTCTCTGTACATGGATGTGGGGACGAGCAGTTTTGTGGTACTTGGAATTCTATATAATGAATTAAAAAACAAACATTGCAACATTGATGGCTCAAGAAGGTGTAATTGTTCAAAGAACATAATTGTTCCATTTTAAAATCGTAGCCCTGAAGTGTTTTTCAAGTGTAATATTTCTGTAAAGGGTAGGGACAGAAAAATTGACATTTCCATAGAATCACCCTAATAGAACATTAGGCTAATTTGCCCATCGCCCATTATAGATTAACTAACATGATATATAGTGGGTACGGAAAGTATTCAGACCTCCTTAAATTTTTCACTCTTTGTTATATTGCAGCCATTTGCTAAAATCATTTAAGTTCATTTTTTTTCCTCATTAATGTACACACAGCACCCCATATTGACAGAAAAACACAGAATTGTTGACATTTTTGCAGATTTATTAAAAAAGAAAAACTGAAATATCACATGGTCCTAAGTATTCAGACCCTTTGCTCAGTATTTAGTAGAAGCACCCTTTTGATTTAATACAGCCATGAGTCTTTTTGGGAAAGATGCAACAAGTTTTTCACACCTGGATTTGGGGATCCTCTGCCATTCCTCCTTGCAGATCCTCTCCAGTTCTGTCAGGTTGGATGGTAAACGTTGGTGGACAGCCATATTTAGGTCTCTCCAGAGATGCTCAATTGGGTTTAAGTCAGGGCTCTGGCTGGGCCATTCAAGAACAGTCACGGAGTTGTTGTGAAGCCACTCCTTCGTTATTTTAGCTGTGTGCTTAGGGTCATTGTCTTGTTGGAAGGTAAACCTTCGGCCCAGTCTGAGGTCCTGAGCACTCTGGAGAAGGTTTTCGTCCAGGATATCCCTGTACTTGGCCGCATTCATCTTTCCCTCGATTGCAACCAGTCGTCCTGTCCCTGCAGCTGAAAAACACCCCCACAGCATGATGCTGCCACCACCATGCTTCACTGTTGGGACTGTATTGGACAGGTGATGAGCAGTGCCTGGTTTTCTCCACACATACCGCTTAGAATTAAGGCCAAAAAGTTCTATCTTGGTCTCATCAGACTTATTTGTCACCATCTTGGAGTCCTTCAGGTGTTTTTTAGCAAACTCCATGCGGGCTTTCATGTGTCTTGCACTGAGGAGAGGCTTCCGTCGGGCCACTCTGCCATAAAGCCCCGACTGGTGGAGGGCTGCAGTGATGGTTGACTTTCTACAACTTTTTCCCATCTCCCGAATGCATCTCTGGAGCTCAGCCACAGTGATCTTTGGGTTCTTCTTTACCTCTCTCACCAAGGCTCTTCTCCCCCGATAGCTCAGTTTGGCCGGACGGCCAGCTCTAGGAAGGGTTCTGGTCGTCTCAAACGTCTTCCATTTAAGGATTATGGAGGCCACTGTGCTCTTAGGAACCTTAAGTGCAGCAGAATTTTTTTTGTAACCTTGGCCAGATCTGTGCCTTGCCACAATTCTGTCTCTGAGCTCTTCAGGCAGTTCCTTTGACCTCATGATTCTCATTTGCTCTGACATGCACTGTGAGCTGTAAGGTCTTATATAGACAGGTGTGTGGCTTTCCTAATCAAGTCCAATCAGTATAATCAAACACAGCTGGACTCAAATGAAGGTGTAGAACCATCTCAAGGATGATCAGAAGAAATGGACAGCACCTGAGTTAAATATATGAGTGTCACAGCAAAGGGTCTGAATACTTAGGACCATGTGATATTTCAGTTTTTCTTTTTAATAAATCTGCAAAAATGTCAACAATTCTGTGTTTTTCTGTCAATATGGGGTGCTGTGTGTACATTAATGAGGAAAAAAAATGAACTTAAATGATTTTAGCAAATGGCTGCAATATAACAAAGAGTGAAAAATTGAAGGGGGTCTGAATACTTTCCGTACCCACTGTATATATAAAAAGGTGCAAAATGCATTTACTTACAGTTTAATTACTGGGAATATTTCGAATAGCCTAAAAAAGGAAAAATTAAGTATAACATAAGCCTACTGCAGTGTCAACCCCCATCCCCCCACCTGTGCCCCCTTAAAAATAATAAGTGCATGACGCCCCTGAAAGAATGCATGCACAATTATGTCAGCATTATGAAATAGTCTGAGTGTATGGAATGTAGTTCTTAGTTAATGTGGGGAAATATTCAAAAACTTCAATTATTATATAAGATGATTATGGTTTGACTGTCAGTGACATGGTTTGACTGTCATTCCTTTGTTGGGCGCTGACGTTCATTTCTCATCCTTCACTCTTGTTTATGTGCAACTATGTGTCAGGTATTTGTTAAATAAGCCATTGTCAAAGTGAACAGGATTGAAAAGTTAAAGACTCACATAGTTTTAAAGGTCATGTATTGAATACGTGTCAGGAGAAACACACCAAACCCATGAAAAAGAAACAAAATATTCCTAACATTTGTGTATTCATTCAGTCCTCATAAAGATTTCATTTCATCAATAAAAGCTGCAACATTACTTTTTTTCCAGTGTCTTTAATTTTTCCGTCAGTCTTTAGCACAGAAGTAGCAGAATCCAAAACAGTGGCAGAATTTTGTTTAAAAAAAAATTCTTATTAACATCAAGATTTCATTTCACATCATTAATATTAGCCCTATTTTATTCTTTTGCTTTCAGAAATGAACAGATTTAATGTACTGTATTTCAAGCATAACAAATAATGAAAATGAACAGTATTTTACAGTAATTAGGTTTATGATTGACATTGTAAAGCTGCTTTGACACAATCAGTATTGTATAAAGAGCTATATAAATAAAGGTGACTTGACTTGACATTCAATGTTCATAAATGAGGTCTAAAACAGTGATTCTTCATCAGGGGCCACTAGGGGGTCTCAGCAAACGTTCATTCAGAGACCTGATAAGTCTTAAAGTTACTTAAATTACTATTGGTTTTGGATCAGCAATACAAACAGTAGAGCTACTTTCAGCAATACAGTCACTATAAAAAAACAGGGATATTAATAGTAGCGGCTCCTGACTGTAAATTTAGGTGGGGCAGATTCTGGGTCGTATAGTTTGTTATAAACTAAAGAAAGCTTATGGTCTTTATAGTCTACTCGATGAACACATGCGCACACACTTTTGGCAGAGATCTGTCCTTGTGTTATTCGGCCTGTGGGCGGCACGCTAATGTTGATTGACAGACTCAAAGTACACACAAATAGAATGCTATAGAATTATTGCCTTAACATTGTCTCCGAATGTTGATTTAGAATGTTACAAGTTGTAGTGGAATTTAAGTGAAAAATCGAATATCATGTCTCATCTCAAAACAAACACAACAAAACTCTATAAAGGCTTTTCACGTGAGCACATTTAAACCAAAGGATTAACACTTTCATTACTTCAAAACAGTACTCCACATAGGAAAAACAGACATGCCAGCTAGTTTCTGACCTGATGCAAACATATAGCTGAAGCTGACTGATATCATCGTGGTCTGGAGCGAGATAAGGTAATGTGAAAATAAGCAGGGCAGTCTCAAAACTGCCCAAATGGCTCTCAATTAGAGCATGCTGCAGTTCCACTTTTCACCACAGATTTACATTGTAACATTTGTGGGGCGCTGTTGAGTTTGGGAGGACACTACGACTGCCCCACTTAGTACCATTTTAGGTGCCTGCTAAAGCTTGCAAAGTAATTTTAATATATCCTGCGCATTTTATGACTTAAAATTGTCAAGAAAAAAAAATATATATATTCGTTGCAGAATGCTGAACACATTTACAGTTTATTATTTATTCAGTTTATATAGAGATCTATGTTTTGGGTGAATATTTTGGTGGGGCTCTGCCCCACCTGCCCTAACAGATGAGCCGCACCTGGATATTAATCATGGTCAAAAACCTCCAGTGGACCACTTGAGATGAACTGACCCAATATTAAGAGCAAGTGGGATGGAAGCAATCCGTGTAAATTGATCTTGTGTTGTCTTCTGGGAAACATGTATCTTATCTAACGTCTGAAGGAAAGTATTAGCCTGCATAAAAGATTTTTATATTCTATATGTGCAAGGGGTTTATAAACGCTGGAGACAAAAGGGCTATATGGAAACTTTGCCAATATTGTATAATCAAAGTCTTAATTGGATTATCTGAACCTAACAAATTTTAATGTGTAATGTTTGTATAATGCAGTGGCAGTTGTTAAGGATGTTGTGGATTGTTGTAAGGCGCCAGAGAATTTTGAACGCAGGTGCTGAGGGGGTGCTAGATCAATGACTATTTTACTATTTAATAGTAAATATGACCAAAACAGGTTGTTATTATTATTATTATTAGCCTATCATTATATGAATAATAAAATCACTATATAAGTGCATTTCAAATGTTTATGAGGAGTGTGGGAGTATTATCACACTTACTGTATGACATGCCCGCACAATCTTTTTTTTTTTTTTTTTTCTGCGGAAAGAACTTAAAATAGCCTACTCCCATCATTTTTGGATGTGCTTTCTGTTGTCTCATGCAGTCTCTGTGAATGGGGTGCATCACAACAATGAACCAGCTCACAGACATAAGAAATAAATCTGCAGAAAGTTTGAAAACCAATGAAAATAAAAAAAATACAAAACACAAATCTTCTCTGATTATGTAGTCCGTATAGGTGCATTTCTCTATTAAAGAAACACTCCACTTTTTTTGGAAATAGGCTCATTTTCCAACTCTCCTAGAGTTAAACAGTTGAGTTTTACTGTTTTTGAATCCATTCAGCTGATCTCCGGGTCTGGCGGTAGCACTTTTAGCGTAGCTTAGCATAGATCATTGAATCGGATTAGATCATTAGCATCTCGCTCAAAAATGACCAAAGAGTTTCAATATTTTTCCTATTTAAAGCTCGACTCTTCTGTAGTTACATCGTGTACTAAGACCGACGGAAAATGAAAAGTTGCGATTTTCTTGGCCGATATGGCTAGGAACTACACTCTCATTCCAGTGTAATAATCAAGGAACTTTGCTGCCGTACCATGGGTGCAGCAGGCGCAATGATATGACGCAGCGCCTGAAAGTAGTAGAAAGGACTACCTTCTTTGTACTTACTGTTGAAAGTGCAATACCTGAAATGCAAAAGTACATTTCTCAAATGACAACAATCATTACGATTATAATTTTGAGCAAAAACATATATATTTAACCATCATACAGCATGACAAATATGGGACAAGACTAAAACTAGACTAAAATGCATTAGATTTTCTTTTGACTAAAATTAAACTGAAATGGTGAGACTTTTAGTCGACTAAAACTTGACTTAAAATAAGGTAAGGTTGACTAAATATGATAAAAACTAACAAGGACATTTATCTCGAGACTGTAAGACTAAAATTGAAAATAGCTGGCAAAATTAACACTAGTGAAGTAACATTTAGATCCATATTTAACCCTCTACGGTACGCAATATGATATCAATGAGGAAAAAATTATTTGTGATGTTTTTCCTGCTTAAAATTGGACACTATAACAATATCAATAAACATTTTAATTATTTTTTTATTAATTTGTTTTTTAAAAGTTTGTTGCCTCAAGGCAACATTGTACCACAACGGACAAATTAAAACATATGACATTTTCATTGAGGAAAAATAAATGTATTTATTGAAATCATCTAATTCTTCTGCAAAACACTTTAACAAACAAGTTTATCTACTTTTTAATGTGGTACACATTTCATATGTAATAAAAAATAACATTTCTTATCTAGCCGTTGCTCTCAGCCAACATTGTACCATCGTGGAACACAAGTATAACAAAACCATTATAACTAGTTATTATATCAAAACATTACATTTAGTGTTGTTTCAAGCTAAAACATCAAAAATCAACATAAATCGGCACCTCACTGTGTGTGAAAGTTGAGGAAGCAATTTCTTTCAACAGAAAAACACAGGAATGTCGCACATTTTGAGCACTGCACTTTTACAATGCCTGAACAACCTGGGTATTTGCATCGCCCTTTTCTTTCAGCCCAAACAGGCCAATGACCTGTCTGATCAAAGCGAACCAGTGTCAATGTTTTTTTTGTTCTTTCTGGCATGTTGGTGTTATATCTTTCACTTGAATGTCATAGACTATATTTTCTTTATTATAGGTTGATTCCATATGATTTTGTATCTAGCTAGGGTAGATGTAGGCCACAACTGTCCCAGATCTGGGCCACATCTCTGAAATGGCATGGGTGACATCTGGGCCATTTCCTCTGATGTGGCCCAGATTGGATCCTTCTGTCAGCCACACTCAGGTTGAGTAATCGCCATACATTCCAATGCGGTTTGTGGGCCAGACGAATGTGGGAGATATGGTCCACAACTGGGCCAGTTGTCATTTGCTATCTGGGTTACCAGGAAGAGACAGACTTGTTATTTCTCTTTTCTGTTATACTGACTCTCGTGTCTCGACAAAAGCAATAAAGAATAAGCGATCAGTTAAGAATGAAGAGAAACACTATACAGAAGGATTTTTGAGACATTTGTTTCTGAATAGACAGCAGATCTTTGCGATTGATTATTAATTTTTTTCTAAACCATCGTCCAGAAAGTGAAAATAAACTTTAGGTCGCTGGAGCTCAAACTGTGAAAATGGCTTCACTATCTGAAGATGATTTATCTTGTCCCGTGTGTTATGAAATCTTCAAGGCTCCTGTTGTTTTATCATGTAGTCATAGTTTCTGTAAAGAGTGTCTTCAACAGTTCTGGAGAACCAAGGAAACTCAGGAGTGTCCTGTCTGCAGGAGAAGATCCTCAAAAGATCAGCCTCCATGTAATCTCGCTTTAAAAAATTTGTGTGAGTTGTTCCTGAAGAAGAGAAGTGAGGTTCGTTCATCAGGATCTGAGGAGATCTGCAGTTTACACATTGAGAAACTCAAACTGTTTTGTCTGGAGGATAAACAGCCGGTGTGTTTAGTGTGCAGAGACTCAAAACAACACGACAATCACACATTCAGACCCATCAGAGAAGCGGTTTCATCATATAAGGTAAGAGAAATGTCATTTGTTTCATATGTAAAGAAAAAATAATTAGTCAAACACCTATGGGTCAAAATCACTATAAAGTGCCTTTGGTGTCCTCATCAGAATCATTCAGCCATCGTGAACATAATACAACATAATGAAATTTTGAAATTATATGATAAATGACCAAACATTTGCACACATATAACTACAACTACAGTCTCTTGAAATGTATTTTTCTCATTTTATACTATTTTCTTTGATGGGATGTATGTGATTTTGGCATGTCCCTCACGCAGCTCAGCTAACTTCAATGAGTGTAAAAAGTGGTTAAATAACACAATATTGAAATAATTTTAAAATATTCTTATTGCCCTCAGCCAGTTGTTATATAAAACAAGTCAGATTGTTCATTTATATTCTATTTTCATAATAATATTAAGCATTTTGCACGTGTCCCTGAAATTGCTGTCCACCCTGTCATGATGTAGTAAATGCCCCTTTAAGAAACCCTCTGATATACTCAGTGAAATCTCCATCCCCATTTTGCCTTTCTTCAGTGGAGGTTGAAACATATGATGCTAGTACACTAAGTATCTACACTTATATTTCCTCATTTTCATCATATTGTGTTTGTAGTTGCATGTTGCCAAGCTTAACATGTCCACCCTGTCATAGTAAAAATATTAATTAGCATAAAAGTTTTTCAGAAATTCAAAATATATATTTTAAGCAGTACACATTCAGCTTCAACAATGAACCACTTTGCTGACTGAAGGTACACCATGTGTTTATTAAATGCTAACTTGAAGCAAAAATGTCCACCCTGTCATCATCCACCCTGTCACCAAGCCTTCCATGACAGGGTGGACATGTGCATAGTTTTTGCCAAATTCTGATAATGATTTAACAAGGGCTATTGATTTAACATGTTAAATTGGTGTGATTAATTATGGGGAAAACAAGGTTGAATTGATAAATGCATTTAATGCACCCCAGCCCAGAACTGTATGCTATCTTACATTGCATGCAGTTGCGTAGTGATGAACATGATGGAAGGCAACGACTCACTGTGATGTAGCCTATTAGAATGCAGTTAGAATGTGCCTAAAATTCAAGATAAGTGGGCAAAAAATGCCCAAAGCAAAAGTGCCATTTTCCTGAATATCTGCTCAATTGCAAATGTGATATTGATTTTATACAACAGTTCAAAAATAAACAAAAATCAATAAATAAACAAAAAAATCAATAGTTACATTTTAAACACAATACTGTCAGTATTGTCAGTTTTTGTTCTATTTCTCCAAAGAAAATAGTTCCAAAAAATCCACAGTGAAACTGTTGTGCATCTCTGAGCAACAAAAAGCAGTGAATGAATCTGTGTTTTTAACAAATCTAATGAGTGGCTTTAGTTTCATATTTAGAGTATCATTTAAATTTTTATTACTTTCATAATTTAATATTACATTTTTAAAAATCTAGTAGGTTTTATGCAATTCTAAGTGAAGTGTATACAGTCTGTGTAAATTAATATATATATATATATATATACATAATTTGATTTGGAACAGCCCCTTAGTGTCTTACTATTCTAATTTAAATTATTGATTAAAATGTAAGAATTTGACCAAATATGATGCATACATCTAATAAGGTGAGAAAAAAATGGCCTTATAAATGTAAAAATGCCCTTTTAAATCAATTTACAATTTACAGTTGCAATGTAGAATATATATTTCTGAAATCACTCTTTATATTACTTAAGGATTTCTTGTTGTTCCTGTTGTTTATCTGATGTCCTCTTCACATATTAATGCATTTGTCCACCCTGTCATGCCAAGGTCCACCCTGTCATCTTGTTGTCCACCCTGTCATCTTCATCTTTTATGAAAATAAACAAATTATTTAAACAAGTTAGCAAAACCTTTTATGTGATTTATTTATAAAGAAATGAGGGCCAGTTAGTATTCATTGAAAGATTGACCAGATATCTTTGTCATTTGATTTTATTTAGAAAAGAAAGTGCAAATATAGAAAGTGCAAAGATACAAATATGTTGCAGTAATTTCAATTTTTCAAAAGACTTTTCCCACTAATGTATTGTTGAGAAAGGGACAAAATATCTTTCTGAAAATCTACATTTTATAATCACTATGTAATGAAAATGTATATACTCTACTTTGAATTTGTCCATGACAGGGTGGACATATTTTGTGATTTACTCGAAAATTGTCTGCTTGCAGTTATTTTATAAAAAGTGCTGGAGCTTGACCAATATGCAATTCTAACAGCCTACAGTCTCCTTAATACAACAAATATGAAGTTTAATTGAAAATCTCATATTTTTATTTTGGATATTGTGAAGTCTCAAAGGCACTTTATACTGATATTGACCTATATATCTCTTCATATGACACATACTGTGCTGTGAAAAATTACGCCATCCTGATTTCTTCTGTTTTTGTCTCTCATATTAAATAGCTTTGCTCTTAAACCAAAATACAACATAAAATAAAGCCAACCCGAGTAAACAGAATACAGTTTTTAAGCCCAATGTGAAGAACTAATTGCTGTAATTTACCTTATCACAGCATTTTCTTCTCACTGTAATCTGGCGTTTTTTATGTATTTTAATTTTGTTCAATTCTAGGAGGAGCTCAATACAGCATTGAAGACCTTACAGGAGAAACTAAAACACAATGAAAAAATGAAAGGAGAGCTTGAGAAAACAGTTCAACACATCAAGGTAAGGAAACAGAATTGAGAGTCATTTTCATTACAGCTGTAGGATCACTATACAGTTATGATCTGATATATTTAGTATAATGGATTGAGATGATTCTTTTTGTAAATGACGAGCAACGATCTGCTTCTGGATCCGTTATGTGTCGGTGTAAGAGCCAGGTATAGTTCTTTTATTTTGAACACTTTTTTTGTGCTAATTGTGGCACCTGGTGGTGGCGGAAGTAGTAATAATATATAATCTGTTCACCCGTGTGTTGGGAAGAGAGGGGTGATGGGGGAAGTCTTATTTTTGCTGACCGTTAAAAGCTAACGCTTTTCAATGCCATTTATCATGACTTTTGGACACCATTTCGTATGCCAGTGAAACAATTATGGAATGTATTGGATGCACAACCTTGTTTGTTTCTCATGCAAATAAAACTACAAAACGCAGTCTTTGGATCCATGATCATTATCAACAAACACGTCGGACAAGTTAGTTTCCTCTACTCAGCCTCTCGGCTGCAAAATTTATGGTTTTCAAGATAGTCGCCTAACAGTTGGTCTCTGAGTTTATCTCAGATATGAATGATGTGATTGTGTTGATGTCTGTTGATTGAGACGATTAAATGAATGTGATTTGATTTCAGTCTCAAGCTGAGCACACAGAGCGTCAGATTAAACAGCAGTTTGAGAAGATTCATCGGTTTCTCAGAGATAAAGAAGAAGCTACAATCACTGCACTAAGGGAGGAAGAGGAGCAGAAGAAGCAGCTGATGAAGGAGAATCTGGAGGAGATCAGCAGACACATCTCAGCTCTTTCACACACAATCAAAGACATGGAGGAGATGATGAAAGCCAGTGACAATGTCTGCTTTCTGAAGGTCTGATTTCAGATGATTGATTGATTGATTGATTGATTGATGATTGATTGAGTTCTTGATGATCAATGGTGTGTTTGTTCTGCAGGAGTTTCCAGTCTCAATGGAAAGGTGAGTGATCTGCTAGTGTCTCTTGTCTCTCTGATTCTGATCCAAAGCCACTGCAGTTCTGATCCTGAATGTTCTTCCAGAGTCCAGATCTCATCACAGCCGGATCCACAGATGCCTTCTGGAGCTTTGATTCATGTGCCACGTTACTTGGGCAACCTGCCCTTCAGAGTGTGGAAGAAGATGCAGGTCATCGTCCAGAACAGTGAGTCTGAAGATTTCAGCATTATGTGTGAAGAACCAGATGATCTACTGCATCAAAATCAGCACGTTTAGAAATAATGAATCCCAGAATTAAATGTGCTTGACTTTCATTTTCAGTCTAATGAAAGACACAGAAGTCCCTTACAGATGTGCAAATCGCATGTTAAAATCACATGGGAAATATGTGAAACCCATGTGAAACACATATGAAACGCACATGAAACCTGTGGTTTTGGAACAATTTCATGTGTAAATGTGTGAAACCCATATTTCACATTCACATGTGATCACATGAGTTTCACATATTTCAGATGTTATTTTAACATGTGATTTGCACATGTGAAGTTCATGTGGTTTTTCTGTAAGGGGTGTTTTCAGCAGTTTTTAATACTGTTTATTTGATCAGTCGGACAGAAAATTATAAAATCTATGTTGGGTTCACTCTTTATATGAACATCAGAATAAAAGCATCTGTTGATTGTGTCTCTTCAGCTCCTGTGATTCTGGATCCAAACACAGCTCACCCACATCTCGTCCTGTCTGATGATCTGACCAGTGTGACAAACAGCAGGAAAAAACAAACTCTTCCTGATAATCCAGAGAGATTGGACAGTTATCACTGTGTTCTGGGTGCAGAGGGTTTTAAATCAGGAACACACTGCTGGGATGTGATGGTTAAAGAGAGTTTAGTCTGGAGTCTTGGAGTAACAACAGCATCAAACCAAAGGAAGGGATGTGATTTCTATAAGACTGATGTGTGGAGTGTGTGGTATCACCAGTACAGAGGAACATTTGGTTCTGGTTTTCGTGTTAAACAGCAGCTTGATCGTGTGAGAGTGTATCTGGACTATGACAGAGGAACGGTGTCATTCTCTGATCCTGTAACTAACACACATCTACACACATTCACAACCACCTTCACTCACACACTCTTTCCATTCTTCGATAGTTCTGACTCTCTGAGGATCTTACCGGTCAAAAGTCAGTGATCGTTTCTCCTGTAGGTCTCGAGCCCCGACGCTAAAGCGCCCTTTCGTTCCAGACTAGGTGCCTTCGGACTGCAATTTCTGCCAAGGTAGACCCATCCCCCCAGTTCATCTGTGCACGCCACTGCTCAGAATGGTGTATTTGCTATAGTCTTACCCTTGCAGCACATTCCAGGGCCCAGTTTATGGCGGGGTACCTCTCTGACCACAATAGTGGACAAAGGTTTGCTACAACTTGATTGGATGTTGATAGATTAACATAAGCAAACTGTCCAACGGCATCATGGTGCTAGGACAACAGCCAGACACTTCTTAGAGGGCAAGAAGAAGACCTCTGGTACAAAGCTCGGGAAGGACAGGACTTCTCATTGGTCAAAATGCAGTTTCTGCTCTTCATCCACCAACAGACTGATTCCTAAGGTTTGGCCTGTGACCACCGTAAAAAATCCTTGGGACCTCCAGGATGCAGCAGCAGTGGAGGAAACGAAGAGTGATCTCAGAGATCCATCCAAATATACTGAAAAACAATGATAAGCATATACGTTTTAAAGGCTTTTATTGGCAAAAAACTATGAGTAAATATTTACAGTGTTGACCCTTGTTCTTCATAACCTTTGCAATTCGCTCTGACATGCTGGATATTAGCTTGGATATTGACTGATGGCGATCCATTCTTGCCTTATTAGTTCTCAGAGTTGATCGCAATTTGTGGGCTTCTGCTTGTCCACTCGCCTTTTGAGGACTGACCACAGGTTCTCTATGGGGTTGAGATCCGGGGAGTTGCCTGGCCACGGATCCAAAATATCAAGGTGATGTTCTTCGAGCCACTTCTTTATCACTCTTGCTTTGTGACATGGTGCTCCATCATGCTCGAAAATGCACGGATCATCACCAAATTGCTCATGGATCGTTGGAAGAAGTCGCTCTTGCAGGACGCTTTGATACCATTCTTTATTATGGCAGTGTTTTTGGGCAGAATTATGAGAGAGCCCACTCCCTTGGTTGAAAAGCAACCCCACACATGGATGGTCTCAGGATGCTTCACTGTTGGCACGACACAGGACTCATGGTAGCGTTCACCTTTTCTTCTCCGGACAATTTTCCAGATGTCCAAAACAGTTAGAAGGGAGCTTCATCAGAGAAAATAACTGCACCAGTCTTCTGCTGTCCTTGTACTTCCTGCAGAATTTCAGTCTGTCCTTGATGTTTTTCTTGGAGAGAAGTGGCTTCTTTGCTGCCTTTCTTGACACCAGGCCGTTGTCCAAAAGTTTTGGTCTCACTGTGCATACAGATGCTCTCACACACACCTGCTGCCATTCCTGAGCAAGCTCTGCACTGGTGGTGGCACGATTCCGTAGCTGACTCCTCAGGAGGAGATGGTCCTGGCACTTGCTGGACGCTCTCGGATGTCCTAAAGATTTCTTCACTGCAGTCGAGTTCAGGTGCAAAGTTCATTCTTGGCCAATGAAGCTTTTAGCAATTATTTAAAATGCATCTGATCACTCTACACAATAATCTAGAAACGATGTGAATGAACACCACAACAGTTTAAGCAACAAACTTTGCAAAACACAACATATGTCACTGCCAAAACTTTTGGCCATGACTGTACACAGTGAACACATTACCTTGCTTTTCTTTTGACCCTTGCAACTGGATCACTTTTTAAATTAGCTCTATGTCATGCTGTTTTCTCCTTGCTTGATAATGGCATCTACAAAAATAAATTAAAATAGAAATATGTAAATAGCAAAATAAAAATGCAATATGCAATTTTTAGTATCAGTTTTGGTTATACATTCCTTTATTCTTGAAGAATATGACTTATAGATGGAGAATGTGCTCTTTTAATTATTGTCACCATACCATAGTAAAAATAAATAAAAATAATAATAGTGCCATGTAGATCTATAATCTGATTTTAATCTACGAAGCTTCAAACAACTATCATTGCTGACATCTATCATTTCATTGATCAGGTGATGCAGTAGTTTAGTTTTACCCTGTGACGCCATAACTTCAGTCTTTGTTTTGTTTACTTCATTTCAATTCACTTTTACATATATCCTTCGAATGCACATTGCAGACCTTTACGTCTGCCTCTGTCTGAAATCAACATGTGCTTTTTCCAGAAATTATTTGTTATTTCCCCAGGGAGTGCATTAATTGACAGAGGGAGCAGGTCTTTGCAAAGGATCAGTTAAGAGAATTAGGTGAGTTAAATAAGATACACTTTTAAATGTGCTACTGCAAGGCTTAAAAGTTTGGTATAATCAGTTGAAACTAAGTAATGTTTCTTTTTTCTGTACCATTTAAGTTCTCTTCTTATTACTCTCATTGAAAAATAAATTTTACTTATCAGCAGAAACTGAACTGCCTCTGACTGATGGAGTCTATCCACAAATTCCCATGAGAAGGTTAAATTACTTGATATATTCTTAACCCTTGTGCGACATTTTGGACATTTTTGTCCTTTTCAGTTTAGTTTTTTTTTTTATAATTTTGCCTGTGTTATTGCCAGCTGCATAAATTTTTGGCACAGGTGTGTATCTTTATTGAAATCTTTATTGGAATTTCACCCCCATTTCCTTTAATAAATCTATTTTGCACTAGGTACAAAAAAATAGTTCCTCTCAGGACCTTAAGGACAAAAATTTCCCCATTGAAACCAATTAAAACTGCTATTTTTAATCACAGTGCCATTTAAATGTAAAATGATGCAATTTTTGTTAATAGGCTTTCATTCTATTGGCAAGGCTTCAAAATTTTATTTTTTACCAGATGGTGCCATTTTTTTCAGGTTTGGCCTATAAAGCAAATACTCGCTTTATTCCTGTTTTCTGCTTCTGCATATTATAGAGCCAATTGGATAAATAACGCAGCTATAATTGTGTGGGTGTTGTTACGGGGCTGACGAGACGTGAGACATGCGGATCCATCTGCAAGCTTTTATTAGAGGACATGGTCAATACAGGCAGGGTCGGACAGTAGCAAACAGGTATGACAAAGATAGGGCAGAGAATAATCCAAGGGCAAGCGTGGGTCGACGATCGGCGAACAGTATCCAGAGGGCAAGGCAGAGAGAATAAACCAGGAGCACGGGCAGGAATCAATACACAGGAAATCTAATTCGGAAAACACTGGGAACGCTTTGTATGCAGCGGGGCTAACAATACTCGGCAGTGAGTGGCAGAAGGTCCAGGGTTTATGTAGTGTGTGTGTGTGTGTGTGATTGGGTGATGGTGATTGTGAGATGGTGAACAGGTGCAAGCGTGATCATTGTGAACAGCTGTGTGGGTGCAGTGAATGATGGGAAATGCAGTCTATGAGTGATCTGTAACTGTGAAAGTCCATGTGATGGGAGAGTGACCTCTAGTGGTGAATGATGCAAAGTTCATGACCAGGATTTGTGACATAGCCCCCCCCCCAAGGAGCGGCTTCCAGACGCTCCTAAACAATCCTAGGTGGGAGGTGGAGCGGAGGCGGAACAGGGGGAGGGACGGAGGGCCAGGTCCATGTGGAAGTGGAATGGTAGTGGAACATGGCAAAGTCGGCAGAGCAGGAAGCCAGGGCGGAGCGGATGGAACTGGAGCCCACCAGGGCGGAGCAGACGGACCTGGAGCCCACCAGGGCGGAGCAGACGGAACTGGAGCCCACCAGGGCGGAGCAGACGGATCTGGAGCCCACCAGGGCGGAGCAGACGGATCTGGAGCCCACCAGGGCGTAGCGGGCGTGACAGGAGCCCACCAAGGCGGAGCGGGCGTGACAGGAGCCCACCAGGGCGGAGCGGACGGGACCGGAGCCCACCAGGGCGGAGCGGAAGACCACCAGACCCGAGCAGAAGACCACCACAGGAAAGCAGCCCGGGCAGGAAACCATGGCTGAGTCTGAGATCTGGGGAAAACAGAGACAGACAACACAGAGAGAGCAGAGACAGACAACACGGGGAGAGTAGAGACAGACAACACGGGGAGAGTAGAGACAGACAACACAGGGAGAGTAGAGACAGACAACACAGGGAGAGCCTTCCTGGTCTCAGGGGCCGTGGCCGAGCAGGTCTGGGAATCACAGGCGGCCTCCATAGCCATGCCAGGGCCGGACAGGAAACCACAGACGGCCTCCATAGCAGTGACAGTGCCGGATGGGGAATCACTGACGGCCTCCATAGCCGTGACAGGACATGACAGGAATTCATAGGCGGCCTTCGTAGCCGTGACAGGGCAGGACATGGAATCACAGGCGGTCTTCACAGCCGTGACTGGGCAGGACATGGAATCACAGGCGGCCTCTATAGCCGTGACTGGGCAGGACAGGGAATCACAGACAGCCTCCTTTGCCGTGACAGGACAGGGCGAGAGTTCACAGACGGCCTCTTTAGCCGTGACAGGACAGGGCGAGAGTTCACAGACGGCCTTCCTTGCCGTGACAGGACAGGGTGAAAGTTCACAGACGGCCCTCCTTGCCGTGACAGGGCAGGGTGAAAGTTCACAGGAGGATACCACTGACACCTCTGGAGGTTCTGCAGCTAACGCCACCACCTCTGGAGGTTCTACGGTGGTAACATGACAGGCTGAGAGTACATTGCTGGGCGCCACCACCTTGCAAGGGGCTGAGGCGAGCACCACCGCTTGGGGAGGTTCTGCAGCGGACGCCATCCCCTGGGGCAGTTCAGTGATGGTGTATGCGGCCCAAATGCAACATAACGCGATCCCCATCCTGGGGAGCGCTTCAGACAGGGTAATCAGTTCAGGGACAGGAGGGTCAAAGTGAGTGGATTTGGGGATACCAGCAGTGCGTACAGACACCAACTGTGCATCCCTCACGCTGGATATCAACCGGAGAACTCGCAGGACTGACCATAAGTCTCTGGGTGGGATAGGCTCTGGCTGAGGAGCTGAGACGTGAAGAGGCTCTGGCTGAGGAGCTGAGACGTGAAGAGGCTCTGGCTGAAGAGCTGTGACATGGCGTGACTCTGGCTGGTCAGCTGTGACGTGGCGTGACTCTGGCTGGTGGTCGTGAGCTGTGCTGGCGTGACTCTGGTGTCAGCTGTGACGTGGCGTGACTCTGGCTGGTCAGCTGTGACGTGGCGCGACTCTGGCTGGTCAGCTGTGACGTGGCGCGACTCTGGCTGGTCAGCTGTGACGTGGCGCGACTCTGGCTGGTCAGCTGTGACTCTGGCTGGTCGTGGCGCGTGACTCTGGCTGGTCAGCTGTGACGTGGCGTGACTCTGGCTGGAGAGCTGAGACGTGGTGTGACTCTGGCTGGAGAGCTGAGACGTGGTGTGACTCTGGCTGGAGAGCTGAGACGTGGTGTGACTCTGGCTGGAGAGCTGGCGTGGTGGAGAGACTCTGAGACGTGGTGTGACTCTGGCTGGAGAGCTGAGACGTGGTGTGACTCTGGCTGGAGAGCTGAGACGTGGTGTGACTCGTGACGATCAACTGTGGCTTGGCTTGACTCGTGACGATCAACTGTGGCTTGGCTTGACTCGTGACGATCAACTGTGGCTTGGCGTGACTCGTGACGATCAACTGTGGCTTGGCGTGACTCACGGAGATCACTGGTGGCTTGGCTTGACTTGTGACGATCAACTGTGGCTTGGCTTGACTCGTGACGATCAACTGTGGCTTGGCTTGACTCGTGACGATCAACTGTGGCTTGGCTGACTCACGGAGATCACTGGTGGCCTGCCTGCTTGACGATCAACTCTTGGTGACTCACGGAGATCACTGGTGGCTTGGCTTGACTCGTGATGATCAACTGTTGCTTGGCTTGACTCACGGAGATCACTGGTGGCCTGGCCTGACTCGTGACGATCAACTGTGGCTTGGCTTGACTCACGGAGATCACTGGTGGCTTGGCTTGACTCGTGATGATCAACTGTTGCTTGGATTGACTTGTGATGATCAACTGTAGCTTGACTTGACCCTTTAACATTGGTTGTGACCTGACTTGGCTCTTTAACATAGGCTGAGACTTGACTTGGTTTGTGATTGGCAGCGATGACGCTACGGGGTGTTGTCGTGGCCGCCATTTTGTGAGCGTGCTCTAGTGAGGCTGTGATCACACAATTGGGTGCGGTGTATCGTTCCTCCGCGACCCCCACAGTGAATGCTGAACCAACAGTCAATAAAGCATAGTCCATAAACTGACTGAGAGATGAGCGGGGACCCTCACGGATTAACTGTGATTTGAGCGGCTGGTTAATGCCGTCACAAAAAAAATCAATCAAGACATCGTCCGGAAAATCTGAATCATTAGCAACATCTAGATATACTTGAATAAAGTCCTCGAGTGATCGCTTACCCTGCTTGAGGGATAATAATAGTCTTGCCGTGTACATACCGGGCCAGTATTGTTCATGAAAGCCGCTGGATCCTTGTGTGGCCGAGTATTCTGTTACGGGGCTGACGAGACGTGAGACATGCGGATCCATCTGCAAGCTTTTATTAGAGGACATGGTCAATACAGGCAGGGTCGGACAGTAGCAAACAGGTATGACAAAGATAGGGCAGAGAATAATCCAAGGGCAAGCGTGGGTCGACGATCGGCGAACAGTATCCAGAGGGCAAGGCAGAGAGAATAAACCAGGAGCACGGGCAGGAATCAATACACAGGAAATCTAATTCGGAAAACACTGGGAACGCTTTGTATGCAGCGGGGCTAACAATACTCGGCAGTGAGTGGCAGAAGGTCCAGGGTTTATGTAGTGTGTGTGTGTGTGTGTGATTGGGTGATGGTGATTGTGAGATGGTGAACAGGTGCAAGCGTGATCATTGTGAACAGCTGTGTGGGTGCAGTGAATGATGGGAAATGCAGTCTATGAGTGATCTGTAACTGTGAAAGTCCATGTGATGGGAGAGTGACCTCTAGTGGTGAATGATGCAAAGTTCATGACCAGGATTTGTGACATAGCCCCCCCCCAAGGAGCGGCTTCCAGACGCTCCTAAACAATCCTAGGTGGGAGGTGGAGCGGAGGCGGAACAGGGGGAGGGACGGAGGGCCAGGTCCATGTGGAAGTGGAATGGTAGTGGAACATGGCAAAGTCGGCAGAGCAGGAAGCCAGGGCGGAGCGGATGGAACTGGAGCCCACCAGGGCGGAGCAGACGGATCTGGAGCCCACCAGGGCGGAGCAGACGGACCTGGAGCCCACCAGGGCGGAGCAGACGGAACTGGAGCCCACCAGGGCGGAGCAGACGGATCTGGAGCCCACCAGGGCGGAGCAGACGGATCTGGAGCCCACCAGGGCGTAGCGGGCGTGACAGGAGCCCACCAAGGCGGAGCGGGCGTGACAGGAGCCCACCAGGGCAGAGCGGACGGGACCGGAGCCCACCAGGGCGGAGCGGACGGGACCGGAGCCCACCAGGGCGGAGCGGAAGACCACCAGACCCGAGCAGAAGACCACCACAGGAAAGCAGCCCGGGCAGGAAACCATGGCTGAGTCTGAGATCTGGGGAAAACAGAGACAGACAACACAGAGAGAGCAGAGACAGACAACACGGGGAGAGTAGAGACAGACAACACAGGGATAGTAGAGACAGACAACACAGGGAGAGCCTTCCTGGTCTCAGGGGCCGTGGCCGAGCAGGTCTGGGAATCACAGGCGGCCTCCATAGCCATGCCAGGGCCGGACAGGAAACCACAGACGGCCTCCATAGCAGTGACAGTGCCGGATGGGGAATCACTGACGGCCTCCATAGCCGTGACAGGACATGACAGGAATTCATAGGCGGCCTTCGTAGCCGTGACAGGGCAGGACATGGAATCACAGGCGGTCTTCACAGCCGTGACTGGGCAGGACATGGAATCACAGGCGGCCTCTATAGCCGTGACTGGGCAGGACAGGGAATCACAGACAGCCTCCTTTGCCGTGACAGGACAGGGCGAGAGTTCACAGACGGCCTCTTTAGCCGTGACAGGACAGGGCGAGAGTTCACAGACGGCCTTCCTTGCCGTGACAGGACAGGGTGAAAGTTCACAGACGGCCCTCCTTGCCGTGACAGGGCAGGGTGAAAGTTCACAGGAGGATACCACTGACACCTCTGGAGGTTCTGCAGCTAACGCCACCACCTCTGGAGGTTCTACGGTGGTAACATGACAGGCTGAGAGTACATTGCTGGGCGCCACCACCTTGCAAGGGGCTGAGGCGAGCACCACCGCTTGGGGAGGTTCTGCAGCGGACGCCATCCCCTGGGGCAGTTCAGTGATGGTGTATGCGGCCCAAATGCAACATAACGCGATCCCCATCCTGGGGAGCGCTTCAGACAGGGTAATCAGTTCAGGGACAGGAGGGTCAAAGTGAGTGGATTTGGGGATACCAGCAGTGCGTACAGACACCAACTGTGCATCCCTCACGCTGGATATCAACCGGAGAACTCGCAGGACTGACCATAAGTCTCTGGGTGGGATAGGCTCTGGCTGAGGAGCTGAGACGTGAAGAGGCTCTGGCTGAGGAGCTGAGACGTGAAGAGGCTCTGGCTGAAGAGCTGTGACATGGCGTGACTCTGGCTGGTCAGCTGTGACGTGGCGTGACTCTGGCTGGTCAGCTGTGACGTGAGCTGTGACGTGGCGTGACTCTGGCTGGTCAGCTGTGACGTGGCGGGACTCTGGCTGGTCAGCTGTGACGTGGCGGGACTCTGGCTGGTCAGCTGTGACGTGGCGCGACTCTGGCTGGTCAGCTGTGACGTGGCGCGACTCTGGCTGGTCAGCTGTGACGTGGCGCGACTCTGGCTGGTCAGCTGTGACGTGGCGCGACTCTGGCTGGTCAGCTGTGACGTGGCGTGACTCTGGCTGGTCAGCTGTGACGTGGCGTGACTCTGGCTGAAGAGCTGAGACGTGGTGTGACTCTGGCTGGAGAGCTGAGACGTGGTGTGACTCTGGCTGGAGAGCTGAGACGTGGTGTGACTCTGGCTGGAGAGCTGAGACGTGGTGTGACTCTGGCTGGAGAGCTGAGACGTGGTGTGACTCGTGACGATCACCTGTGGCTTGGCGTGACTCGTGACGATCAACTGTGGCTTGGCGTGACTCGTGACGATCAACTGTGGCTTGGCGTGACTCGTGACGATCAACTGTGGCTTGGCGTGACTCACGGAGATCACTGGTGGCTTGGCTTGACTTGTGACGATCAACTGTGGCTTGGCTTGACTCGTGACGATCAACTGTGGCTTGGCTTGACTCGTGACGATCAACTGTGGCTTGGCTTGACTCACGGAGATCACTGGTGGCCTGGCCTGACTCGTGACGATCAACTGTGGCTTGGCTTGACTCACGGAGATCACTGGTGGCTTGGCTTGACTCGTGATGATCAACTGTTGCTTGGATTGACTTGTGATGATCAACTGTAGCTTGACTTGACCCTTTAACATTGGTTGTGACCTGACTTGGCTCTTTAACATAGGCTGAGACTTGACTTGGTTTGTGATTGGCAGCGATGACGCTACGGGGTGTTGTCGTGGCCGCCATTTTGTGAGCGTGCTCTAGTGAGGCTGTGATCACACAATTGGGTGCGGTGTATCGTTCCTCCGCGACCCCCACAGTGAATGCTGAACCAACAGTCAATAAAGCATAGTCCATAAACTGACTGAGAGATGAGCGGGGACCCTCACGGATTAACTGTGATTTGAGCGGCTGGTTAATGCCGTCACAAAAAAAATCAATCAAGACATCGTCCGGAAAATCTGAATCATTAGCAACATCTAGATATACTTGAATAAAGTCCTCGAGTGATCGCTTACCCTGCTTGAGGGATAATAATAGTCTTGCCGTGTACATACCGGGCCAGTATTGTTCATGAAAGCCGCTGGATCCTTGTGTGGCCGAGTATTCTGTTACGGGGCTGACGAGACGTGAGACATGCGGATCCATCTGCAAGCTTTTATTAGAGGACATGGTCAATACAGGCAGGGTCGGACAGTAGCAAACAGGTATGACAAAGATAGGGCAGAGAATAATCCAAGGGCAAGCGTGGGTCGACGATCGGCGAACAGTATCCAGAGGGCAAGGCAGAGAGAATAAACCAGGAGCACGGGCAGGAATCAATACACAGGAAATCTAATTCGGAAAACACTGGGAACGCTTTGTATGCAGCGGGGCTAACAATACTCGGCAGTGAGTGGCAGAAGGTCCAGGGTTTATGTAGTGTGTGTGTGTGTGTGTGATTGGGTGATGGTGATTGTGAGATGGTGAACAGGTGCAAGCGTGATCATTGTGAACAGCTGTGTGGGTGCAGTGAATGATGGGAAATGCAGTCTATGAGTGATCTGTAACTGTGAAAGTCCATGTGATGGGAGAGTGACCTCTAGTGGTGAATGATGCAAAGTTCATGACCAGGATTTGTGACAGGTGTATTGGTGTGGATGTCAGAGTGTGGTTTGTATGCATGTCATAAAAAAATTGTGTGTGTGTGCTTGTAATATTTGAGAGAGAAAAACTGTGTGCACCAGCGGAGTTTTGCTGGCATCTAATGGGGAAAATTTGGTACTGCGCCCAAACAAAATTTTACTGAAAGCTCATTCTTTGAGATATCAACCTCAAATCTGGAACACAACTTGTTTAGATTTATGGCTTTGATTTTCTAGCAGGTTTAGAGTTCAATGTGTTTCATAAAATATATATTTTATATAAAATATTGTTCATAAAGCATTTTCATAAACTTAAACTTCTATAACTTTTCTTTGGTTTCACTTTTTAAACTTTTTTTACTTCAGCAATAATCTGCCATGGGTCTTCTTTAAAATGAGACCAAACTTAACTCTGTGCTCCCAAGCCTCAAATTTGTATGCACTAGGTACACAAAATTGTTCCTCTCAGGACCTTAAGGACAAAAATGTACCCACTGAAACCTATAAAAGGGTTCATATGATGCGATTTCAAGTTTTCCTTTCTCTTTGGAGTGTTACAAGTTGCTCATACATAGATAAGATCCCTAAAGTTGCAAAGACTAAAGTCTCAAATCCAAAGAGATATTCTTTATAAAAGTTAAGACTTGTCCACGCCCACCTAAAACAGCACATTCAAACACGCCCCCACATGTCTACATCACTGTATGAGAAGATTTGCATAACACCACCCAAATGTATACGCAAGGAAAGAGGGCGTAATTTTTATTTTCGCTGTAGTATTGTTGCTGCCGCTGGTGCCATGTCCTATAGACGCTGTGTTTCGTTGTGAAAGCGAAACTACTTTGTTTGGGCTTCCAAAAGAGGACACAACTAGAAATCAGCGGTTAAGTTGTATTTACAACACTGTTCCAGAACAGTTCAACCCAAATATTAGTGTGTGTGCAGCACATTTTACGGAGGACTATTTCCTGAACCTGGGAGAGTAGCATACAATGCCAGCTGTGCACAAAGGCTGTTTCGGTAACACTTTATTTTAGGGTCTCTTAACTAGTTGCTAATTAGCATGCATATTAATAGAATATTAGCCATTTATTAGTAGTAATTAAGCACATATTAATGCCTTATTCTACATCCCTAATCCTACCCAATACCTAAACTTAACAACTACCTTACTAACTATTAATAAGCAGCAAATTAGGAGTTTGAGGGAAAAGTCGTAGTTAATAGTTAATAAGTGTTCCCTATTCTAAAGTGTTACTGCGGTTTCTATAAAGTGGGGCAATTCCAACTTTGCAAGCACAGTCTGACGCTTATCACTCACAGCCTGTATGTATGTTTTCATATCTAAAGAATTTGCCACCGACTATTCAAACGCGAGTTTTGAGCAGTGTAGAGTAGTGCTTGTTGTTTGTCGTTTCTCCGATCACCAATGCAGACATGGTAATGTTTATGCAGTGCAATGCATAAAAAGACAGTATAAGTCATTATAATCAGTAATTATGTCCCCACTGGATGCAACAAATAATGAGTTTTATCGTTTTTGTCTCATCGCGCCAGGACATGGCATCACAATACAATAAGGGGCGTAACATTTCTGTCACACGCTTGAGGTATTTGGCCAATCACAATGCACTGGATAGCTGGCCAATCAGAGCACACCTCGCTTCTCAGAACGATGAGCTTTGCAAACATCGACGCGTTTCAGAAAAGTGGGGCATAGAGGAGCAACAATAATGTACAGTATGTGGAAAATAATGTGTCTTTTGAACCTTAAACCGCATAAACACATTGCATTACACCAAATAATGTTCTTTTTAGCAACGTCATATGACCCCTTTAAATCTGCAATTTTTAAAATCGCAGTGCCATTTAACTGTAAAATTATGCAATTTTTGTTAATAGGCTTTCATTCTATTGGCAAGGCTTTTTTTTAAACTATTTTTTACCAGATGGTGCCATTTTTTTCACTTTTGGTCTATAAAGCAAATACTCGCTTTATTCCTATTTTATAGAGCCAATTGGATAAATAATGCAGCTAAAGTTGTGTGGGTGTGTTGGTATCATACCTGTCAACATTTGGGTACCAAAATCCGGGAGACCCTCGCGCAGTGGGGGTGTACGCAAGTACATACATAATAAATAATTATTAATAAAAATAAAAAAGAATAATAACGTGACTTACTCGTGTTTCTTTTTTATTATTATTATAACTGTTTCATAGGCCTATATATACATATTTTTTTTTAGAAATTAAACAAACACTGCACAGCAGTTAAACACCGTGGAACAAATTACATTACATTGTACATAATATTAACATTGCGTGTTTATAGTATGTGTTGCCCTTCTGTGCCTCAGCTGCACGAATGTGCCACTGTGATTTAATATGCTGAGATATGTCGTTTTTCCCACCGTGTCCGATATTAAAATTAGTGCAACACATTTTGCAAAAGGCTCAGGCGTTGTTTACATGGCTTCGAGACAAGAAATTAAATTCTTCCGTCCAGCTGTTGTTAAATTTACACTAATATTTGTTTTTCTTCGCCGGAGCACCATCGGACTCTTCTCCTTCCATTTCTACCACTGTTGGTAGATTCAACTTCCCGCGTATACTACTTGCACAGAAATCTACAGCACAACTGTTGTAGGTTGCCAGGTTGAGGTCACAAATGGTTTGAAATTTGTGTATTGTGTCAATTGTGTGAGGTGATGCGTTGGGTGATGCGTCTCATCAAAGATCTGGCAACTGTACAACCTATAAAATATTGATGTGATTATTCATATAACTAGATTTGGGCCATACAAATTACGGGAGTTTCCCGGGAGAAATAACAAAACGGGAGGGGGGCGGGAGATGGGTGTGAAATACGGGAGACTCCCGGGAAAAACGGGAGTGTTGACGGGTATGGTTGGTATGTGTCATAAAAAAATATATATTTTATATAAAATATTGTTCATAAAGCATTTTCATAAACTTCTATAACTTTTCTTTGGTTTCACTTTTTAAACCTTTTTTTACTTCAACAATAATCTGCCATGGGTTTTCTTTAAAATGAGACCAAACTTAAGTCTGTGCTCCCAAGCTTCAAATTCTTATTACAGTTTTTTGATATGGACATTTTTGTCCACTATGGACCTGTGTGTAACTTTTTTTTTTTTTTAAATCATTTAGCATTTTTGCCACTGGACATTGCAAGCAGTCATTGACATGTCAATGAATTGTAAAAATAAGGTTTATTACAGTAAAGTTGTGGGAGGTGGGCTGTTGTGTAGGGCAGGGGTTTTCTAACCTGTTCTGGAGGATGCCAACACTGCACATTTTGTATGTTTCCCTTATCAAACACACCCAAGTTAGGTTTTGGAGTCTCTATTAATGGGATGATAAGGAGAATTAGGTGTGTTAGGCCCTGTCCACACGAATGCGGTTATTTTTTAAAACCGCAGCTTTTTCTATGCGGTTTCGCGGTTCGTCCACATGCAAACGCAGCACCAGGTCACTGAAACTTAACATTTTTGAAAACTCCTGCCAGGATGAAGATTTTTTTTTTTGGAGCCTGTCGGAGCCTGCGCTGTTATCTCTGCCTACTGGAAACTTTTTCAGGCTTCTGATTGGCCAACATAGCTTTGCGGTTGAGATTATATTCCCACCTGTTGTTTGGCATGCTCTTGACAGTGCTTCATAGCATGCGTTTGCATTGTCATGTGGACAGAGATTTTTTTAAAAACGGAAGGGGGAAAAACTCTTGTTTATAAAAAATAACCGTGTACGTGTGGACATGCCCTTAGAGGAAGGACACAGAAAATGTGCAGTTCTGGGTGGCCTCCAGAACAGAATACCTTAGTGATGTCCCCGACAGGTGAAAATTGTATTCCTCAATTGTCCTCCTAACTTTTAATAAAACATATTCCCATTCACTTTATTTGTGTGAACATGAAACACTGAGTGCATGCAAACCCATGTCTGAAATGTTTGACCTGAAAAGCCACCTAAAAGATGTTTATTACATTAAGTGATTCTAAAAATGTATTTACTTCAGATTTAACTAATTATCTGTTTCCCATACTGTAATTTCTATTGTAGCACTTTCAACTGCAGCCATGTGTTTTTTTTTTCAACAAAATTGTCATATCTAACGATCTTGTCTTCCTTTCTACGTGGACACTCTTAAAAACCACATAGTGTCTACTTCATGAATGAACTCACAGTACTTTTTTGTTTGTTAACTGATGTTTATCTTTAAAATACAATACCCCGGTTTCACAGACAAGGCTTAAGCCTAGTCCTAGACTAAAATGTAAGTCTGAGCTGTTTCAACTGAAATAAACTTGTACTGACTGATCTTAAAATATATCAGTGCCTTTGTTTTGTCTCAAGATGCACCCCAGTAATGTTTTTTTTTTGTTGTTTTTAAGCATGTTTATAAAAACTACTTAAATATCCTAATTGAACTATGGCCTAATCCTGGTTTAGTCTAAGCCCTGTCTGTGAAACCAGGCCAATGACTTAATTGTGTCATGTTGTATCTTCATATGTATTTGTAAAAAGCTCTCAGTAATCATCTTAATTTCACCCAATTATTATATTTCTTGAACCACTGAACACTGTCTTTACCAAATACAGTATGTTTGTTAAAATATGTTCATTCTCACCAATAAATGTGTTCTGTACTGTTACAACCATATGAACTTGAAGCATGTATACAGCAACAGCCACAAAATCTGGTTTAGAGACTTATCACTCTACATTAAATAATCACAATTATGCTAAATACATTATTTACTACAACTGCTATATTGTCTTTTATGTCTACATTTTGTCATGTCTGTGGTAGCACTATTCATTCTTATTCTTGCATCTGTCTTTACCATATTCATAAACATGCCAATTAAATCTTGCACTGGGTTACAGTATAGGTTATTTTAAATAAATCCAGGTTATTAAAAGTAAAACATTGTTATTAATGGTCTATGTCTCTGAGGCAAAGAATAGTTAAACATAGATGTATGGATTTATATTTACTATATGAACAAACCAAGCTTGAGAGCAATTAATGTAATAAACACTTTTAATTTTAAATTAACTTTAAATTCCAACTTAGCTCAAAACAACAAATGCTTTTTCCCCAGTATGCTAATTTTGGAGGTTTCGAAAATACTCTGTAATCTAATATTAGAATCATTAAACTAATTACCTTCTTATCACAGCAACCAATGAACCTAATGAGAATCAGCTGAATCAAATAAACTGAAGCTTTAAATGGAAGCCACAAGCATCTATCACCCACTATAGCTTTTTTGAAGAAGCTGTTGTACAAAAATAGGTATTTTTCACAATGACATTACCTTTTCATCCAAGTCTGTGCACTTAATTATAAATGTAACCTAAATTAATTTCTGTCTGATTTTAATCTTTTACACTATTCATCTAGGCAAAGCAGGCCACATTTGGCTCTCCAGGCAAAGCAGCCTCTGTTTGGCTTTCCTGACAAAGCAGGTAGTACATCCACAAACCGTTTGCTCTATTATGAGTAACAATTTTATTTCACGAGTTCACACTTGCATATAATTAGCTGGAGTATAGTAATGTGTATTTGGCGAGTATAGTAATGCGTAATTGACATGCTGTCCGGGGAAGGGCTCCGAGCTCGGGAATGGACCGAACCCAGAGTACCCCCCCCCCCCCCCCCCCCCGTATAAGTGTGGTAAGAACTCAAGAGTGGAGAAGGGGTGGTGGAGGGATGCTGGTTAACCGTCAATGGATAGAGGCATGTCAGCTGTATTTATACCCATGCGTTGATTAACTTGGGTGCGTTCCTCTTGTGTTAATTAGACTAAGTATCTGACTTGCTCCTCCCAAACTTTAATAAAACATAATTTAGTAACAGTCCTCTATTATATAATTTAATTTATTTATTTAATTTAAGAAAAGTCATCCAGACAAAGCAGCTCCCATTTGGCTGTCCAGGCAAAACATCCCATTTGGTTCTCCAGACAAAACAGGTAGTACATTCACTAAAGACTGAAGTGTCCTATACTTACCAAGTTTCCCTGTGTTTAATTGTACTCTTCTGCACAATTCAGCTAGGCTCAGCAATCCCATTTTACCAATCCCATACTCTTCAGAAGAAAGGTTCCATGTTCAAAGTTGTGTCCTCTGCAGGCCTTCCTTGACATTATAAACCTAATCCAGTTTACTAAAGGTTATTCATTTTAAACTTGAATTTACTAGAGACTCCAAAACACTGTTCTCAACATTTCATACTCTTTTTAGATTAAACTTACCTCTTCTTAACCTCTTAGAGTTGGAAGGCAAGCCAAAAAACACTGCCCCCCCCTCAGTCAGTAGTGGGCTACATCCACAACATAACTCAACTGAAACATAGATCAAAACGGCCGTACTTCGAAGCAGAAATTCAACAAAGTTCAGAAACTTCTAGTCTTCAAACCAGAACTCCATACTCCATTTGAAGCAGTAAACAATGATAGGTAAGACATTACACCCAGAAATCAACCATGTCCCGTTTAAGTCAGCTTGACTACACCTATAATCCAAATATTTCCTCAAAAGAAAAAGCCCTTCCCACCTCAGAAATACTCAATTAACACTTCATACCACAGAGTAAGTACAAAAACTGTTTTAAAAAATAATAAATTCATTGTTGAATGAATTTGAAGTTGGAATGCCCCCCCCCCAATCAATGCAGGTGAATGTCAAGGCAAAGATAATTAAACGGAGGCGTCAAGGGCACAACTTTGCTCGAGATGGAACCGTTCTCCTGAATACCACCTATACCATCGCTGACAAAAGTGCATCTGTCAACTTAACTGTGTGGAATGATGACAGCAACATTACCATTGAAAATTGGTATTTATTCTCAAATGTTTCCATTCGCCAATTTAAAGGAATAACCTTTATTTCCACAACAAAAGAAACTGAACTTACTCTGCTCACTTGTAATGAAGACAAGTCCAGTAGACCACACCACTTCCAAGAACCTCACCGCAGATATAGTTGGCGCCAGCATTGACATTTTGCACACTTGCCTACAAAATGCCAGATATGCCATTATCCGCCTCAAAAGTTCTCAGCGAAAAGTCAAAACTTTCTACAAGTCTTCATGTATAACCCACTACACACATAGCACACTCACAATTAAGACACCAACTGGCATTACCACTGTTCACATTGAAAACAAACTCCATAGATCCGTAATTGATGTTCCAGCTACCACAGACGCAGTCATAGACTCCCTGCTTGCTCTACCACCCGTAACTATTGCAACACACCAGGACAATGTAACACAAATTTCAACAGTAATCAAACCTCACATCCTGCACCGTCATGCCTCAAATAACACTTACACCACCATCACCTACACAGTCATCCATCAAACTGTTTCAATCTGATGAAGACTTGATGCAAATAATGTTGGAGGACTCCCCACCCAGCACATCAACCCCTTCAACAACAGCAGTCCCTCCAACAGCAACTCCCCCAACACACCATCTGCAGTTGTAGAACCCACAGAAAAAAGCACTCCCCCATCCCAAAAATTTGCAAGCTTGCGTTCATGAACTTACACATGCCTATGCACACATACTAACTTCATACATACACGCACAACTACATGTACATAATGCATGCGCGCACACACACATACACGTATGTAATTCATACAAAAACATCTATACACTTGCGTACATGTACGTAATGCATACATGCGCAGATTCATTCACCTATGTACATGATTAATACATCCATACGTAAAGTGAGGTTCTGGGAAGTGCTGTCTTCAAAGAACCATGCATACCTATACTCAATCACACACACTGAATTACATAGAATGACTACTTGTGTTTTTATTTGTCCTTTAAAATGTTCATTTGAGTTATTTTTGTTTGACGGTGTCTAAAAAGATTACTTGTATTTGACTAATTTCCATTCTCCAAACTGTTTTTCTTATGTATGATTCCTTAAGTCTATCCCAGTGCCAGGCTAAAAACTAAGAAACATCCTACAATTATTTTGGATTCTCCTGCTTTTGTTGACCATGTTTATAATGCACTGTTTAAGTTCATGTTAACTTCATTTTATGAAAGCATATTCACTAATTTCATGTAATGTTTGGCATCTTTTCAGTTCTGCTCTACCTTATGTACTAATCTACAAGCAGTTTCCAATTTTCTTAAACTGCAAATTGACCGCTAATCATTTCTCGTTTATCATTTGTAAATCAAATACAAATAAAGTGTAAAATCTCGCACTGCATTTCATGCCTGATTAGATGTGTACACAGTTCATACGGAGTGTTTTTCAGATTTCTCACTGTGTACTCTAAAATGTGGTTGTCACTTCATTTAAAGCATGCATGTCCAATTGCACTATACTTAATTTTCTTAATCTGTAATGGTTCATTGTATCATTCAATCATTTCTCGGGACATTAAACCCAGTACTTGAAACGACTGTTTCCAGAAAATCCATTCAAATCAATAACTCAGCCAAAGTTCTGTTATGAACAAACATGACCACAACTAACTTCTCAACCTCAAAGTTAAGAAAACCTTTGTCATGCCAACACTTGGACAGTTTAGCATGGTAATGTACAAGGCAGTGTTAATGTGTTTGGTCTTGGCAGAATAGATCTGCTACACCGCTGCAGCTGAGCGATTACAGACACATGCTACTGCCAGTACATCCACAGACACACTGCCATGAACATTTAGAAAATTCTGCTTCACATTTAAGAAATAATCTTGTATATAACATGCATGAAATTAACCTATAGCAGATCTATATATGTGGAGCTAGGGAAGGTGGAGGGTTTTTGAAACACTCGGCAACTGCTACTGCAAACATTAGCCCAAAACACAAGTATTTCAAAGTGACAGAAGTTTGCATTAAATTTGAAACAATCTGAGAAAAATAACTACTACTTCCAATAACTACTTTATTTACTATTTATTCTTATTCTCTTCTGAACTTCTAAACTATATTTATCATTACTGTACATTCTGCTCCTTCTGTTCATGCTCTTCCAAAACACTTTTAACTTTTGAAAATTGTCCAAATTTTATTTTTGTGTGCTTTCCATTCCTTGGGTTATGTCAATTCTCTCCATCTCATTTGCCATCAGTGCACAATATTTACGTAAAACAAAAACGTTTTTCACTACTCCCACAAATTTTGTTCAATTTTGTCCAAAACTTGATCATATGATCTTTGGATTGAGCTGCACAGAAATGACTGAACAGATTTTCTGGCAGAAAGTGAATGGTTCTGATTAGCATATGAATGCAACCACCTCTAAACTGCCACAGTACCTATTGGATGAGACCACAACTTTTAAAATAGGAAGTTGTGATATATATATATAGCCATTAAGATGTATCAATATATGTGCCATCAGCCATTGTATGGAGAGACGAATGAAAATAGTATGAACATTTCGGAATAGTAACTTTGTGTTTATGTTCTCGTTTCGCGTAATCTTCCGTTGTGCTTAAAACCTCCTAAGTGTATGGACTAACCCACCCAGACAAATCATACAGTGTCACCGTGACCTAGCCCTTGATTGGTCAAGGCTCGTCACATGCAAGTCTTAGCTCGTATGTGATAGGATGAACCTTCCACGTCACCTAGCACTTGATTGGTCGAGGTTTGTCACATGCGAAGTGACATATCAACGAATAACTCAAGAGAGAAGCATTTAAACACAGAAAGGTTTTACGAATGAAATAGTTTTTCATCTATGAAAATGGAGCTCTCCAATGTGGACTGGTTCCAACCTTTCAAAAATGCATCTTATTCAATTGGAGCCATCTGCTTAGTCATTTTGAATTTACCTCGTGAAGACTGTTTTAAGGAAGTAAATATGATTCTTGTTGGACTAATACCTGGCCCAAAAGGGCCATCACTAACCATGAATGCATTCTTAGACCCAATGGTTGATGAGCTCGAAGAAATCTGGAGTGGCATTATTTTGGAAGATAGCTCTTTTTTAGGATATCTGGGCCCGTATTCACAAAACATTTTATCTTAACACTAAGAGTTCTCCTAAATAGCAGTAAAAGTTTTTAGCTAAGAGTTTTCTCTTAAAACCTATTCACAAAGCTGCCGAGACAAACTTTTACTCAGGAATAGAGAGAAGTCTTAAGCTAAGAGTAAGGGCAGGGTTGACCTCGTTGCTATGGATGATGTCAGCATGCTTACTAACTATGCACACAGTGATTGGCTGATAGTCTCTGTCAGAGATTTATTCATAGAACTATTGTAGAGCGCGATATTATGTTGCCATATCCAAATAAAGGTTTGAAAAATAATGTTAATTGCCACATTCAAATAAAGATTTTTAACATGCAGGCTAAGTGTCACTAATTAAACAAATATATGTTCAGCTAATTTGCAGTCAATGTCGTCAAGACAGCCATTGTGACATAATATTTTATGTATTTGCTTATTTGCTCGAGAGGACGCGAAAGTGAATGACAGTCTCATGCAAGTGCGTTTCAATGGCATGAATTTCTGTTTCTATTTGGTGTGCTATTTATACGCAAAAACTGACTTTGGCGTGCATATGAGACACAATGATTAGGTATAGGGGTGTGGGGAAGGTGCATATCATAAGCACACCAAATAGAAACAGAAATTCATGCCACTGAAACGCACTTTCATGAGACCATGCTTGTGTGCTGTCCGTGCAGTGCCTCTCAGTGCATGCGCGCTTCATTCAAATGTGTGTGCGCACATTTACGATCTATCACAGTGCGTGATTACCACATTGAGATCGATAAACGAGTGAGAATGATAAACTTGCTTGAGGAAGCAGCACTGGCCTGATCGTTCAGATAGCTGATTATAGTTTTAGGGGGGCTGAGATGACAAATAGGGGGGGGCTGAAGCCCACCTAAAAAGGGTCTAGAACCGCCATTGGCTAATTGTCAGTCTCTTACATATATGCTTCTCGTAGCGGATGCATAAACCGCGTTTTAATTAACAGAGTAGAATAATTATGGCTGATAGTAAGACATGCAAACTTAAAAGAAAACCAAACTGGACGCAAGAACAGCTGTAACTTCTTGCCTAACTGGTTAATGAAAAGGATATAATCAAAGGAAAATTTGGAGTTGGGATAACCTCCAAACCCTAAAGATGATACTTTTTTAAAAGCTCATTATCATCAAATGTTTATAAAATGTTTATATTTTGAGGCAGATTGCCGGCAACAGCCATTTTAGGATAGTTGTGAGTTGGTCTTAGTGACTTAGGAGTCCTCTTCACTACTCCTAACGTTTCAGATTTAGGAGCTAGTTTTAGTGCTAAAACGCTTTGTGAAATACTGTTAGAGCAAAAATTTAGGAGTCCTAAATTTAGGACTGACGCCCATTATTTTTAAGATTTTCTCCTAAATCGGCGAGTTAGGAGCTACTTTTAGCCTTAAGATGTTTTGTGAATACGGGCCCAGGTTTACAGAGCAGCTCTGCTGTGTCTGGCTTCTGATATCCCAGCAACTCAAAAATGTGGAGGCTTTGTTGACCATGGAGCATACAGAGGTAAATGAAATATGCTTCTCAATATAAAAGCTCTGTTTAAATTGATGATTGTTTCAAAGACTGTAGTTTGTACTTATCTTTGAATGCTCAAGTTTCAATATGTGCGTGACATTTTGCATTTAACTTACTCTTGCAAGATGTCACAAGTGTTTGAAGACATTCTCCAAAAAAGAGTTTGGTGCAAAAATGGACTACTCTGGATCTGATCGGTCTTCATAGGAATCACGCACATCAAAGGACCACATACACTATGCTGGATTATCAAACCAGGCAAAAACAAAGGCAGAACAAAGAAGAATTAAACATTACTACAGAGCTAGATGGTCAGAACTTTTCCGCTTGGGTTATTATGATCCCATCTGATTTGTTGTCATAGATCCAATGCACAACCTTCTTCTTGGTAAAGCTTGACATGTATTCCGACTATGGACAGAATTAGGAATTTAAAAAAAAAAAGGCTTGAAGAACTTCAGACTACAGTGGAAAACATCAAAGTACCTCATGATGTTGGTAGAATTCCCTTACGAATTTCATCAGGCTTTACAGCATATCAGTGGGAAAACTGGACAACCATTTACTCCCTGTTTTGTCGGAAGGGGCTTATTAACAGCAGACACTATGACATATGGTTTGACTTTGGTGCAGAGAATAATACAAGCCTGCACAGAGTCATTTCTTTCAATAGGCTGGAAGTAGCAGATGGACACCTGCAGGCGTTTCTTTCAAAATTTGTTGCATCCTGCACCCCCCAACATGCATTTACATCTTCATTTGAAAGAGTGCATGTTAGACTATAGACCTGGGCCCGTATTCACGAAAAATCTTAGTGCTAAGAGTTGCTCCTAGTAACAAAATTCTAAGAAAATTCTTAGAAATGTGGGTGTTTCCTCTTAAATTTAAAGAAAAGATCCTAGTAAAGAAAAAAGTAATTCAGAAAGCATCTTAACCCTTAAAAGAGGTCTTAAGGTCCAAAATTGTTAACAGTACGGACGAGGACTTTTAAGGGGCTTAAGAGTTTCTTTAGCTGTGGAGAAAATGGATGAAACATGTAGAGGGAGAAGAAATGTGTTGCACACAATGCATGACAGTGAGTTAATAAGACGCTACACATTAGATCGTGCAGGGATCATGTTTGTGACCGAACTTATTAGAGACACGCTAACATCTCCGACACCGCGCTGAAATGCCATAGCGCCAGAAATGGACGTAATCACTACATTAACATATTTGGCAACTGGAAAAATGCAACTATGCAGCAGAAATGATTTGGGTCTGTTACAGCACTTTCAAAACCTTATTATGTCGCTGTTCATTTCCTATAAAATACGTTAAGTATGACAGCATGGTAAATAAAAAATAAAGAATATAATGTGTGTGTGCGTGCGTGCGCGTGCGAGAGAGAGAGAGAGAGCGGTAAAACAGGAAAAATTATGCTTGTAACTTCAAAGTGAAGGCTTATAATAAACCCTACTCTTAAAAGCGCTCTTTCATTTCCTTCTTGGACAACCAACCAATCACAGTCTTCAAAAGACTGTGTCATAGCTAGCAACGGGGTCAGCCCCGCCTCCTCACTAAGATAAAAGTTTTTGTCTTTTTCTCGCTCAGAGTTGCTCTCAGATTGGTCCTGAATCACTTTTAAGCTAAGACTCCTAGTTAGAAATGTTTAAGCTAAATTAGGAGCACTCTAAAATAATTCTTAGAATCTTTAAGAATACGGGCCCAGTTTATTAATTTTGGTGCTTTTCATTTGAGCGTTTTAATTTAATACTTGGGAAGTTTAATAACAATAATAGGGCAATTGAAGTCCAGATAATGAGGCCGTTTCAGCAGAGACAGCAGCTTCGTATGCCATGGGCGTTTGCATATGGTGCTGAATTTGCCAGTATCTTAGGAGCTCAAATGGTTGGGACTTTGTCATGTGAGGGCACAGCTGATGTGCTTTATTTGAACCACAATGTTTTTGTGTCAGCAGAACCACTTTTGTTAGAAAACTGTACAGTGGTGCCTCTGTCACCATTCCAGCAGACAATCTTGTATGAGACTGACAGAAATGCAATGTTAATCATGTATTACCAGATGTACCCTGAAAATTGCATAACTGAGATTGACTGTTTTGCCAAGACATGCAAAAGGGTAAGATATCTTAATGTAACTTATTCCGTAGATGGATCTAGAGCCAAAAGGTCAGCCTGTATGCTAAGTCAGTGGTTCCCAACCATGTTCCTGGAGGCCCCCCAACACTGAACATTTTGCATCTCTCCTTTGTCCGACACACTCATTTCAGATCTTGTAGTCTCTACTAATGAGCTGATGATCTGAATCAGGTGTGTTTGATTAAGGAGACAAGGAAAACAAGTCAGTTATCAGCATTTCCCGACAATTATCTGTGCTGCCTGAACATTCCCGTGAACAGTCGTTAACCTAAAACTTCCACGGCAATTTACAGTGCTGTTAATTGACAAATCACTCTTTCCATGCAGTGTTGATTTATGCTAGTTAGCTTAGCATGCTAATTAGTTAACATGATAACCAGTTGCCATTCGTTCTAATGTGGCTTTTCAGCTATCAGGTTAACCGTAAGCTACGTTAGTATTAAGTTAGTTTAGCATGCTAATCTGTCTAAAATGCCAAGTCATGCTTTTGTGAGCTCATCATCACTCCTAAACTTCTCTTCTGGAGCCTGTTGAATGTGTGTCAACTGAGAGGCGCACTGTGCTAAGCTGTTTTTCACGTTCATTCAATTTCTGCTGTTTTTGATTTTTGATCTTCCCACTCTGCACTGCGCTAAAGCCCTTACAAAAATGTCCTGTGGTAATGCAGTAGTACTACATAAATTTACCACACAACAAATGAGCAGAGCTAAATATGACAGGATTACCATAGCACTTTCTGTTGTACAGTATCACAAGAATTTACCATTAGATGACGTATGTTGTTTTTCTGTTGTTTTTGTGTTGTAATTCCAACACAACTAAATATGACAGGATTACCACAGCACTTTCTCTGTTGTACAGTATCACAAGAATTTATCATTAGATGTCGTATGTGGTTTTTCTGTTGTTTTTCTGCGGCATTACCAAAGTATTTAAACAGAGCTAAATATGACAGGATTACCATAGCACTTTCTATATAGCATGAATTACTACAGAAAATACAATGTGTTGTATTTGTATGGTATTTGTATTGTTTTTGTGTGATATTTCCAAAACAATGATATCTAGCTGGCAGAAATATAATGCAGGTGAGTGCAGTATGTCAAATAAAGTAATGTGATATTTTTAAGGTTACTATCTGAATTAATATATGATAAAAATGGCAAGCTGTAATCAACTGCTAACGTATTTTACAATATAAACAATTGTCTGATCACTTTATCATAATTTAACATTTTATTAAACTACAAATGAATTCCCTAGCACAATACATTCTCACAAAAAATTTCGTTTTATGATTTAAATTTAATTTATGACAAATGTTTTATATTGTAACTATAACAGCTATAATGTAATGACAACATCCATATTTCTAAGATATTAAATATAGTCCAGTATGTATTGTGTGTGTTATTTATATTTATATATATATAGTACACAGAATAATCAATTATTATAATTATACACATTAACATAATAACATTAATGATTAATATTATGCACACATGCATTTATGCTTGCGTTGCTTGCTGCCCGTTTCCATGGCAATGGCGACTTTCAGACTTTGGCGCACTTTTGGATTTTGAACCGTGAAGTCAAGCCTTTCTCAACCGCCAACTGCGAACCAGTTTGTAAAATGTTGCTTTTCTGATTATTTTATTTTTTCGAAGAAAACACAGTCGAAACGGCTCTATCGAGTTACACTGAAGACACGCACATTCACGACGAAACAATGGAAGAAAGTAAGCTGGCCCGCTGTGAGAAACCAGACATCTCAGTTCATCGTCAGAATCGTGTATTTTGCTGGTGAGTAGATAAAGTGCTTCTGCTGTACTTTTATGTGCATATGTTATGCTGTGTTGTATTTGTCAGTTTAATTTACCACGCGATCACATATCACTCTATTTAGATGAGATAGTAACAAGTATCAATATAACGAAACTTGATTTAGACCTAAGGTTACTGGAAATAGCATAACGTTACAGCTCTTCATTCAAAGAACGGGTTCATAAGAGTTATTTGTTCATAAATTGGACACTAAACTTGTCCAAAAAGGCCCAGCTCAATAGTGTCATGTTTGTAAACGGAACTACATTGGTGGATCAGTACATAGTATAGCCAGTTTTCATGATTTAATAGATTAATAAGATTCATACTGAGTTTAATACACTATCATGTGTTTTCTGTGTGAGTTAAGTAAACAAGTAAAGAGTGCTGCTGCAGAAATCTACTTTTGTTCCGTATTTACTGTACATGTATTTAGGTAAGAATTGTCATTATTAGTCACTATTAATTACATTTTTAATGTACTGTTGTAAAAGAGCAATATCAAAATTGCAGTCATGTTGTTGTTTTATCATTGTTCCTGGACACATGATAGCTGTGCTCATATTCAGAACAACAGCAAAACAGTACAACATGGTTTTGGCTTTGGTCTAATAATTTATAGACTAACTTTCCTGGATTTTTTTTTCAGCGCTCCCACAAAGGAATGTAGTCTGTGAGTTTTTCTTTATAACACTTTATATCAGGGGTATCACACTCGGCTCCTGGAGGGCAACTGTCCTAGCTTTGTTCTAAACCTGCTCCAACACACATATCGGTAGTTTTCAAACCAACCTAAAGGACCGTTTGTCATTTATTTATTAATGTATATTATTCATGTCCATTTTTTTATTTTGCAGAAAAAGTGAGATGTGCTTTCCCTATTCTCAGCCTCAGATGTCACGCCCACAGACCGTTGGCTAAACGTCTGATACATATGGCACACAAAAGTGGAAACCCTTCAAGAGTTTCGAAGTCGTTATCAGATTGGTTGAATTATACAGGATTTCTGGGAGACGTGTGTGTCGCGTTCTTTAACGTTCCACCTGGAAACAAAGATGTCGTGACGCCGAACTCCTCACGAATTGTGGTGACATTTCCACGCCCCGAAACGTGACGCTGAACGAAATGAACTGTGATTGGTTGTTTGACATGTCGGTCAAGCGGCCTCATGGGCGGGCCTTGGCCAATGAAAGCTGCCATGGATTCCAGACCAGCTCTGGCTACGAGAGACAATGATTTTCCTAATGTGGACACAAGATCCCTGAGAGAGGCTGCTCACAACAAATTATCAAATGAGCGAAAGCTTAATTGTGAGATGTTAATGTTTGAATACTGTGAATTTGCATTTTCATGCTTTGTTTATATTGTTTTATTGTGTCATATACCCTAGTTTGTTGTGTACACAGATGATGTTGTTACACATGGTGAATAAATGTTGAAATGTAATATGGCAGATGTAGTATGGTGTCACATTTTTGTATTTGTAACATTTTTAAGATTATGACATGTATGCTAGTATTACCCAGGTTTATGACAGAAAAACTATGGTTTTCTTACCATAACAAAACCCTGCAAAATTATTACAGGAATACCACAAAAATATAACAAAAGGACCACAGGACTATTACAGGAAAGCCAGGTATTACTGCAGAAATATGACAGTAGTACCACAGGAATATCACAGATATATTACATACAGTACAACAAAAATGCTGTGGTAAAGCGTCCCAAAAAACAACACAATACCACATAATTTTTGTGTAGTACTTTTAATGTTTTACCACATGTAATACCGCAGGTAATTTTTGTAAGGGGTATTTATGTGAAGCATTCGTATAGTTTGTATTTTTTATCTTTTATTTTTAGTTTGTATAGGGTAAACATTTATATATAGTATACTTATAGTTAAAATCTGTCAGTAGGTTAGTTGTGTATAGGTTTATAGTGTTTTACTTCATTGTTGTATGTCTGTATTTATGTAGCACCGTGGTCCTGTGAGGCACGACATTTCGTTCCACTGTATGTCCCCACATGTAGCGGAATGACAATAAAGCTCAATTTGAACTTGAACTTGGAACGACCTTTATTAATTATTTCCACTGCTGCTTGATTATCGCACAGAATAATGTGCGATAATCCCCCCCCCCCCCCCAGAGTAAGCATGACATTACAATGGGGCAGAGCCGGCGCCAGCGCAGCACTGATGAGGGGGCGACTGAGGTAACGAAAGGGGGCGATGACGTAGCGCAAAGTAAAAATAAATAAAAACATATGTGGCCCATTCACGTATTTGTCGGACCGTAAACAAGCCTGCCCGCGCTACTACTACAACTAGAATACTGGGTTCACACCAAGCGGCAACCTCCCGCTCCCTCTCTTGAAACCAACACGGAAGTGACTAAAACTGCAATTCATCGACTGGCCGCTGGAGGCTGGCTCCAAAAGGGAGTCAATCCCATGGACTCCCCATGTTAAAATGCCCAACTTTACAGCAGAAAAAAATATGTTTACAGCCTGGTACAAAAAGTGGTTTTGGTCTATATAGCTAATTTTGCCCTTCGTGACAACTGTGAGGGGGGTGAATTTTTTTATAACTCATCCGTTTAAATTATATTAAGCCTTAAAGTTCTGCATAATTAAGGGCGTGGCCACTTGAGTGACAGGTGGATTGCCGCTCTGCTCCAGAGTGAAACGCCAGCCTGAACACCAGCAGAGATAATGCTCCGAATGATTGTGAATTAAACATCTCCGATGTCGTTCATTGCAATGGATTTGATCGACTTACAAGAAAAGGAAGGAAACGTATTTAATTGCGAATAGTTATTGATTTTATGTGTGATACGCTGTCACGGCATTTGAGTCCTCACGTACTGAAGTGTGCAGCCTCAGACTGACAGCTGGCACTGAGTGAATAATCTGCATTATAAAAAAATAAAACACTTTAAAGATTATTTACAATTAATTAGTGTTGCCAAGTTATCTAGTCGTTATTGCTTACAGTGCTTTGCTATATGGAGCAGTTTGTTATATCGCGATCTATCTAATTTGTTGATGTGCCGACAGATGTATAGAAGTACACAAGTCACACTGTAATTTAAATGCGGTAGACTTTAATGGACAGTTGCCGTATAACTCCAGGCTGGCTGGCGTTATGTCTTTGCACGGCAGCACTGCTGTCACTATAGACGGGCGTGGTTTCAGCTCAGCTTCACCCACGTCCCGCCTTTTTGCCCATTTTCGATTATCCGGGAGTGACGCGCGGTGACGCACTGCCAAGATGGCAGCGGTTGGCTCCGCCCACTTTAGGCTTCAAAAACGCTCTTCAGAAACCTACGAGTGACGTCACGGACACTACGTCCATGTTTTTTACAGTCTATGGCTCACACACAGATAGTGTTTTGGTCGCGAGACAGGTCAGGGGAAGAGGTATTTTTTTTTTTTTTTTCTTCAGTGCTTTAGAATGGTGTATTAAGCATGGAGAAGCTGCTATAAAAGACGAGAGCGCAGCATTCAAATTCAAAGACATCCGTAGCGTATTTACTTTGAAATACAATGGAAAAGTACCGCTGTGGAATTAAAAATGCGTTCTGAGTGAATGACCCTTCTAAAAGGTAGTCTACTTAGCAAATACAGATGGCAGAGTATAATAAAACAAAATCGCATCAAATTCGAAAATCTGACATCCAGGAAATAACATGTCTTAGGGTAGCAGTTTTACCATAAATACGGGCCGCTGCTGGCCAAATGGGTGCCCTAAGCAGAATTGTATTGTTGTGCCCCCTCCCCAAAATATTATGGAAGTTAAAAAAAAAAACTATAGGGGTCAAAATAGACCTTTAATAAAATAAAAAAAGTAAATAAATAAATTGTAATTAAATTGAATTATTTACAAATTACAATTACAGTTACTATGGTTATGATTTTATTAATACAGCTGTCAGATCGATTTTATAGTCCAAAGCATTCAGAAATCACACAAAAGAAAATTAAGCAGCTTTACTACGATAAAACCATGATTCATTTTTGTAAGGGTTGTGATGTTCACATGTTTTTCTTGAAGAAATTATAGAGGCTGTAGCATTTCTATTGCAAAAAGGTGGCCAAAAATAAAAGATTAAGTGGATATTTTAATTAAATATTTGGTCGATATTAAAGGACTTGATCGTCCTGTGTAACAGCAGCAATTACCAGGCCTTTGGTGCCCTTTGCACGCATTTGTAATAATATGTAGCCTAATGTACATAAATTGTATATTTTGTATTACTTTATGTATTTTAACAGTTATGCAATATGATTATAAGTAATTAACCGATCATTATTGCCTCATTGTTTTATATAATGTTTTATAAGTCATTTTAAAGGCTATTGTTCACTTATAAAAAAATCTCAATACTTATTTGCAAATTATTATTTGAAGTAACAAAACCACGGTTAATTTGTGGTTACCATGGCTACAAGAACATGGAAACTCAAAGAGAACATTAAGGCAGATGCTGATGGTGAAATTATTAGACATTATTAATGTCAACAGCCAAAAAAGTTTCACAGGATTATGAACATACATGAAAATGATGCACGGGCTTCATCTTGGGCTTTTTTCTTTTTCCTTTTTCCTTTCTGGGCCCTGGACTGCTGATGTCTTTTCCCGGGCATAGTTTTCGATCATTTATGATAATTTGCATTCAGCCGCAAATATGACGGCGCCAGCGCAGATGCGGGAAGGGCGCGTCACATGTGCTTAGCTACTGTTCATTTTTTATCATTATATATAGGCTATCTGTTCATGTTTATATTTTTATTTATGTATATGTATTAGTGTTGTCAAAAGACCCGGTACTTCGGTACCAAGTCGGTACTAAAAAAATGAAAACGTCACGGTACCAGGTGTCTTTAAGTCCCGGTGGTACCGAGTACCCGGTCGACCTGGTTCTTGCTGCGTGATCGGAAAGCTGCGCAGATGCGCTCGCTTCATAACAGCACTGAGACGTGCAACATCCAAAGGAGGAAATGCATCAAACTAACAACACTTTAAAAACTGACACCCGGATCAAATGAAAGAGTTCAAGCAGGTAAGTTTCTATTTAATATTTAGATATTCTGTTATGAATATTATTCCATATTTGAATTTGAATGTCGGATTAAAATAAACTGCCGTTATAGCGGAGTTAATCCTTAGCATAAACGCGGCTAACGCTAATATAATGAGCATTAGAATGAAGTTTCTTTATTAACTACTTAATGCGCCTATAACTTTTATTAGGGTAAAAACAACAGGAGGACATGATGATATTTACTATTGTTACACACCAGAGGCTTTTAAATGAATTGTGAATCTAAAATATGCGTGTTGGAGAATGTACAAACAGTTAATAGTGTTTATGCCATATCAGTCCGTCAGAAAACAGTTCTGGCCTGTTTTTGTTTTTTTCATAATTTTTTTTTTTTGCTAGTTGGTTGCTAGTTGTTGTTATTCTTGGCTGGATAACTAGCAGGTTTAAAAGCCCTTTAAAAATAAATATGTACACAGTTTGTATTAAATGAAAGTACAGTCAAATGTTATCTCCTGTATAGACTTTACAATGACTTCATGTTATTATCTAACATCAACTTACAGTGAGTGAACAATATATTTTTACAACATTAATTAATGTTTGTGAATGTTATTTAATACAAACACATGATCATTGTTCATTGTGCATTAAATAATTTTAACAGATTGAACTTTGATTGATTGATTGATTTTATGTATTTGTAAATTTTGAAATTAACCCTAAGAAGAATAATTGCAATATATAACTATTGTTTATGTGATAGGTCATGTTATCTAAAAAAATGGAATCTTATTGTAAAGTGTTTTTAGTACTACAGTTTCCTTCTATTTGATATGCACTTGTCTTAAAATATATAATCTTATCTAAATTTATTATAAAAGCTGAGGTTTGTTATTTACTGAAATGTTATATTTTAGCTGGAGTCAATGATCTAATGTTGTATTTGGTCAGACTCAGCCCACTGCTTTACTAATATTATATTTTCCTTTTACAGCTGCAGGAAGATCATGAAGCACCAGCAAACCCTAAAACAGACAGTTTACAGTTGTTTTTCAGCGGCAGCAGAAATATGACAAACTTTTGGGTGGAACTTGTTTACTTTTTTTCATACTTTTATTAATTGTGGAAAAACTTGAAATAATTTTAAATAAGCATAAAAAATGGCATTGGTTTTTGTGCAGTTTATTTTTGTTTAACTTTATTAATAAAAATGTGTTTTTTAATTAGCATATTTTTGTGTTTTGCTTTGGTACCGAAATTGGTAACGAGAACCGTGGATTTTCACTGGTATTGGTACCGAATACTGAAATTTTGGTACCGTGACAACCCTAATATGTATATATTAATATAGAACTAATTTAATTTAAAAAAAAATTATGCCCTATGCAAACTGCGTACTCTGCTTATAGGGAGCGGCGGTACACCACCACAACCACCAGAAATACTCAATTGTGTCTGTTTTACAATGAAACACAAGCTTATGGCGACCGATTCCCTGACATAACACATTCATTGCGGCCCATTTAACAGATGCATCATTTTAAGTTTAACAAACTGAACAGCATCAAACAATACAGCAAAATAATCAATTAACTACGATAATCTAGCCCTCTATTAAACATTAAAAAATTATTTCATCATACCTTTAGCTTAGTCAGTAGTGCTGCATAATGCCTGCATTTAGTTGAAACGCTTGCGCGGGAAGTTTGTGTGTCAGATGTAACAATTAAAAAGCGACTTTGTGAAACAGACTGTCCTAAATGTTTGCTATAGTAGCATCATATTAATGCTAGAAAGCCTATTTGTTTGGCAACTGTGTTTTTTAAATAAACCATTATATTTCATAAATAAAATCTATTTTCACACTCATCTTGAGTGAGGGGGCGGGATAGTCCGAGTGAGGGGGCGACGCCGGCCCTGCAATGGGGTAGATTTCGAATAGCGCTGTAGATTTAATATCGGACGGAAGATTTAGAATCTCGATTGGCCATTTATGCGCGAACCACTTGTTCCCGAAAATCCCTCCGAAACCTGTGGAGGGCGTGGCATTTGTGAAAAATTGAAGGGAGCTTGAGGTTTCGAAAGTGTCGTTATAAAAGAAGGGAATTCCGTTCCATTCATTAAGCAGATGGGACCAGAAATGTAATTCGGAAAGGCAACCTTCGTCGAGCGTGATTTAAATCGTGTAGGTTAGGAACAGTTCTTGATAGATCGAGAAGTCTAGATATGAATGCGCAACCATGGGGAATGATACGCATTGCGAAATTAAAATGACCTAGTAAGGACAGCAATTCATGTTTTGAAATAGATTTTACGGTCTCAGAAATTATTTGGTGGATGCGGTTGAGCTTGTCCTCTGGAAGAGAGGCTTGCATGGCCTTGCTATTCAGGATTATCTGCAAGAATTCATGTCGAGTAGTTGGGCCGATGTTTTTTCTTCTGATAGTGGAACTTTAAGTTTGGAAAAAAGTTCCTTTTAAAAGTTTAGATAAACTATGATCTGTGGGAGAGTTAGGAAAATCAATTACTAGAAAATCATCTAATAAATGTAGTACGAAGGGGAGTTTGTATTTGTTTAGCAGGATCCAGCACAAAGCCTACGAGAGACAATCGAAAATTTTAGGGCTACTACAGCAACCGAAAGTTAAGTGTACTGCAAAATACATTTTGGATCTCCATCTAATGCCAAAAAGGTGCCATTGAGAAGGATGTAGTGGCATGATTTTAAATGTGTCTACGATGTCTGCTTTGCTTAGCCAGGTGCCTTCACCTGCTGTTGTAATGAATTTAATAGCTTGATCTATAGATTGGGAAAATATGTGATCTGGAATTAGGCTATTAATACTGGGTGTAGTTGAATTATGAGGGGAAGAGAGGTCGATAATTAATCTTTTCTTCCCTGAATATTTTCTAGTAGCTACACCGATTGGGTTTATGCGAAAAATAGGAAATGGGGATTTATTGAAAGGACCTATAATATAGCCTTTATCTAATTCTTTCTGAATAAGTTTGTCCACTATCTCAGGTTCTTTTAGGGCTGACATGAGATTTTTGCAAACATATATAGAGGAGGGAATTGAACTAAGTCCTGCCAAAAAACCTTGAATTAAACCAGTGATGAGAATATTAACCCAACAACGATTAGGGTGAGAATGCAAATCCATAGACAGTTCTTTCATGTTGACAGGGGTAGAAGGATGTTTATTCATCTTTTTTTGGTGCATTGGTTGGAGACCTTTGGACCTGCGATGACAAATACTTCTAGGATGACTGTCACCTCATTGAGAACAACAATGAAGGAATTTACATTTAAGGTAAGGGCACACAGATTTTTTGAAATTAATACAGAAGGGAACTACAGAATTAAATGGATCATTCACCTGTTTAGAGTTATAAGGAAAGTTCTTAGTTCCAGTAGAGTTCTTAAAGAGAGCGTTGGAGCTTTGCGTTTGAAGGTATGCTGTTCTTGGACATAGACTTTCAGAGTGAGAAAAAGATCTGCAAACTGTACAGGATATAGTTCTGTGGCCAGTGAAATGCCTGCTAATCAGTTCGAGGTCTAGGACTGACCAGTCAAGTTTTCTACTGAAGCGTGATATGTACATAGCTGCTTTGGCAGAAAGAGATTTGTGATATTCGTAGAAGAGTGAGCCACCGTAGTTGAGAGCCAGGTCTGAAATAATAGCCAAAAGCAACATTAAATTCAGCTAAAGATAAACTTTTGGACAGTCTTGGATTGCATTCTCAGGTTATGAGGTATTGCTGCAGCTGGAGGGATGAACGGGGAACTGTTTGCTGTTGCTGGCAGCACTTTAGCAAGGCTGTGCCGTGGAGAGATTTCCTGGGATGAGGACGCCGTGTTATCTAACGGCGGAGCAGTCCCCCAGCAGTTTAGTAGTGTTGGTAGCTCTCTGAGCCACTTCGGCAGGTGTAGAGTCGCCATCGGAAGCTTGATCTACTAGAGATAACACCTCATCTATGTCCAGATGAGACATGATTCCGGAAAGGTAGATAGACAGCAGCAAGAAGAAAACTGTAACATAAGCTTTCATAATCGCGCAACGTACCGAACACAGGCTAGGATACGCTATATATGCTTACGTGGATTAGGAAATACTCCTGATATGCTTGTGCTATGGTGTATGAATGAACCAATTACAGATTAGTTAGAGTTTCATGCCTGAACTATGTATTTCTCATTCACACACAAGTTTACGTTAAAAACACATGAGTTACAAAAACAGTCGGTTATGTCTATGAAGGTAAACAGCTGGGAAAGAAATTGCATGTGTGGCAGCAGCATAATATACAGTAAATAAATCAATAAATCCACTGCTCGCTTGTGTCCTATGAGGCTGGGACTCTAAATAGTGTTCTGTGCTCGTCTGTGCAGCCAAAGACAGAACAGTTAGCATGCTCTGCTCAAACTTTTTCCATGGCATTAGAACTGGTACACCGCTGTCACTTGCAAAATCAAAATGATGGCGTGTGGGTGGAAACTTGCAGAATAAGGGGCGGTAATATTATAATGAGATCCCTTTGTAACGTAACTAGGGGAGTGAAATCAGACGCGCTCGTTTTTTCAGACGCTTGCAGAAAAAGGCTTACCAAAACAAAGTTACTGGGTTAATCTTTTTCATGTTACCTTGGTTGGTAGATGCACTGGGGACCTGATTATAGCACTTAAAACCTGGAAAAGTCAGATTTTCATGATATGTCACCTTTAAAAGAGGAAAAGTGATCAAGCGCATCCATTACAAATATCTAAATTCATATAATTTTGGTTTAACTTCTGCGTAATGACTTTATGTAATTTCAGTCCTTACCTCCATTAATGAGAGTGGAATATTTAATGTAAATGTGTATATCAACATGAAAACAGAGCTTAAAATCGTTGTTTTTACTTCATTCATTTTCTCACTCCAGGAAAAAGAGTTTGCGTGCATGTGCGCAAATTTTCCCATCAAGTTTGTTTTTATAAATCCCACCTTTTGCGCAGGAAGTGGCGTACACTTCTTTCAGGGCTGGTTTTGTGCGTACGCAACGGTTATAAATGAGGCCTCTGATGTTGCTGTAACCTCACCATCCTCAGTGAGGTCAACAGCTGAAAGAGGAAGAGGAAGAGAAAGAAAATAAAGGAGCTGATCCATGAGATGGAGGAGAGGGAAGCAGAAAGAGAAATGGAAGCTGTTGAAAGGGAGGAGAGGTGATGGAGAGAGATGGTGGAAAAGGAGGAAAGAAGAGAAAGAGAGAGACGAGAACGAGAGGCCAGGGAAAGAGAAGAAAGAAGGGACTGAGAAATGAGAGGGAGAGAGAGGAAAAAAGAGACAGGGAGACAAAGGAGAGATTTCTTCAGCGTTTAGAGCTTATTGCAAAAAAAATATTTTAACAAAGAATATTAATATTAACTACACTTTCTTTCCATTTATTTATGTTGGGATTTTCAGTGTTTCATGCTGTTTTACCAAGTTTTATTCCAGTGTTAGTAAGCAGTGTTAGTTATAAGAGCACAACGTTTAAGACAAAATCACTTTCGCATCAAGTAGTATAATAGTGTTTAAAGCAACACCAAATGGAAATTTCTTAAAACTTTTTTATAATGGTGCCAGGAAAATGAACTTCAGCATCTTCAGACAATTTTCAAGTTTCTTGAGGTTAACGTAGTAATATCATCTACTAATCTCACTAATCTCATTTATAGGGCTTCACTTTATTACCCCAGAAATAAAGTAATTTTGTAAAATTAAGCTCAAATAAATATAAATATAACCCACAAGTAACATTTGTGATATGTAGTTAGAATTTCAAAGAAATGTTATACAAATTCACACACACAGCCTTAGGCAGTGCAACAGTGGTTGGTGGGTGTCACCTCTGGGGACCACTGCAGCTCCGAGATCCCCTGCCGATTAGCCTGGGGCTGCAATATCCCCAGTTACCAGTGTGTGCAGCCACGAGGAGGCCCGACAAGAGTCTCGGTGATGGAGAGGCTGTGCACTGGCAGAGGAAAACTGGTATAAAAACAGGGTTTTTCAGGTCTTAAAAGTCTTATTACACCCTTCCACAATTTTAAGTCTTAAAACAGAGCAAAAAGTCTTAAATTCATTAAGGCAGTAAATGTACACCCAGATAGTAGACCAACACTGAATCAACATTGAATCAATGTTGATGCATCAATCGAATTATCATTGAATCAATGTTGAAGTTTAACATTGATTTTTCATCAGGTCTGCACCCTGAAATAATGTTATTTCAACGATGAAAAATCAATCAAAAATCGATCAAGATGGACACAAAATCAACATTTGTTCAACGTAAATTAAATCACTTATTTAACATTGAAACAACATAGAAATAATATCAAAGCAATCTTGCTTTATGTGCAGCAGGATTCTCTGCCAATTAATTGGCTGTTTTTACTCCTTTCAACCAGAGAACATGTAGGGAAGCAATTAATATGCTTTTGAATCAAGAAGTCACTCAAAGTAGACAACATCCTTCAGTTTACATACAAATTTATTTATTTATGCCCCCACAGTTGGAACAGGAAATTATCACATTCAAGAAAAACAAGTGGTTCTAAAAATGACAGCATGGAGACTTTAAGACAGTGCTTAAGAACAACTTCAGAGAGCTTAAAATACAACTTAAATACAGAATATGATAAAAAATGAATGACAAAGTGACTTAAAACAATTACATGGAACATTTCATTCTGAATTTAAAAAATAAATACCAGGAGAACAGCCATTCATGACAGAATATAACTAATGCAACCTGCATCTGTAAAATGTAAGTAAATGCAAACTCACCAACAAAGAAAGAAACAGTTACAACAGTTCATGGTTTAGGACTTGAAGAAATTCAAGGATTAAAGTTACTCTTCTGATGCAAAAATTATGTCCTTAATGAAACGGATAGTCGGATTTTAAACGGATAGATGAACTCAGGATTCTCCAACACGAGCAATACCCCCAATCCGTTCAGGGGCATAACGGAGCCATTTTTGCACTGTCACAGTGTAGTCAAACTCTGAGGCCTCCTTTTTCTCCACTTTCAGTTGTTGCTGTAAGGCATCTAAAGAATAAAAAAAAAAAATGGGAACAAAAAGGAAGTTAGAACTGCACAATGTTGTAAAACATTTCATTGGTAGTAGTTTATTACTGAAAGAAGATGGGTCCTAAAAATTTGAAAATGCGACTTACAAATGTACTACTTGAAATTGGATCAAATGTACTACTTGAAATTGGATCAAATGTTTACATTTAACTTAAAACAAGCTGAATTCAAATGTAAGACTATTTTAATAATTTTAATAGACATTTTCTTGAAGCATCAGAAGACCTACTGGATGACTGAATGGAAAAGCTGTCAAAAGATTAAAAAAAAAGGTAGATTATTAGTTAACAAGGCTTGATAGTTTGAGCATTTTACTTGCATTTGTAACAAAAAAATATGTGTACAAACTGTAAAATGAATTTAGGAGTATGTGAATAAAAAGTAGACCCCCCCCCCCTCTTTTTTAATTCAAGGTAAAAAGGTAAAATTAATTTTAAATCAAGGTCACAAAGTCTTAAATATTTTAAACTGTTGTAACAAAGGCTTTAATTATCTTTTTAAGAGGTCTTTACAGAATTTGCAATATGGCTTAATGCAGTCTTTCCCATTCATTATTTACTGTGATGGCCAGACATAGTCTAATCTGTCCTTCTATAGTTTCATAAAGAACCAAAAATATATTTTAACTTATAATAAAAAAAGGTCTCTAACATTATATTAATGTTATTTCACAAAATTTTTAGATTTTATAAAATTGTGCACTCATGATTTTTCTAGAATAACTTTTGCTGCTGAATTATCCACTAACCTAGTTTATAATACAGGGTTTCTGCAGGATTTTTAAGCTCAAATTTAAGACTTTAAGACCTTTTTTAAGACCTCCACAAATAAAATTAATACCATATGAGCGGGGCAGGGCAATGTCTATAGTACCATATTAAACTGTAAAATGACTGTCAAAAGCATAATTTACAATTCATATACAAGTTTTCACAAAAACTAAAAGTTTTATAAAATGATAAACTTTACATTTCAACCTTTAAACCACTATTAAGAAAATGGATAAGTCAAAAGTATTAATTATATTGATTTTAGCAATTATTATCAATAAATTATTATATAAATTAAATAACATGAATTAGGGGTGTGCGAAATTGACAAAACAATATATCTTGATATTTTCTGGGATTTTATCGATAACGATAGTTAGACGATATTTTGCTGAGTGTGTTATTGTGCTGATATCTAAAAGATTACTGTGGACAGCTGACTCCTGAATTTTTTTGATATTCTTCATATTCTGTGTGGTCAGTTCACAGCAGTGATAGAAATGATTTTTTTTTCAACAAGTTTTATGGGCATTTTTACCTTTAAGCCATTTTTTCTAAAAGTGTGCATCATCTTTTGAGTCAAATTCTTGCATTTGGGCTGTTACCAAGCAGATGAAATCAGTATCAACAAAATGTATCTTTGCAATGCATATGAAGTGGCATTTAGATGTATTTACACACTGTTTAATGCAGCTCGGAAGGACACAGAATGCTAACCTGCAGTTACAAATGCATAAATAATGTTTTGATATTTGAAACATAAAACGTTGAAAACTGATGTTTGAAATTATTTTTAAAAAATGAAGATACTTTAAATGTGAAATTAAAACGGCCAATAGGTGGCAGTAAGTCAGTGTTAATAAGTGAGTCATTGCGATTGAACCGAATAATTTAAACGGTTGATTCATTCAGGAACGAATCACTGTCATGTTGCTCAGAGACACAAAACAGCACTGTGACTGTGTTTGGAATTATTTTTGTTGGAGAAATAGAGCAAAAGCAGGAAATATGATGTCTAAAATGTAAGTCTCTTAATATTAACTTATTGTTTATTGAACTGTTGCATAAAATCAAAATCACACTTGTAATCATGCTGACTTTTGGAGAAAAGATGGCACTCTTCGAGTTATTATTAACTGTATGTGAAATTATATACTGTAAATATAGGCTATACATTTTCTGCCCCCATATCTTAAATTATGTGTTCATTCTAAATGTATTTTAATAGACTGAATCGTGCAGTGAAACTCGTACGCACACTAGTTTAACCTGTTAACTGATTCATTCTCTGCCAGCAGGTGTCGCCTTTGGTTGAAATATAGCAGTTTTCCCGGCAAAGACAGAACTGAAGCAGCGCAGCACCGGACTTTGAACGTGCAGTGCTCATGTTTATTTAATGAAATCATAGCCTTTTGAAGTTTAATCCTCACATTCAGCCATATCGCAATTCTGGTCTTTCCGTCTCCAAATTTAAGACCTCTTGAAATCATAATTAAGACTTTCTTGTACAATTTAAGACTTTTTAAGACCCCGCGGACACCCTGATAATAGTATGTTTGTCAGATTATGATTCTATTTTTTTTTCACGCAACAGCATCGTGACTTTGAAACATGCTATTTAATTAAATCATCACCTATTGAAATTTAATAATCACATTAAGCCATTTTGTGATACCTGTTTTTCTGTTCCCAACGTTAAGACCGCTTGAAAAGATAATTAAGTCTTTTCTCATTCCATTAAAGATATTTAAGACATTTTATGGACTTGATAAAACTGAAAAATTTGATAGAACTGAATTTAAAATGAAGACACGCGTGGATCCTGACTTACCAAACATGCACATGTTGAGCCTGGTGTCTTTAAATGCAGTTTTTCGTTTACGCTCATTTTTCAGCTTCTTCCCTGCCCAGTTCATCTGAGAGGCCAGCTCATTAGTAAGAGTACAGGCCAGCATCCTTCTTATACGTGCCTCAAAATATGGATAGGTTACAAAAGAATGCTAACATATTTTCCCTGCTAGAAAGTAGGGGTGTAACGGTACACGTATTCGTACCGTACAGTTCACGGGGCAAATTCCAAATGGAAGTGATCATCCCTATGCCCTGTACCATTATGTAGTCGTTTGGAATGCACTTGGCAATGGGAGAGACGTAATTTCCTCATTATCTCCAGCTGGGATGTTCCTGTGACAACGCAGCAGTGTCCGTCGGCTGATTCGCTGAAGTACACAGCATACAAAATATACATTTTATATTTTAAAACGTTTTATATATTGTGAAGAGTCAGCTGCCTCCCCCTAATAATCAGCACTCCCCGTCCCTTAATCGCAGCCCTTCACCAGGCTCCCGACGGGAGTGGGTGTGTGAGAGAGGAGGGGCGCTGAAACAGCCAGGTCTGGCGGCGTGTAATGAGGCACACACCTGAAGTGAATGGAGCCTCATCACCGCCGCTGTTATATGCCGGCTGCGCCTCTCCTCTGGAGACCGGTCTCTTCCCCCGTGCATGCACGCTGGTGTCCTCGTGGGTCCAGGAAGGGAGCGCGGAGGGATTTCCGCGCCACCAGAGTCCGAAAGCCGCACCCGTTTTACGGCCGTCGGGCCAGGATGCCGGGCCGAGCAAGTCCCGCCGGACTCCGCGGAAGAAGAGGAAGAGCCGCCGCTATGATGAAGCCGCCGCCCCTCGCACCCCGGACCAGAGCGGGAGCGCGTGCGGCCGCCGGACTCCGCCCCTTACCTGGACCCTCCCTTCCAGAACACTGCCCTCCTTCACGAGCCCCGCAGCACGACGAGGACACCAGACCCCCTGTTTCTTTTGGACACTTTTTCCCCTTTGGTCACTTTATTTTATTATTTCTGTTTAATAAAAGCCTCTCCGAGGCCTGACGCCACACCCACTGTGTCTGTCGTTTGCTCCTCCCGTCACAATATATATTAGTTTTCATATATTATATAGCATATTTTAAAAACTTTTTAAAATATAAAATGTACAGTTATTTGGAACAGTTATGCTATCAACAATAAAAAGACATATGTCAGTAAAACAGCGACATCTGCTGACGGACACCATGCTGCGTTGTCATGGGAACATCCCAGCTGAAGATAATGAGGAAATTACATCACTCCCTTTGCCAAGTGCATTCCAAACACTACATAATGGCACGTGTATGCCCTGTTCACTCCAAAGTCCCCACTCCAAGGGCTCTGCCCTTCAAAGGCATAGGGATGATCACTTCCATTTGGAATTTGCCCCGTGAACTGTACGGTATGAATACGTGTACCATTACACCCCTACTAGAAAGCTTTAAAAAACAATTTGCCTGCTAGATGTGTTTTGAATGAAAAACAAGATTTAACTTACCATCGCACGTCTTGCATCTTCATTTTGAAGAATCCGCTCTGCTGCTTCTAATTCTTTGAAATCTTTTAGAGGGAGTGAAAGAGGTAATGGTGGAGAGACAGGTAGCTGCTGTCTCATGAAACTCTGGACCTCTAGACGGAGTCCTTTCACTTCTGAAACTAGTTCAGCCAGTGTTTCCATCATTTTAGAATAAGCAATGTCTTGAAAGGGAAAGCAGTTTAGAAAAAACACGTTACACTACACTCCATAAACAATCAAATTTCGAAAAAAGCTGATCAACCACCCTTTAATAAATAAATTAAACCTCTTTCTTCCCTTTACAAAATTACAGATTGTTTTATCTTTAAGATATCTAACTGGTCAATTATATAATTACTTGCCTTTTATTATCTGCCTTGATTCAGAAGATTCCATTATCTGACCTATAACAATTTCAAAACAAAGAAAAAAATAAGAATATTCAACACCTGTTCAACATACCAGTTGGCAGAAATTCAAGGTATCACTTAATTTTGTATGTCCCTTTAACAAATTATTTTGACTGAAATAACGCTGCACCTACATGTCTAGTAACTCTTGTTAGAGTGCTAGAATAAGTTGGTATGTACTTGCAAAGTTACTAATAGTTAGTAAAATGTATGTTAGGGGAACATCACAAAGAGTTAGCAGATATTAATTTGACAGTCGACTTATACTCTAATGAGAGTTAGTTGACATGTTGCAAAGTTACTTATAGTCAGAATGTTCAAAAGTGACCATCAAAAATTGTAACAAAATTTATTCTTTCCATATGCAAGCGAATCTGTGAAATGTCCCTCTGACGGGACTACAAAAAGGGAAAAAAGGAGGAAAAACAGTCATTAGGTTTATGTTTCGGACCAAACATTGGATGTAATTTTGGTGATGTATTAATGTATCGAAGTGTGTTAAAGATGTACAAGAAAACAAATGTAACAAATCTATAAAACTGGTCATATAATATATGAATTAATATTGCAAGGTTTTCTGTTTATTTTTTTTATAGATAGAAATAATAGACATGTTAGAATATTAATTAGGGGTGGAACATTTCAAATTGTACCTATGGTTTGGCACTATTATTGCAAAGGTTAACTGCCATAGACTAAAAGTTTATCATGTGAACACTTCAAGTCTTGCCAATGTAAACATTCAAGTGATTTTAAACCATTCAAGTGCATAAATATGCAAAATAACTCAATTGTAGAGCTGCTTCTCAGACAACATGCAAACACAGAATTAAGCCCTATTTAGATGGGAGTAGTTTTCTAAACTACGTTTGAGTTTTGATTCTTATCACTTGACGTCTGCGATTTTCATGTACCAATTCGGACAGGACTAACATCTCCGTGTTTATTACAGAATAGGGATGTAACGATTAACGGTTTGACGATAAATCATGATAAAATTCCGAAAAACAGTAGGTAATTTGCTCTGGAATTATTACAGAGGTCGTGTGAGAAAAACACAGACATGGCAGATTCGGACGGGATTAAAAACGCAAAGTATGTCTGTGAAACACAAATTTCTCTAACGACCCCCTGTAAAACTAGTCCCATCCGAATAAGGCTTTAAGTTCTTTTGTGTCTTTTTGCACTTGAATGGACAGATACAGGCAAAATTCTCTCAAAAGTTTGTAGATGTTCTTTTTACCTTACCATTAAAGGGACTCTGGCTTTCATACAGTAGATCTAAATACAACAAATAATGGTTTTAGAATTTGCTGCTTGTGTATGTGTACTCAACATTGTCTTTGCAAATAGTTACCATTATACATATTGTGGTATTCTCCCATGCTGTTTAAAGGTGCTGCTGAAATGAAATGCATACAGAGCTTATCATAAGTTAAGAGCCCCAGAGCAATTGTAAACAAATAATATTTGAAATTTTCAAAAGGTATGACAACTGGTTGATCACAATTAAATATCTGATAACCTTCATTGATCCTTGTGCCACGTACTCAAACTTTGTAGTGGTAACAAACATTCAGAAGCTGTTGTCACATGACAAACACTGAACCTTAATTCAGCACAGCTGTCGAGGCTGTTACCTTACAAATTAGTATTAAACATTATTTTTACAAAGACTTTTAAGGGTTCATATTAGTCAACAATGCTATCTTACCCTAATCTAATATAGTTCCCTATTCTAAAGTGTTACCGACATCATTACTGTCAAACATATTTGAATGTTATCACTCAACCTAGCAGTGTCATCAAAAGTTGAATAAATACCTTTTCTGTCATTCCATGAAGTACACTGGTTTGAATTACTGGAGATGGCACTCCCTGGCTCTTTCACTGAAACAAAGATATGTTTTATCAATCAGTCAAATCAGTGAATCAGTCAAAACCCTGTAACCTCTGCCCTTGTTCATAAAGGAAATTTACAAACAACAAAATCAGTGGCTAGCAAGTACTGAATAGACAGTGATCTATTATTGTTTTACATACAGACCATATGCAATATGTTTAAAAAACAAATTGTCATTTCCACTTAAGTAGTTGTAGCTTTAAAATTCAATATCAAGATTACCGTTTTAGATATCTGTAAGTGCTTTACCTGCAAGTAAATGTTGATAAAGACTGGGCTCATGGTGAGGCACATCTTCCTCCAAGCTGAGGGCAGCTTTCACATCAGAATGAAGAGGGCCACATTGGGCACCAGCAGCAGGGGGTCGCTGAACTTAAAGTCATCACACAGAAAACACACATGATAATTAGAACTGATTATTTTAAAGGGATAGTTCACTCAAAAATAAAAAAATTATGTCATTAATTATTCACCCACATGTTGTTCCACACCTAAGACCTTCAATCATCTTCAGAACACAAATGGAGATATTTTTTAATGAAATCCTAGAGCTAGAGTACTTCACGTGACTCCAGTGGTTTAACCTCAGTTTTATGAAGTGATGCGAGTGCTTTGCCTCCAGACGATCAGACGTTATTCTGTGAATGTGCTTTGGACACATTTTTATTTTGCAAATATAGTGGTAATTTTTTTTTTTTTTTTTTTTTTTGTGCAAACAAAGCACTCGCATCGCTTCATAAATCTGAGGTTACTTTAATGATGTCCTACCTTTCTGGACATTGAATGTACAAGATGTGTTGGATCTCTATGGAGGGAAAGAAATCCCTCGGATTACATAAAAATATCTTCATTTGTGTTCCAAAGATAAACAAAAGTCTTACTGTGTGGAATGACACAAGGGTGAGTAATTAATAACAAAATTGTATTTTTCGGTGAACTAACCCTTTAAAGGCAGTCAAGATTGTTGCTTGCCAATTTACTTGAGCTGAAAACTTCCCAGAATCAAGCAAAAGTGCAGTATATGGCTAGGCGATAAAACAATAATGATAATTATCACAATATACTTTTCCCTTGATAAAACAATAACACATGTTTGATAAATGTTATATATACACCTCCTGATAATGTTTATGCGGCAAAAGTGGAATGAATCCGCGTTAACTGCACCACAAAGAACAATTATCAGCTCGGCTCAAAGGGCAGCGCAGCCTGAGTAGATGCGTTTACTCGCTGATGATCTTGATCACGCGACCAGTGTTGTGAGATCCAGTGAGAAGCGCTTGAATTCAGTGAATATCAATTTTTTTATTATTATAAATGTTTTGAATATTGTACCTCAGATTTGTGAAATGTTCACTTATTTGCAAGTGTTTGGCAAGTTCTGACAAAAAAAATCTAAATTAACTGACATTTATTGTGATAATTACCGATATCGACTTATATGAGAAATTTGATCATCATAATTTTTTGGGCCATATCACCCAGCCCTAGTGCAGTAGAACAGAATCTACTTGATTTTGACTGTGGCAAACACCAAAGTGACAAAGTGAAAATAAACATTTGTTATGCCTTAAAATAAACATGCCTGAATGAAAGTGTTGTTTAAAAGTTCACAGAAAACATTAGCATGAATTTAGGATTTTACAAACAACTTCATCCTGAAGTTAAAATAGTTAGCCTACCGTTTCTTGTGGATTTCCAAATTCCACTGCTGGAGGTGGCTACACCAGCAATTCCTGGTCCTTCTGCTGCAAAGGAAAAAAAAAGAAAAGTTAATTATTAGTGCCAGTCAACTAAAGCCTGTGACAGACACCGATTAATGTCAGATTTGTTTACAAGAAAATACATAATTATTGTTGAACTACTGAAAAACTATGTACATTTTAGGTTTTTGGACTCGGCCACAACATTATATTGCAGTATTCATTTGTAGGTGACATAACATGACATTTTAAAACACATTTGTTTCCTATATGGCAGGGAAAGTGGATCTGAATAAGAGAAAGATAAGAAAATAGTGTGGAAGATTTTTTTAAATTAATCAAAACTAACAAACAGGATACCTGGTATCACAATCCTTGGAGCCTGAGGAAATTTCTTCTTTTTAACCTCAGTGCATTCCTCCTCTGAGTCAACATCCTGACTATATACAGGGTTTGGTCTGAAACAAAGAATCAGACTGCATTATAGACACAATTTCAAAGAAAATGTTATCAATTTCTTTATTATTTGTCAGTTTAAATAACATTACTTTGACTTTCTTCTTGGTCGTCCATCAAACTCCTCCTCTGACTGCATATCAGTTGTGTCACAGTTTTCTTTTATATATCTCTGCAGGCTTCTTTGGGCTTCTTCATAAGTATCTGTGGGAAAAAAAAGACATTTAAGATATAGTTTGGGGAAAAACATTCATACTGTGCCCCTCTGTAACCCCTTCTACTGCTTCAACCCCTTGTACTGTATCAGATTCCAACTGAATACCAAAAAAAAATCAGATTTGGACCGACAGTGTGAGGACAGCCTTAATACTTGAAATGAACAAAAGATGAACGAAAATCTTGTTGCTTTCGATTTACATAAGGGTGAGTAATTAATGACAGGATTTTCATTTTTAGGTGAACTAACCCTTTAAAATAACACTTCAACAGATGTTTACTTACCACGACTTATTAAACATCTCACTGGCTCATAAAAAATCCATCCGTCACCTGGCTGGAGGCATTTTTTTTACTGCGGCATGAATTTTCGATCTCTCTTTGGGGGGAAATGGTGGCCATGATAATTTGTCACCATGAAGCCAGTTCTGAGGGACCTATTTCAGTGCCACCATTTTTAAACTGCACAATGCACCACTGCTTCTTGTTTTCCATTTAGACACCTTGAGAAAAGAAAGCAAAGATAGTAAATAAAAACTAAAGACAGAGGACTAAGTCCAAGAAACTTAAATTATGTACCTAATATCACTGAGTCATCCACATCATAAACCATATTTTCCAAAGGTGTTGTCCATGTACTGAGTTAATATTCATCAATACAACATGATTTTTACTCCGTACAAGGACAACACTTTTGTAACGTATGGTTTATATTAAAAGAAAATGTCCACAATTATAAATTTAGAATATAAGGCCAATAATCACAAATAATAAAACTACCACTACCTTTATTATTTATTCACTGTCTTTGCTAACAGGGTATGGGACCTCTACTTCATTTCATATGAAGCATAGGCATGGCAATGAAGCCATTTTTGTCAGGGTAGAGGACACATTTATTTTGAACATGTGCCAGTCTGCATGCCCCAAGATTATCATGCATCTGCCAGACATTGTAACACCCTATGAGTGAAGACATGCAGGGATATGAAAAGTATGACTCCTGATGTTTGAAGTTTTGATATAGTACAAATGTCTGTTCTTTCACCTTAATTATATTCCTAACAAGAGCCATTGCATCTCCAACCTGTATGCAGTTATCTCCTTCCTTTGTGGATAATGTATATTTATATGTAGTAACTTTTCTGTATTGTTCAGCCAAGCTAAACTGAGGAGGTAATGGACCATCAAAATGGAGGCCGTGTAAAGTGCACTCTTTGAATGCCACTGGAATCTGCATACAGGGGATTTCAGAAAGTCTTTTTACTACTTGCTGCAATGGTAAATGTGGCTTACGCAACAGATGCTTGATTTGTCCTAGATAATTCTCAAAAGGAAAACCAGACACATTATCCAGAGGCCCGAAAAGCTTATACTCATCTGCAAGGTGTATTACTTGGTGTACGTTGAACACAATTTCACTCCTGCCATAAAGCTCTCCAAAATGGCTTACAAAGGAGACAAGCATGTTACGAGCCAACTCAACCATGCCATCCGAGGTGCAAGGCGAGAGAAGCAAACACATCCCAACAGAAAACAACATGAAATTATCATACAGCTCACTGGGAATGCTGTTTCTGAGTACAATAGGCCCTGTATACAACATGAATGAGCGTAGCTCAGTGGCTTTCCAGCGATCAATCTCTGTCAGTGACCTGGGCTTACGGTTAAATTCGACAGGTGTGTGGGCACGGAGCATCATCAGTTTTGAAGAAATTTCATTTATGGATTGTCTAGATAATCGTGTGGCCAGTGAATGTCCTCTTGTCCACAGGTACAGTAACTTCCTAGTGACACCTAAACAGCAAAGGTGCATATAGTCTAATGGGAACATCGAGACCATTTTTACTATGCCACTTAAAGGAGAAAGCTTCTGTCCCAAGTGATGTTCTTCATCAAGCATTGCATCAAAGTCTTCATCAGTTCGTGGTTTTGCATTTGTCTCTGGGTATGTCATCTTGTTTTTCCACTCCCCTAACTGGCAGCATTTGTCACGCCCTGAATAACCATTGTGAGCCTTAGTCATCTTAATAAATGCACGAGCAGGTGCATCACACACAAAGGAAGAGACAATTACTTGGAACTTTCTACCACAGTAAATGATACCATTAGCCAGCAAATCTGTCAAATCTTTAATAAAAGGGTTTAAGTATTCAAACACACTTTTTGGCTTGCTAATCCCACAAAACAGACCAACAATGAATGGGGATTTACTGTAGTCACAATTGACTAAAGCAAGGATCGGCCAAAACTGAACCTTGGATCTTCTAAAAAGAGGGAGCCCATCAATATTGAACTGAAGCTTTAGAGTATGCAAATCTGTAGGCAAGGTCAAACATTTCAACCGGGATAGCAGTCCCTTAGCCAATCCAAAATGGTAGTATTCTCCTCCTTCCATTTTGGTAGTAGGCACATCAACTTGACTCTTAAAAACTGTCCTTGCATCTTTTGGGAGTTTGGGGTGAAAAACCCTTAGAATACTCAGAAGTGCTTTTAATACAATGAGTGACGCAGAGAAAGTTGTGGCCCAATATCTCAAACTCTGTTCAAGAAAATCATGTGTTGGAGTATCATTGCCATCACTATCGCAGTCATCTGACTCACTAGCTGCTGATTTGTGAGGACTCTCAACTGGAAATGAATATAAACCTGTGCAATTAACAATCTGGGATCCTGGCATTTCAGAAACAGGACCAGCAGACTCATCAGAACCTGGACCAGCAAACTCTGTGTTATCAAATACAGGACAAGGCTCATCAGAGACCAAACCAGAATGCTCACTTCCAACAGGTCCTTCAGCAACATCTTGCTTCGGTCTAACAGTCTCCTGAAACTTGAGCAAAATGTCAGACTCTGTTGCTTGAACTATTTTTATCAAGTGTCTCCTCTTAGACCAACGAGAGGACATTGTTGTGCAAATGGTGCATTGTTTAGTTTTAAAAAAAAATGGGATGCTTACTACACTGTAAGCTCCCTACTAAATGCACTGGCTCCCTACTAAACATCGTATAGATTTTAAAATCTTGTTAATTACTTATAAAGCCCTGAATGGTTTAGCTCCTCAGTACTTGAGCAAGCTGTTATCGCATTATAGTCCTACACGTCCGCTGCGTTCTCAAAACTCTGGCCATTTGATAATACCTAGAATATCAAAATCAACTGCGGGCGGCAGATCTTTTTCCTATTTAGCGCCCAAACTCTGGAACAATCTACCAAACACTGTTCGGGAGGCAGACACACTCTGTCAGTTTAAATCTAGATTAAAGACCCATCTCTTTAACCTGGCGTACACATAACACACTAATACACTTCTATTACTCAAATCCGTTAAAGGATTGTTAGGCTGCATTAATTAGATCAACCGGAACCGGGAACACTTCCCATAACACATGATGTACTTGTTACATCGTAAAAAGATTGACATCTACGCTAATATTAGTCTGTTTCTTTCTTATTCCGAGGTCACTGCATTCACCAGATCAGATGGTGGATCAGCACCTAGAGACGACCTCTACAGCCCTGAACGTCAGCGGAGACCAGGACACCTAGATGAGCCCCAGAGACAGACCCCCAGTGAGGACCCCGTCACCTAGACAGCCATCAGGACAAGACCTCGGGAACCAGTTGAGCCCTCCAATCTGACTTTGCAGCAGTTGGAATTGAACTGCTGTGTCGTCTGGCCAGAGGAGAAATGGCCCCCCGACTGAGCCTGGTTTCTCCCAAGGTTTTTTTCTCCGTTCTGTCACCAATGGAGTTTTGGTTCCTTGCCGCTGTCGCCTCTGGCTTGCTTAGTTGGGGACACTTCATTTCCAGCAATATCGTCGACTTGATTGAACAGAAACTTTTTGAACTGAACTGAGCTGGACGATGCCATCACTGAATTCAATAATGAAATGCCTTTAACTGAAAATTGAGTGTTTAATCTTGTCATTTTACATTATTGACACTATTTTCCCATTTTGATATTGTGCAGTTGCTTTGTCACAATTTGTATTGTTAAAAGCGCTATATAAATAAAGGTGACTTGACTTGACTTGACTTACTAGAAACAGAACCTTTTGTCTGCAGGACAAATCAACTTTGGAGCTCCAGGGCACTGTAAGAGAAAAAAATACATACATATACATATATACTGTATATATATATATATATATATATATATATATATATATATTAATGCTGTCAAACGATTAATCACGTCCATAATAAAAGTTTTTGGTTTACATAATATATGTGTGTATACTGTGTATATTTATAAAATACAAACACATGCATGTGTATATTTAAGAAAAAATTTATGTTTATATATTAAATATATAAAATTATTATGTGTTTGTGTCTCAGTGGTAGAGCATTGCGTTAGCAGCGCAAAAGTTTGTGGATTCAATTCCCAGGAAACACACATACTGATAAAAAAAATTTTATAGCCTGAATGCACTGTAAGTCACTTCAAAGCATCTGCTAAATGCATAAATGTAAATATATTTATATATAATATATAACATATGAATATATAAATATTTTCAAAATATATACTGTATGTGTGTGTATTTATATATACATAATAAATATACACAGTACACATACATATATTATGTAAACAAAAACTTTTATTTTGGATGCGATTAATCGGTTGACAGCACTAATATCTTATATATCAAGGTAAATTTATAAATGGCAGTAAATGACAAAATAATTAATGTTGCTGCGAAGGTCATTCACATTTATCAATTTTACAATATTTTTGCCCTCTTTGTGATTTTTTTTTAATTTATTTTTTTGGCTTCAAGCTAAAAAAAATAAAAATAATAATAATAATAATATTTGCTGTCCTCTAACGCTCACAATTATGGAATTTTACCAAACTATTACAACTTCGTTGCTGCTTTTTGGGGGATTTTCACCCTGAATTGGATATAATTTGAGCGCGCTTTTTTGAACTAACGTTACAAAAGAAAAAGCTAACGTTACCCATAAGCTTTTTTTTTTAATGCAAATAGTATCACAGAATGGTCTCATGGGACACTTGGCGTGTATGCAAGTGCTCTGCGGGTAACATTATATGGTAGGGTTTTATGGAAAACTAAAGCAAAATTAAACAATGTATTATTTACAGAAAATCCTGATTGGCCGTTAAGTCTGTGCACGGCGCGCTTTCAAGTGACTAAGCGCCGCAGTTCACTCCAAATTGTCCAGAAAAACCCACAAGTTGTAACGATTATTAAAAACGTGAAATGAAATACAAATCATGTACCTTTTTCTCTGTGGTGTACGTTGTGTTCGTCGCAACTAAAAGATATTGCATTCACCAACTGTCGTCAAAAAAATGAAACTCTGTAATGAAAGTGCACAGATATTTTTTGTTGTTATTTCTAGGCATTGTATTTCATGTCATATTTTTTAATAATCTTTGTGCACTTACCTCTAATAAACCACTTTGTCGCTGCCTTTATGCCTCAGTTGTCTCTGTCTGTTTTGCACTTGAAGTTTGCGTGCTTTCAGAGGCTGTCGCCTCTGGCTTGCTCAGTTGGGGACACTTAATTTCTAGCGATTATAGTAAATTTGATTTCACAGTTACTATTTAAACTAAACTTAGCTAGACAATGACATCTCCGAATTCAATAATGAAACGCCCTTAACTGAAAATTGAGTGTTTAATCTTATTATTATACATTACTGACACTCTATCCTCCAACTTGATACTGTTAAGTGCTTTGACACAATCTGTATTGTTAAAAGCGCTATATAAATAAAGGTGACTTGACTTGACTTGACTTTGATTTGATTGGCGGTTGGCAGCCAGCTGGAAGTTGCATTACCGCCACCTAACGTACTGGATTGTGGCGCATGAAAAAACATTCTGAAGTCTCTATTTACCTATTATCTTTAAATAATTAGTAAAATGTGTGTAAATTATACATGATTTTTTAAATAATCATAATAATAATTTTAAAATATTTAATTTAAGTTATATAACTGGATGACCACACAGGAATTGTAAACATTTACATTTATGCATTTAGCAGACGCTTTTATCCAAAGCGACTTATAGTGCATTCAGGCTATACATTTTATTAAATTTTTTTTAATCAGTATGTGTGTTCCCTGGGAATTGAACCCACAACCTTTTGCGCTGCTAACGCAATGCTCTACCACTGAGCCACAGGCAGTGTTGCCAGATTGGGCGGTTGGGCTTCTTTTGATCTGCTTGGACCGGAGAATAACGCATTGGGCAGGTAGACAAAATTTGGGCTACTTTTAAAAAATTAAAAGCTGCCCAATCAGCTGCTTTTTTCTTCGCTTTTATCTTCAGTCATGTTATTTTAATATGTTCGAGCTCAAAGTATCACAGTAAAATAATGTGTAGTGCAGTCATCAACTCATTTTTTCCTTAAAGCAACCCTTATTGGTTCAGTTTAACAGAGACTTGTTCAATCAATTTATCATCTTCTATGAGATGTGATGACTTGTGAGTGACGGGGTTTGGGCGCTATAAAGGGCAATATTTAAATGTGCAGCTATATATTCATTCATTTTATTTAAGTGATTGCGATGGCAAAGTGGCCTAAATATAAGTTACACGATAAAGAGTCTAAGACTCAAATCTCACAACGTGGAGAGATGAATAGAAGATGTTTAAATATAATTGTAACTGAAATAAGAGAACAGTTGAATGATTTAATAAAATTCAAAACTGAATATGGGACTATACGATGCTGTTCTGCATCAGAACATCTTTTAAACCGTCCAGACTCTACTCTGGTATACTTGGCATTTACTGTCTATTGACTGTGCAAACTTCTGCATTAGCCTATGTTCTAAAATGTGTACTTCGTGAAATACGTGCTGTAGTTCTGTCTGAAGATAAAGCACAAGACAAAGGTAAGCACATTATTGTTGTTAATTGTTATTATTATTATTTTATTTTTGCTGTCAGATTATCATACAGTATGTATTAATGAATAACACATTTTTGGCTGCCGTGGGTGTGTGCATGAACGAGAGTAAATGCCAGCTAATTTACATTGCTTTCTGATCACTTTATTGTGCACTTTTTGCACAAAAATGTGCCTATTCTTACTGTGGACATTGAAAATGATGCATGTGTTTTTCCGAGGGTTAAAGTCATCGGTTAATTTCTTGATTGCCACTTTGAAAAGATTTCTGGACATTTTAAGCATATTTTCTGTCTCCCTTTAACGCATTTGCCCTGTTTTGATCCATATTCCTGTGAAATTGATTTATCTTTATTTTATTTTATTTTGTCATCATTATTTTATTTTAAGGAGATAAAATGGGCCTTATCAACCTTGATTGACATGACAATAAAATTCTATCACATCATTTTGGCAGTTAAAATTTTGGGCTGGTTTTTGTTGAAGTGGGCGGGTTTTGGTGAGCTTTTGGGCTGGAAATCGTCAGCCCGATCTGGCAACACTGGCCACAGGACTACTTCACTTCTGCGACATTCAGTGAAGTAGTCATTATCAGTCTCTCTGGCAGAATGTGCTCCTAGAATGTGCTCCTAGCTAGCCAAAATACAGAGTAGAAGGTTGGAGACGTCCATGATGAGGGAGTTTTGAAAACACTACTACTACTACTACTACTACTAATATTACTAATAAAAATAATAATAACAACAATAAAATAATTATAATGTCCAGCAGTCCTTCCCCCTTTTCCCCTTGAGAAGCATGAATGTGCTCACTACATTTCACAAAAATGTACCCAATTGATTTAGATTTACATTAAAGAGTTGAATGAAGAAACTCCAGTGTGGAAATTAAGCTGACCAAAAATCAACATTGATTCAACGTTTGTCTTTTCAACATTGAAAAGCATTGAATTATCAACATTGGTCCAATATTATTTAGTATTGAATTTTCAACCTCAACCAAAATGATGATTCTGATGGAATTTCAACATTGAATCAATGTCACCTTGCTATCTGGGCATGCACTGCCACAAATTTATGTTTTCCTGAGTTTTTGTCCCAATACAATACTGAATATAAATGTTAAATCAAAATATTTATTTGAGATGCAAAATTAAGAAGTTTTCTTGTTTATGCTTAAAACAAGAATAATATCTGACAAGGGGTTATAAAAATTACTTTTCCATTTGAATTAAGTTGATTTTTATGAGCCCACAGGCCGGTATTTGTTCTTGTTTCAATCATAAACTTAATTTTGTTCAATTTCACATAAAACAAGACTTCTTATATCATAAATATTTTTCTTGATTTATGGATCTGTCAAGTCAAGTCAAGTCACCTTTATTTATATAGCACTTTTAACAATACAGAGTGTGTCAAAGCACTTAACAGTATCAAGTTGGAGGATAGAGTGTCAGTAATGTATAATAATAAGATTAAACACTCAATTTTCAGCTAAGGGCATTTCATTATTTAATTCGGAGATGTCATTGTCTAGCTCAGTATAGTTTAAATAGTATCTGTGAAATCCAATTGACGATAATCGCTAGAAATTAAGTGTCCCCAACTGAGCAAGCCAGAGGCGACAGCGGCAAGGAACCAAAACTCCCTCTGTGACAGAATGGAGAAAAAAAAACCTTGGGAGAAATCAGGCTCAGTCGGGGGGGCAGTTCTCCTCTGGCCAGGATATTATTGTTTATTTATTGTTTACTTATTGTTTTAATTAAAATTTTAAATGTATAAATGTATTATATTTCTATTTTTATATTGTTGCAATTTCCAACAATAATAGTATTATGTAGTTAGGTATTTTATTATTATATTTTTAGTTATTTGTTTTATTTTTATTTTTATTGTATTTTAATCGAGGTCTTCATATAGGGGATATGTCTCTGGGGCTCATCGCTGACGATCAGGGCCGCAGACATCATCTCCCGGCGCCGATCCACCATCTGATCCGGACACGGACTGAGAAACAGAATAAGAAAGAAACAAATATTAGAGTAGATGCCAATCTTCTTACAATGTAACAAGTACATCGTGTGTTATGGGGAGTGTTCCCGGTTCCGGTTTATCTAATTAATGCAGCCTAACAATCCTTTAACGGATTTGAATAATAGAAGTGTAGTAGTGTGTTATGTGTACACCAGGTTAAAGAGATGGGTCTTTAATCTAGATTTAAACTGACAGAGTGTGTCTGCCTCCCGAACAGTGTTAGGTAGATTGTTCCAGAGTTTGGGAGCTAAATAGGAAAAGGATCTGCCGCCCGCAGTCGATTTTGATATTCTAGGTATTATCAAACGGCCAGAGTTTTGAGAACGCAGTGGACGTGAAGGAATATAGTGTGATAGGAGCTCGCTCAAGTACTGAGGAGCTAAGCCATTCAGGGCTTTATAAGTCATTAACAAGATTTTAAAATCTATACAATGTTTGATAGGGAGCCAGTGCAGTGTTGACAGAACCGGGCTAATATGGTCATACTTCCTTGTTCTAGTAAGAACTCTAGCTGCTGCATTTTGGACCAACTGTAGTTTGTTGATCAATCATGCAGAACAACCACCCAGTAAAGCATTACAATAGTTTAACCTTGAGGTCATAAACGCATGAATTAGCATTTCTGCATTTGACGTTGAGAGCATAGGTCGCAATTTAGATATGTTTTTGAGATGGAAGAACGCAGTTTTACAGATGCTAGAAACATGGCTTTCAAAAGAAAGATTGCTATCAAACAGCACACCTAGGTTCCTGACTGATGAAGAAGAAGAATTTACAGAGCAGCCGTCAAGTGTTAGGTAGTGTTCTAAGTTATTACATGTGGGGTTTTTAGGTCCGATAATTAACACCTCTGTTTTTTCAGAATTTAGCAATAAGAAATTACTCGTCATCCAGCTTTTTATATCGACTATGCATTCCGTTAGTTTCTCAATTTGGTGTGTTTCATTGGGCCGTGAAGAAATATAGAGCTGAGTATCATCAGCATAACACTGAAAGCTAACACCGTGTTTCCTTTTAATATCTCCCAAGGGTAACATGTAAAGTGTGAAAAGTAACGGCCCTAGTACTGAGCCTTGAGGTACTCCATACTGCACTTGTGATCGATATGATACCTCTTCATTCACTGCTACGAACTGATGGCGGTCAGATAAGTACGATTTGAACCATGCTAAGGCACTTCCACTAATGCCAACAAAGTTTTCTAGTCTATTTCAAAGAATGTTGTGGTCGATGGTGTCGAACGCAGTGCTAAGATCCAGTAGAACTAATAAAGAGATACAACCACGATCAGATGATAGAAGCAGATCATTTGTAACTCTAATGAGAGCAGTCTCAGTACTATGATACGGTCTAAATCCTGACTGGAATTCCTCACAGATACATCTAGGTTATGATCATTAATCAAATTATTTACAAAAAGTGCTTTTGTAGAAAGGGACCTGATATTCAGTAAGCCAAGTTTTATCAATTGTTTCTGTGTATTGTAAACATTTTTTATTTGTTGAACATCAATTAAATGGTTACTCATAAATCGGTTTTGACGTTTTCTGTATTTTCTAGTTCGGGGAACAAATACAGTCTCTATAGTGTGATATCTAGGTGAAAGAGTCTCTATGTGCTGAGAATTAACTGACTTCTGTGACGTGAGGCGGCTAGCAGACGGTCGGTTTAGCCAGTCTGTCTGCTTCCTGACCTGGGCTCCAGTTATTCAAGTATGAACTCTAAGACTATGTGCCATATTTCTAGAGAGAAGAGTGGCACCACCCCAGGAGGGATGAACACCATCTCTTTTCAACAGGTCAGGTCTGCCCCAAAAACTCGTCCAATTGTCTATAAAACCTATGTTGTTTTGCGGGCACCACTTAGACATCCAGCCATTGTGTGACGACAGTCTGCTATGAATCTCATCACCCCGGTAAGCAGGGAGGGGGCCAGAGCATATTACAGTGTCTGACATCATACTTGCAAGTTCACACACCTCTTTAACATTATTTTTAGTGATCTCCGACTGGCGAAGTCGAACATCATTAGCGCCGGCGTGGATAACAATCTTACTGAATTTACGTTTAGCATTAGCCAGCACTTTTAAATTTGCCAAGATGTCAGGCGCTCTGGCTCCCGGTAAACAATGGACTATGGTGGCTGGTGTCTCTATTTTCACGTTCCGTACAATAGAATCGCCAATAACTAGAGCACTTTCACCAGGTTTCTCAGTGGGTGCGTCACTGAGTGGGGAGAACATGTTTGATGTTTTGATCGGAACGGAAGAGCGGTGTTTTGACCCGTGACTATGCCGCCTCACTGTCACCCAGTTGCCCTGCTGCACGGGCGCTAATTGCACCGAACAATGTACAGGAGTCCCTGAGCTAATCACATCCAAAGCAGTATCTACAGCCCTCACATTCTTACTGTCCTCAACTAAAGTTTGGATGCGTGTCTCTAGTTCTAAAACCTTCTCTGTCAGCCTAACTATTTCCCTGCATTTATCACATGTGAATTCCTCATCGCCGACAGAGATAGATAAACTGTACATGTGGCAAACTGTGCAAATAACAATAGCAGGAGAAGAAGCCATTACTCACCGTGATTGATGAATGATACCAACTTAACTTACCACCTACCACTTACCACTGTTGTTTGATGAACTCGTGAAAAACGGAGCGAGAGAGAAATGAAAACAGAGCGATTAAAAAGAAAACAATAATAGGCGCGAATAGCAACGCGAATGGAACCGCGAGTGACAAGCTAACCGGCTAGCGAATGCTAACGCGCTGCACTCGCGGTTTTAAAAGCGAGCGATCAGATTAGTTTGATAGATAATACCAGAAATATGGTGGGAATTAAGTTATATATTATTACTTTAAACAACAGACAGTGAAAGTAAGGTAAATATTCAATAAAAAGCGGAGCCTGCGGCCTTGCCGCCACGGCACCCTGGGGCTTCTACACTGTGACTGTCGGAGGTCCCACCTTCGGGCTCTCCTCTGCCCCTTTCTGGGTGGAGGCCGCGGTTGTCCCTGCGGTGGTTCTCCTGGGGGTCCCGTGCCCTGGGGGGCCTCCGGATGTTTGGGGCCCGGGTCTTTTCCATGCCTGCTTCATGCCTTGCGGGATGGGGCTGTTGTGCCCCACACACACTATTAAACATTTACATGGAGGAACCTTATGAACACAAGCGCGATCACACACACAGGTGTACACTCAAGCATTCACATTGGTGTAAAAACAGGTGCTCACAGACACGCATTGTCTTGATCTGCTGTTGCTTCAAAACTTATTTTGTAATATTATGTGTGCTGCCTAATAACATTTAACATTTAGAATTTTTTGTGATTCATACAGATGTTGGTTGTTGCTGCAGTCTCTATGATGTTGTGTCTTCTGTTGTTTTCTACTGTTTTCTCTTTTTGTCAGCAGGTATCGAAGCAAATTGTCTGGTTTTTTTTTTTTTCCTCTCTCTCTATCCCCCATTCTCCTTTTTTCTCTCTCTCTCTCCCCCTTCTCTGTTGAATTTCCCCACAACTTTTTTTTTTTTTTTTCTTTTCTTTCCTCTCCTCTTTCTCTCTCTTGTTTTCTCTGTCCCCCGGTCTTGTCTGTCATAGTGTGGTTAAATAAAAGTGTATATAAAAATTAAATTAATTAATTAAAAAAAAAAAAAAAAAGGCTGTGAATGATGATAGCATAGCTACACATACGTACTGTCATGTGTTATCTGTGTTACTGACAGGCTGGGAACAAAAAAAAAAAAAAAAAAAAAAAGCGGAGCTACAATCGCAAACCTCTCAGCAGTACAGCAGTACAACAGACAGGAACAGACTGAAGCAATCGATTGAGCAGTGTTTGCAGACCACAACAGCGTCGCGGCACCATGCATCATTGATGTAAACACAGAGCCCGCCGCCGCGTCTCTTACCTCCCTCGACGAGAGCTTTGTCTGCTCGATAGCATGTTATCTGGTCGAGCTGAATGGTGCAGTCCGGTACGCTGTTGTTAAGCCATGTTTCCGTAAACACAAAAACACAACAGTCTCTTACAGTCCTCTGAGCAGAGCGAAGCAGTCGGATGTAGTCCGGTTTATTGTCCAAAGAGCGTACGTTCGCCAGTACGATGGTGGGGATAGCTGGCTTGTGTGGGTTAGCCGCTAGCCTAGCTCGGATACTTACATTTACATTTAATCATTTAGCAGACGCTTTTATCCAAAGCGACGTACAAATGAGGAGAACAATAGAAGCAATCAGACCATCGAGAGAGCAACAGTATACAAGTGCCATGACAAGTCTCAGTTAGTCTAGCACAGTAGACGTAGCTAGGAATTTTTTTTTTTTTTTTTTTTTTAAATAGAATAGGTAAGTGTTAGTATTAGTTAGTCAGGTGCTGGCGAAAAAGATGTGTCTTTAGATGTTTTTTGAAAATGGCTAAAGACTCAGCTGTTCGAATTGAGATAGGGAGGTCATTCCACCAGCTGGGCACAGTCCAGGAAAAGGTCCGTGAGAGTGATTTGGTACCTCTTTGGGATGGCACCACAAGACGTCGTTCACTTGCAGAACGCAAGCTTCTGGAGGGCGCATAAGTTTGAACTAGCAAGTTTAGGTATATTGGTGCAGTGCCAGTTGTGGTCTTGTAGGCAAACATCAGTACCTTGAATTTGATGCGAGCGGCTATTGGTAGCCAGTGTAACCTGATGAAGAGAGGGGTAACGTGAGCTTTTTTCGGCTCATTAAAGACCACTCTGGCTGCTGCATTCTGGATCAGTTGCAGAGGCTTGATAGTACATGCGGGAAGGCCCGCCAAGAGAGCATTAAAATAGTCCAGTCTGGAGAGAACAAGAGCTTGGACAAGGAGCTGTGCGGCTTGCTCTGACAGGAAGGGCCTAATCTTCCTAATGTTGTATAAGGCAAATCTGCAGGACCGGGCCGTTGTAGCAATATGGTCTGTGAAGCTTAACTGATCATCGATCACAACTCCAAGTTTCCTGGCTGTCCTGGAAGGAGTTATGGTTGACGAACCCAGCTGTATAGAGAAGTTGTGGTGAAGTGATGGGTTGGCGGAGAACACGAGCAGTTCTGTCTTAGCAAGATTGAGCTGAAGGTGATGGTCCATCATCCAGCTAGAAATGTCACTCAGACAGGCTGCAATGCGCGAGCAGTTACCGTCGGATCATCTGGTTGGAATGAGAAGTAGAGTTGAGTGTCATCAGCATAGCAGTGGTAGGAAAAGCCATGCTTCTGAATATCCTAATGACGACATGTAGATGGAGAAGAGAAGTGGTCCAAGCACTGAGCCTTGACGAACTCCAGTAGCAAGAAGTTGTGACTTTGAAACCTCACCCCTCCAAGACACCCTGAAGGACCTATCTGAGAGGTAAGACTCGAACCACAGGAGGGCGGTTCCTAAGATGCCCATCTTTCTGAGGATGGACATGAGGATCTGGTGGTTAACTGTGTCAAAGGCAGCAGACAGATCCAGCAAGATGAGTACAGAGGATTTGGAAGCTGCTCTTGCCAGTCTTAGGGCCTCTGTAACCGAGAGTAGGGCAGTCTCAGTTGAGTGGCCACTTCTGAAGCCAGATTGGTTGTTGTCCAGAATGTTGTTCTGTGCAAGAAACAGAGAGAGTTGGTTTAACACAACTCGCTCAAGTGACTTTGCAATGAATGGAAGAAGGGATACCGGTCTGTAGTTTTCTAAAAGTGCTGGATTTAGAGCAGGTTTTTTAAGCAGTGGGCTTACCCGAGCCTGCTTAAATGCTGTGGGAAATGTACCAGTGTGAAGCGAGGTGTTGATAATGTGAGTAAGCGCAGGTATGACCGAAGAAGAAATGGCTTGAAGGAGGTGAGTGGGGATAGGATCTAGCGGACAAGTAGTGGGATGATTGGAAAGGATGAGTTTGGAAACCTCCATCTCCGAGAGAGGAGAAAAGGAGGTGAGAGATTGTGTATTTGTCGTTATGAAGTTATTATTAGTTTGTGGTGTGAGGAATTGGTCACTGATGGTTTTTGTTTTATTTGTGAAGAAAGTTGCAAAGTCATCAGCTGTAAGAGTTGATGAAGGAGGAGGGGGAGGAGGACAAAGAAGAGAAGAGAATGTTTTGAAGAGTGCGCGAGAGTCGGAACAGTTGTTAATTTTGTTGTGGTAGTATGTCATTTTAGCAGTGGAGACATTTGCAGAGAAGGAAGAGAGGTGTGACTGATACACACTAAGGTCGGTAGAGTTTTTGGATTTGTGCCATTTCCTCTCTGCAGCCCTTAGTTTAGCACAATGTTCACGGAGAACATCGGACAACCAGGGGGCAGAGGGGGTAGCGAGTGCTGGTCTGGATGAAAGGGGGCAAAAGTTGTCTAAGCAAGATGTTAGAGTGAAGCAAAGAGTGTCAGTAGCACTGTTTGTGTCGAGTGCTGAAAACTGAGAGGGTGAAGGTAGTGCGGATGAAACCATTGAGGATAGGCGAGAGGGAGAGAGCGAGCGTAGGTTACGTCGAAAGGTGACCTGCGAAGGAGCGTGTGCTATTTCAGGAGTTAGCATGAGGTTAGAAGTGATGAGGAAGTGGTCTGAGGTGTGCAGTGGAGTTACTAATGTGTTGTCAGTGGAGCAGTAGCGTGTGTAGATGAGGTCCAGTCGGTTACCTGATTTGTGAGTAGCCGTAGTAGACACTCGTTTGAGGTCAAATGAAGTGAGAAGAGTGTTGAAGTCAGTAGCCTGGGGTTTTTCTAGGTGGATGTTGAAGTCACCGAGCAGTACCAGAGGAGTACCATCTTCAGGGAAGTTTGACAGTAACACATCCAACTCCTCCAAGAAGTCACCCAGTTGAACTGGGGGACGATACACAACTACAACGTGGATTTTAGCAGGGTGGGTAATAGTAATTGCATGAGATTCAAATGAACTGTTGCCTGTAGGAGATGGTAGAAGATCAAATTTCCATTCATTTGAAATAAGGAGACCAGTGCCTCCACCCCTCCCAATCGTGCGAGGGGTGTGGGAAAAAGTGAAATTAGTGGAGAGAGCTGCAGGAGTGGCAGTGTCCTCAGGTTTGATCCAAGTCTCAGTTAGGGCCATGAGGTTGAGACCGGAATGGGTAGCAATAGAATGAATAAAATCTGCTTTGTTTACAGCAGACTGGCAGTTCCAAAGACCAATTGGAACAGAGAGTAAAGTAGTAGAGGACAGTTCATAGATTATTAGGATTGGCCTGCCTCCAACGTACAGTGCGTGCTCTCCGAGTGTCAGTAGTAATAGTACAGATTTGAAAGCACATAGTGAGTACAATTGACTAAACAAGTAGATGAGAACAAGTTAGACAAAAAGTAAAGAAAGGGGAGAAAGCAATACTCAAGTGCCTTGTCGGTGTCCTTGCTCGGTGCAGTCGTGCAAGGTAGAGTCGATCGTCTTTACACTCGTCGGTCTTCACACGAGGGCTGCCGCGACCGCTGCCGCGGTGTACAAACCAGTTTTATACTTGCCTAATTACTAGTCCCTGAAGTCAGCTGACCACGCCTTCCTACTTAGCAAACCGAAACTGGGAACTCCCGCGATAAGCACGAGAACAAACACGACTTGCGAACGCGTTTACCAGGTAAAACACAGTATGCAAAATAATGTTTCCTAGCAACGACAACTGAGCTGAAATCTAATGAGAAAACAAGACAAAACACTTACAAACTGCTGTTCTCTTCTGCTGTTCGACTGCTTCTTCTAACAAGTGTCACTGAGTCAGGTAAATAAGTACTTTCTCTGGCTTAGACCACGCCTTCCTACTTAGCAAACCGAAACTGGGAACTCCCGCGATAAGCACGAGAACAAACGCGACTTGCGAACACGTTTACCAGGTAAAACACAGTATGCAAAATAATGTTTCCTAGCAACGACAACTGAGCTGAAATCTAATGAGAAAACAAGACAAAACACTTACAAACTGCTGTTCTCTTCTGCTGTTCGACTGCTTCTTCTACTTCCGCGCTTACCCCTCTTCTGCTTCCTCTCACGCCACTTGTAGCGCCTCCGCTGTGGGCGAGATGCAGTAGTGGGGGTCGGTGATGGTGTAGGCCTCCGGAGCAGACCGAGGTCCCGCAGCTCTTCAGCGCGCGCGGAGTTTAACTCTAAAAATGTGGTTCTGCCGACATCGAGCAGAAACTCACGACTGTATGCACACTTAAAGACAGGTAGACGAGACGAAGATGTACAAAAACATTGCAACTTACAAGACAAAAAACACGAAAACACCATTCTGTCGGGAGAGAGAGAAGCCGCTGCGTCCATGCGCGCCGCCATGTTGGATGTTAGGATCCAACTCTAGGAACTGATCAAAGATTAATTTTGTATGGTTCTATGGCCATCGATTACGATGACATGGAAATTGAACTAAATAGTGGCAATATATAATATGTATAAGAGCAAAAAAATATGTCATGTGTTCTTACCATAAGGCTCGAGGTTAATTTCATCAAGGTTTTTCTCCTTCAATTCTGATCCTCTTCTCTGTTCAAGGGCCATCAGCACATTGCTGATCTTTGCTAGTTGTAACATCCCTTCAGGCAACCAGTAAAACTTTCTATGGACACTTATATCATGTCCCAGAAAATATGCCAACTGGTCCAGCTCAGTATCTGTCAGATTCAGCACTTTAGATAGCGTTGCGATATGTTTCCGCAGCTTTGTGGATGACAAAGTCTTTGGATGTTTGGCTCCACACTGGTGGGCAACCTTCCTGATGCAATCCGTTCCTTTGTAGAATGATGTCTCAATTGGCTTTGCGAAAAAAAAAAAAATCATCCAGTACGCCACGTTGATGATTATTGTTACTTGTTACGCATGTGTTACTTCATCTTGCTTCCTGTCACTGATCAGTTTCCATAATTTTTTGTTTCTCCTTCAGGAACAGGCTGTGTGTAAGCACAGTGTGCTTGAACTCTGGATATACCTGGTTTTGTGACCTGGCACTTCTTGGCCAGGTTGCACCTGGACATATGCCTCCGAAGTGCTTTTTGTCTGAACAGCCCTTGGCAGTTCAAACAGTGCATGTAGTCCTTAACATTCGCATGTTTAGCAATGGATTGTTGACGTGGCACCAACACTCCTTTGCCAGCTTTTAGAACATTTGTGTTGTGTACATGGTTCTCTTTATTCCTCAAAAGATCCAGATTAATCCTTCTTTCTTTAGACCCCTTTGGAAAAGAAAGAGCTTTTGCTACCTCCACCTCATTCTTATGAACTTGTGCCAAGTGTCTTGCCATTTTGCATAATGGTTTGGAGCAGTAAAAGCTATACTGCTTTTTGTTGTACATTCTTTGGCCATATGCAGTCTTTTTCAGTTTCATCACTGAAACCTCACTACTGCAGTCATTGTCTGAATGAGTCGTTGTCTCCTTATCTTCAAGTGGGGAACATTATTTGTCTGCATTCATGGAAGATGAGGAAGTATCAACATTCCCATCTAATGCCACATTGGGAGATGAGGGACTGGACAAAGGCTGTGGAAGGCTCTTCAGATTCTTCTGAACAGCTCTCCGATTCAGGCACATAATCGTCTTCACTGTTGTCAATGCTGCTAATTAAGTCATCTGAAGTGGAACTGATGTTTAATAATTTCTTGGTAAGCTGTAAATAAATAACCTAGCCTTAGTTTAAAACCATAATCAAAGTGGATATCTGTATGCGGGGTCCATTGTGAGTTCAGAGTATATCTAAGATTCAAACAAAAGAAGCCTACACAATGTACAATAAAACACGTTTTACCACCTTCACTTTTACAAACCTAGGGCCTTATCATACACCCGGCACAATGCATCACTAGTTTTTTGCTAGTTTCAGCCCAACACAGTTATCATTTTCACGTCCAGCACCACGGTGTTTAAATAGCAAATGCACTTGTGCCCATTTGTACGCCCATGTGCGTGCTGGTCTGAAAACGAGGTGTGTTCAGGCGCATTGTTGGCGTGTTGCTATTTTGAGGCGACTGAAATAGACTATGCCATTGACCAACTGAAACCTGGTCTAAAGTCAATGGCACAATATTTTTTTTTATTTAAAGAGCGCATTAGTAATATGTGCCGATAGGTGGGAGCACAACGCGCATACACTTTGCTTATTCATAGGAGTGATGAGTTACTTAGCAGACTATCCTCACTCAATGGCTGGCTGTCTAAGTGGTGTCCGCAGAATAATATAGGGTTCACAGTCAATTGGAAAAGTTTTTGGGGCAGACCTGATCTGTTGAAAAGAGATGGTATTCATTAGTGTTAATTTTGTCAGCTAATTTTTAATTTAGTTTTAGTCCTGTGTCAAGTATAACTTAGTTTTTATCATATTTAGTCAACCTTGTCCTGTTTTGGTTTAGTCAAGTTTTAGTCAACTAAATGTCTGAATATTTTAGTCTACTTTCAGTCAATGAAAACTTTTTCATCATACTGTATAATGGTTAAAATGATAAATTATTTTGCTCAATTTTAATTACAATTATTGCTCTCGTTTGGGAAATTTTTACATTTCATCAGAAGTTGCTCTTTCACCAATAACAGGGCTCTAGACTCTGTCTAAAATGGTCACATTTGCGACAATTTTTTGAGAATGTGCGAGTTAAAATTTGACGTGGTCGCATTTATGCGAGTGCATGCTCCGCGCTGCTCCATACAGTGCACGCTGCAGAGCCGCGGCACATCGTAGCAGGAGTCAGATTTTACTGATCACGTGAAGAGAGGCGCTTTCAGCACGAGCGGTTCGTGTGTAGAGCCTGGTTTATACTCGCCGCATGAGCACGAAGGTGCACGCCGTACGCGGCAAAAATGATGCGAATATTGAAGAAATGATGGCAGATGGACGATTTGGTTTTCACACTAATGTAAAATAAAAGACCACTTCATAAACCAGAGAAGGTGAACATGTTGGTATTCTTGTGGAAAAAACAAAACAAAACACAGTCCTGTCACAGACAGCCAGTTTAGTTTTACTTTACTTTTTGTTTTCATTTTAAAAAGCTTGTTATCTTTGCTGTTTACCTCCCGTTACGCTATGGAGGCTTTCTTTCTTTATTTATTTTTTAAATCTGTGACTGATTCCTCAGTGTTTGCTAAACGTTCTGTAATTTATTAGTCGGTATATAATACAGCATGTGGTGTATGCCATGCCTAATCTTATATGTTTTTATGACTATGAATACATATCGGTGTTAAAAAAGAAGAAACCGCATTTTCCATATTTCATTTGTGGTTTAAAAAAGGAAAAAGGAATGGACGCAAATGTACATTGACCCAATGATTATGTCAGAGATCACAGAAGAGACACCAAAGATATTACATTTGGATATATTTAAAGGTGCTGTATGTAGGATTTTGACTCTACTAAAGCATAAAAATACCATAATATGCTTGCAGATATTTAAGAAACATGCTAAGTTAACATATTTGTTTATCTGAAAAACAATGCTACAGTCAGTTATTCTCCTTTGAAAATGTGCGTTCCGGCCCGGAATGTCTGTGTTTGTTATGGTTTGTGAAACCCACCCACTGCCAGTTTACCCAATTGTATTTCGGCACCCCGGGTTGCCAGTTGGCGGAAAACACAGCGTATTTAATTTCATTCATCGTCATGTGCGTTCGTTCCAGTTGGTGTCGTCAATCTGGCATCCTGCGCGTGCGTCAAGTCTGAGGAGGAGGGGCTGGTGAAAAAAAACGTCTCCAATATTTTGAATTTGGACTGCAATACCTAGTCAATCCTACATACAGCACCTTTAAACATATCAGAGCATATAGTATAAAATATATAAATGATTAAGGAAATCAATAACATGTAAAAGAATAATAATATGTAAAGAATAATTAATACAATAAATAATAATAAATAAAGACATTATCATAAACATTGACCATTTTGGATTAAATGTCAATTTTTTACAGTTTCTTTTAATCTGTCTGAAGCAAAAAAAAAACACACACAGTTGTTCCAGTATTGACCATAGAGGGGACACTCTGAAACACAGTTTATACACAAACACACTTTTTGTCTGGTGAGACCTACCCTGTAAGGACCCAGGGGCATTTTCAGGGAAACACTGCCAAACATGTTAAAATGGCGATTTCTATAATTTGCAATGGGTGTGCCCGTGGGGACCAAGACTCAGATTTCCACACCGCTCATGGGGTCCCCATGGGTTTGGAGTGCAGTCAGGTCAAAGTCCACACCGGGATATAAAAACAAGTACACAACCTGAGACATCAAGCACACACACAACCTGAGACCAGTGATGGGAATAACGGTGTTATAAATAAACGTCGTTACTAACGGCGTTATTGTTTTCAGTAACGAGTAATCAAACTAATTACTGTTTCCCCCGTTACAACGCCGTTACCGTTACTAACAATAAAATGCGGCGTTACTATAATTTATTATAATATTATATCATTTTATTTTTCAGTTCATCTGAATGGATGAGCAGTGTAGCTGTATTTGACGTACCGTAAACTCTAGTGTGAAGCGCACGGCTCGCTGTAGCTTTGTCTCACACACACACACACACACACACACATATATACTTGACCCCAAAGATCTAGTTAATTACAGACCGATCTCGAATCTCCCTTTTTTGTCAAAGATATTAGAAAAGGTTGTATCCTCACAATTACATTCCTTCCTAGAGAAAAATGATATCTGTGAGGATTTCCAGTCAGGATTTAGACCGTATCACAGTACTGAGACTGCTCTCATTAGAGTTACTAATGATCTGCTTTTATCATCTGATCGTGGTTGTATCTCTCTATTAGTTCTACTGGATCTTAGCGCTGCGTTCGACACTATCGATCACAACATTCTTTTGAATAGACTAGAAAACTTTGTTGGCATTATTGGAAGTGCATTAGCATGGTTCAAATCGTACTTATCTGACCGCCATCAATTCGTAGCAGTGAATGACGAGGTATCATATCAATCACAAGTGCAGTATGGAGTTCCTCAAGGCTCAGTACTAGGGCCGTTACTTTTCACGCTTTATATGTTACCCTTGGGAAATATCATTAGGAAACACGGGGTTAGCTTTCACTGTTATGCTGATGATACTCAGCTCTATATTTCTTCACGGCCTGGTGAAACACACCAAATTGAGAAACTTATGGAATGCATAGTCGATATAAAAAACTGGATGACGAGTAATTTCTTACTGCTAAATTCTGAAAAAACAGAGGTGTTAATTATCGGACCTAAAACCCCCACAAGTAATAACCTAGAACACTGTCTAACACTTGATGGCTGCTCTGTAAATTCTTCGTCATCAGTCAGGAACCTAGGTGTGCTATTTAATAGTAATCTCTCCTTTGACAGCCACGTTTCTAGCATTTGTAAAACTGCATTTTTTCATCTTAAAAATATATCTAAACTGAGACCTATGCTCTCAATGTCAAATGCAGAAACATTAATTCATGCGTTTATGACCTCAAGGTTAGATTATTGTAATGCTTTATTGGGTGGTTGTTCTGCACGCTTAATAAACAAATTACAGATGGTTCAAAATGCAGCAGCTAGAGTTCTTACTAGAACCAGGAAGTATGACCACATTAGCCCGGTTCTGTCAACACTGCACTGGCTCCCTACTAAACATCGTATAGATTTTAAAATCTTGTTAATTACTTATAAAGCCCTAAATGGTTTAGCTCCTCAGTACTTGAGTGAGCTCTTATCGCATTATAGTCCTTCACGTCCGCTGCGTTCTCAAAACTCTGGCCATTTGATAATACCTAGAATATCAAAATCAACTGCGGGCGGCAGATCTTTTTCCTATTTAGCTCCCAAACTCTGGAACAATCTACCAAACACTGTTCGGGAGGCAGACACACTCTGTCAGTTTAAATCTAGATTAAAGACCCACCTCTTTAACCTGGTGTACACATAACACACTACTACACTTCTATTATTCAAATCCGTTAAAGGATTGTTAGGCTGCATTAATTAGATCAACCGGAACCGGGAACACTTCCCATAACACACGATGTACTCGTTACATCGTAAGAAGATTGGCATCTACGCTAATAGTTGTTTCTTTCTTATTCTGTTTCTCAGTCCGTGTCCGGATCAGATGGTGGATCGGCGCCGGGAGATGATGTCTGTGGCCCTGATCGTCAGCGATGAGCCCCAGAGACATATCCCCAGTGAAGACCTCGACTAAAATACAATAAAACTAAAAATAAAACAAATAATTAAAAATATAATAATAAAATACCTAACTACATAATACTATTATTGTTAGAAATTGAAACAATATAAAAATAGAAATATAATACATTTATACATTTAAAAATGTAATTAAAACAATAAGTAAACAATGAATAAACAATAATATCCTGGCCAGAGGAGAACTGGCCCCCCGACTGAGCCTGGTTTCTCCCAAGGTTTTTTTCTCCATTCTGTCTCAGAGGGAGTTTTGGTTCCTTGCCGCTGTCGCCTCTGGCTTGCTCAGTTGGGGACACTTAATTTCTAGCGATTATAGTAAATTTGATTTCACAGTTACTATTTAAACAAAACTTAGCTAGACAATGACATCTCCGAATTCAATAATGAAACGCCCTTAACTGAAAATTGAGTGTTTAATCTTATTATACATTACTGACACTCTATCCTCCAACTTGATACTGTTAAGTGCTTTGACACAATCTGTATTGTTAAAAGCGCTATATAAATAAAGGTGACTTGACACACACAGCGCGCGTGCAGAGAACGATACAGAGCGAGAGAGTCTTTCATAACATGCAGAATTGACGCGCTACATGTAAACGATATTCTTTGTTGTATTTTCCTGTCAAAATAATGAAGTTCCTTTGGAATTCTTCAGCTTTTAAGAACTCCGCTAGTGGGCGGAGCTACTGCGCAAACGACAATCTCATTGGCCGGCGCTCACCTATTATCATCCCTGTTTTGATTTCAGCGAATCAATTCGAGCGAACCCATACAACGTGATTATTATTCATGAACCCAGCAGCTCATTAATCCTTAGTGTGTTTTATATTGTTATTAGTGGTATAATTCGTAGTAGTTTTGTTATCTTATCAATTTTTCCCCCCTTTTTTTATAGAAACACTAAATGACAAACAATATCTTAAGCACCACCACCAGTCCTAAGTTCAGTCAACATGACAAATATGAATTCATACTTGGTTATTCTTATTACTAAAGATTTATCATATAATGCTAAATTATCATAATATCATATTATAATGATTGACTAACTGATGCTAAGTGTCAGTAGATAAATAGTGTTGATTAATGTACAATGTTTTATAATAATAATTTATTCTATTTAGTGTCCATTTCATTCATTTAACATATTTAATATTGGGGCATCCAAGTTATTTGACATTTGATTTTTTTTTTTTAAAGTAACGCAATAGTTACTTTCCCCGGTAATTAGTTACTTTTATAATGATGTAACTCAGTTACTAACTCAGTTACTATTTGTGAGAAGTAACTAGTAACTATAACTAATTACTTTTTTAAAGTAACGTGCCAAACACTGCCTGAGACACTAAGCACACACACACAAACACACACAACATGAGACACTAAGCTGAATTCTGTTAGCTAGAGCACCATGACTTGTACTTTCACTTAACAAAAGAACTTCTTTTGCCATTTTTAACATTTACCATCAGATAAATCATATTTGAAATGAGAGAAAATCAAACAAACCTTAGTGTACCAACAAGTCACCTTTATTTATATAGGTTATATTTTTTAACAATACAGATTGTGTCAAAGCAGTTTTACAGTATCAAATAGGAAAATAGTGTGTCAATAATTCAAAATGACAAGATTAAACACTCAATGTTCAGTTAAAGGCAGTTCATCATTTAATTCAGTGATGTCATCGTCCAGCTTAGTTCAATTTAAATAGTTTCTGTGCAATCAAGTCGACGATATCGCTGGAAATTAAGTGTCCCCAACTAAGCAAGCCAGAGGTGACAGCGGCAAGGAACCAAAACTCCATTGTGACAGAATGGAGAAAAAAAAACTTGCTTAGCCAGGGGGCCAGTTCTCCTCTGGCCAGACAAACCAGCAGGTTGATCCATGCTGCTACAAAGTCAGATTGCGCATCTGGTTCCGTGGTCTTGTCCTGATGGCCTAATTAATGCAGCCTAACAATCCTTTAACGGATTTGAATAATAGAAATATTTAAGTCTGTTATATGTAAACCAAGTTAAAGAGATGGGTCTTTAATCTAGATTTAAACTGACAGTGTGTCTGCCACCGAACAGTGTTTGGTAGATTATTCCAGAGTTTGGGTGCTAAATAGGAAAATGATCTGCCACCCGCAAGTTGATTTTGATATTCTAGGTATAATCAAATTGAGTTTTGAGAACGCAGCGGACGTGGAGGACTACAATGCGATAAGAGATCGCTCAAGTACTGAGGTGCTAAACCATTCAGGGCTTTATAAGTAATTAGCAATATTTTAAAATCTATACGATGTTTAATAGGGAGCCAGTGTAGTGTTGACAGAACCGGGCTAATATGGTCATACTTCCTGGTTCTAGTAAGAACTCTAGCTGCTGCATTTTGGACCAGCTGGAGTTTGTTTATTAAGCGTGCAGAAAAACCACCCAATAAAGTATTACAATAATCTAACCTTGAGGTCATAAACAAATTAATTAACATTTCTGCATTTGAGAGCATAGGTCACAATTTAGATATATTTTTGAGATGGAAAAATGCAGTTTTACAAATACTAGAAACGTGGCTTTTGAAGGAAAGATAGCTATCAAATAGCACACCTAGGTTCCTAACTGATGACAAAGAATTGACACAGCAGCCATCAAGTGTTAGACAGTGCAGAGGTTTTAGGTCCGATAATTAACACCTCTGTTTTTTTCAGAATTTAGCAGTAAGAAATTACTCGTCATCCAGTTTTTTTTATATCGACTATGCATTCCGTTAGTCTTTCAAATTGGAATGTTTCGCCAGGCTGTGAAAAAATATAGAGCTGAGTATCATCAGCATAACAGTGAAAGCTAACACCATGTTTCCTGATGATATCTCCCAAAGGTAACATGTAAAGCGTGAAAAGTAACGGCCCTTGTACTGAGCCTTGAGGTACTCCATACTGCACTTGTGATCGATATGATACCTCTTCATTCACTGCTACGAATTGATGACGGTCAGATAAGTACGATTTGAACCATAATGCACTTCCACTAATGCTAACAAAGTTTTCTAGTCTGTTCAAAAGAATGTTTTGGTTGATAGTGTCAAATGCAGCGCTAAGATCCAGTAGCAGTAATAGAGAGATACAAACATGATCGGATTATAAGAGCAGGCCATTTGTAACTCTAATGAGAGCAGTCTCAGTACTATTATACAGTCTAAATCCTGACATGAAATCCTCACAGATACCATTTTTCTCTTAGAAGGAATATAATTATGAGGATACTACCTTTTCTAGTATATTTGACAGAAAAGGGAGATTCGAGATCGGTCTGTAATTAACTAGATATTTGGGGTCAAGTTGTGGTTTTTTAATGAGAGGCTTAATAACAGCCAGTTTGAAGGTTTTGGGGACATATCCTAATGACAATGACGAATTAATAATAGTCAGAAGAGGATCTATGACTTTGGAATCAAAAGTAGTTCATAAAGTCATTACTGCTGTGCTGTTGGGAAATGTCAGCACCTGTTGATGCTTTATTTTTCTTTAATTTAGCCACTGTATTGAATAAATACCTGGGGTTATGTTTGATCTTACTTGAGCGTAAAGGAGCAACCATATCTAAAGTGCTAGAAAAGAGAGAGTCCATAGTTTCTGTTACATCATCAAGTTTTTCTGAGCTATTGGATATGTTGAGGAATTGAGATAAATCAGGAAGATTACTTACACAGCAGTCTTTTGTGGTAGAAGTGATGGTTCTGCTGAGACCGGAAATGCTGTAGGTGACGTCAGACGCTGGAGACTTGGCGGAAAAACTGAATGAACAACGAGGACAGCGAGGAAAATTTAGAAACTCTTCAGGAATACATCGACTGGTGCTTCGACGTTATAGTCATGAAGAAAAACCAAAATGCATGTTCTCCAGCCAAAAGCGAGACGCCGTCTTCCAAAAGAAGTCGCCCAGCAGACTCGCCTGAAACAACATCGCCGACGGGTAAAAGCTTTACCGACATCCTGGAGTCAATCGACAAGCGGTTGTCCAGCTTCGACGCGAGGTTGTCCCTGGTCGAGATCCTGCACCGTGAATTTAAATCCCTGAGGGAATCACTGGAATTCAGCCAGCAGCAGGTGGAAACACTCGCTGCTGAAAACGCATCACTACGGGACTCGGTCAAATCTCTAACTGAGAATGTGACCCATCTAAGTGAAGAAAATAAAAAAATAAAAGAGACTGTCATCGATCTCCAGGCCCGTAGCATGAGAGATAACCTGGTGTTTTCAGGCATCCCGGAATCTGCCGAAGAGGACCCAGAAGCTACGGTAAAAAACTTTATCAAGACGTACCTGAAGCTTCCGGAAGACACCGTGGAAAACATCTGCTTCGAAAGAGTCCATCGGATGGGAGCGAAGAAACCTGGAGCCCCGAGACCGCGTCCAATTGTGGCCAAATTCGGATACTTCAAGCAGAAAGAGCAGGTGAAGAGTCGCGGCAGGGAGCTGAAAGGAACAGACTTCGGCGTAAACGACCAGTTCCCCAAAGAAATCCTGGAGCGACGCAAACTTCTGTTCCCAATCCGACGCAGTCTCATCCAAAAGGGCTCCCGAGCTGTCATCGCAGTGGACCGGCTCTACGTGGACGGACAGCTCTACCGCAACCTCCGTACCACTCCGTGGTTATATTAACACCACTCCAGATAAGAATCCGTTATATTTATCTTTTTTTTTTCTCTCTTTCCTCGCTTGTTCTTCCATTTACCTCTAAATATTTATGTCATTTCGATAATTTAATACGATATCATAACAAACACGTACAGTCAGTCAGGGATAAAAAAAGTCCGCAGCGTTTAAATGATTTTGCAATGTTTTCGTTTCTGTCAAGTTTTTACTTTCATCCCTCTATGCTTGCTTCTTTGTATGTCTTTCTTACTTCCAACTCCTTTCACGGCAGCTGTTGTGCTGGAAAAGGACGATCATTGTGGCCCTGCTTTACTACACATATAAAAACATTTTCAAACCTTTGGTCACACTATGGAGGACATTACACATCTGCTTGGCACGACCATGTACATATACACTCAGCATTAACGCAACCACTCAGACCTTACAGCGCACACAGACATGAAGGACATACTCGCATACAAGCGCGTACACGCCCGCTCATATCTTATTCATTTGAGCATCACACGCAGCGAGCAGCATTAGCTACACACACACATCTATGGGTGCATTAAGGTTTGTCACATGGAATGTGAATGGAGCTGGCTCCAAGGAAAAAAAGTTAAAAATATTTAGCCAGCTTAAAAAACTACAAGCAGACGTTGTTTTATTACAAGAGACTCATAGACCTGCCACAGCTACAGATCAACTTAAAACAACTGAGTTTCCTAATGTGTTCTCAGCCTGCTATAACTCTAGGCAAAGGGGGGTAGCAATTTTAATACATAAAAATGTTAATTTCACAGTACTCAACACAGTTATAGATCCAGAAGGTAGATTTCTAATCATTAAATTATCTATATTTGACAAAAAGTTATGTATTGTTAGTATATATGGTCCAAATGTTGATGATCCCTCTTTCTTTCATGGTTTTTTTACCGCACTTTCTGAACAACTAGATTGTGCACTTATAATTGGGGGAGACCTCAACTTTGGACTAAATAAAGAAATGGACAGGCTAAGTACAGCTGGAACTCAGCGCAATTGGGAATCCACAAATATAGTTAAACAGTACATGAGCGACTATGGACTTTGCGATGCATGGCGTTCTCTCCACACCAACAGTAGGGAATTTACTTTCTTCTCACATGTCCATCACTCTTACTCTCGTCTGGATTATTTCCTAGTCAGCAGCTCACTGCTGAGTGACATTTCAGACACAGAGATACACACTATAGCTGTCAGCGATCATGCTGCTGTTTCTTTAACTCTAGTAAATAAGAAGACCACTCCACCAAGTAATAACTGGAGATTCAATACATCATTGCTTAAAGACGACGATTTTATTAAATATTTTAAAGAAGAGTGGGCTTTATATTTAGACTATAATGACCTGCCTGGAACATCAGCATCTGTTCTCTGGGAAGCAGGCAAAGCTGTGATGAGAGGTAGAATAATCTCATTCTCATCGCATAAAAAGAAAAGAGAAAATAAATGTATTCAGGAATTAGAAGAAACCATAAAAACTTTAGAAGAATCCTACGTATCCTCCCAGGAACAGGAAATGCTGAAAAAAATATGTAAAGCAAAACTAGAATTAAATGAAATTATTAATAAAAAAACTAAATTCTTAGCACAAAGACTTCGCTGGCAAGAATTTGAATATGGTAACAAATCAGGTCAATTCTTAGCGAACCAGTTAAAAATAAATAAAGAAAAAACAACGATATGTGCTGTTAAAGATTTAACTGGGGATACAGTATATGACCCTGAAAGAATAAACAACACTTTCAGAGATTTTTACGAATCTTTATATTCTCCACAGATAAACCCATCTAAAGACGAAGTTGACCAATTTCTTGACAATATAACTCTTCCGAAATTAACAGACAATCAAGCGATGGCATTGGATTCTCCACTGACATCAGATGAACTTCAGGAAGCTTTGAACAGTATGCCCAATAAAAAGGCTCCAGGTCCAGATGGCTTTCCAGCAGAATTCTATAAAGAATTCTGGGCTATTCTGGCACCAACATTCTACAGAATGTTGCAGGAAACCAAAGAAAATGGCAGACTTCCACCAAATATGAATTCTGCCAACATTAGTCTCTTACTAAAACCAGGCAAAGACCCTGTATTGCCTACTAGCTATCGTCCAATATCCCTTATTAATGTGGACACTAAAATAATCTGCAAAGCTATCTCAAAAAGAATAGAGAAGATAACCCCTCTCATAATTCATTACGACCAAACTGGTTTCATAAAAGGCAGGCACTCCTCAACAAATACTCGTAGGTTACTTAACTTGATAGACTATTCATGCAATAGAAACCTTCAAATTACAATATTGTCTCTAGATGCAGAAAAAGCTTTTGATAGGGTTAACTGGAATTTTCTATTTGCAACTTTACACAAATTTGGTTTTGGAAACTCTTTCATAAACTGGTTAAAAATATTATATAACTCTCCAACAGCATGTGTCAGGACAAATGCCCAAACGTCCTCTAGCTTCTGTCTTAAGAGGGGCACCAGGCAGGGATGCCCCCTCTCCCCCTCACTGTTTGCAATTTTTATTGAACCACTAGCAGCAGCAATTAGACAGGCAACAGTGATTAAAGGCATTAAATGCAAGAATGTAGAACATAAAGTTAGTCTTTACGCAGATGATGTGTTACTTTTTCTTCAACATTCACAAACCACTCTCTCTGAGGTAATTACATTAATAAACTCTTTCTCAAGAGTCTCAGATTATTCAATAAACTGGTTAAAATCAACAGTTCTTCCAATTAATTGTTCCTTCCAGAATTCTTCCACTCCATTGCAATCTGGAAATATTAAATATTTAGGTATTAATGTTTCTCCTAAGCTGGCAGATTTGATTAAATTAAACCACATCCCACTTTTAAAGAAGGTAGAAGATGATCTAACCAGATGGAGGTCTCTACCCATATCACTCATGGGAAGAGTCACCTCAATAAAAATGATGGTTTTGCCAAGAATTAATTATTTATTTGCAATGATCCCGAGTAAACCACCACCTGACTGGTTTAGATCTTTGGACTCCTCTATCTCTAAATTCCTTTGGAAAGGTAAACCCCCGCGTATTAGCTTAAAAACGCTGCAAAAGACCAAGGATAAAGGAGGACTAGATCTACCTAACTTTTACCACTATTTCTTAGCCAATAGGCTTCAACACATTTCAGGGTGGTTAAAACACACCCTCTTAGATGAGCCTTGGCTAGATGTAGAACAGGCATTATGCAATAATATAGAGATTTCGGATCTGCCATTCATTAGCTCGATCAGTAAACGACACGTATGCTTTAAAAGCATCAGTATCAGCTCTTCTCTGACAGCATGGTGGGAGTTTCTAAAAATGACGGAGTCTTCACTAATCCCATGCAAACGTACCCCTATCTGGAACAATCCTGACATATTGCTAAACAACAATATGATAAACTTCACAGATTGGAGTTGTAAAGGTATTAAATACCTGGAACATATATTCAAAGGGACAGACTTTATTCCCTTTGACAAATTAATTAAACAATATGGGATTAATAAGAACAGATTTTTAGAATATCAACAAATTAAATCTATTGTAAAAAGGAAATTTAAGTCTAATCATATCAATTTACAAATACCACCAAGTGTGTCAGATTTTCTTAATCTCAAAACCCCCAAATTAATGTCTAAAATATACAGGGCACTTTCCAATATAGATGAATCAGTATCACTTCCTATTGCAAAATGGGAAGCAGATCTATCAGTAAGCTGGGACCATAATTTCTGGTCTCAGATATGTTTAAAAACCTTTGAACTGATTAGAAATCCTGGATTACAATTAATACAATACAAAATTCTGCATAGAGTGCACTACACAGGTCATCGGATGTTCAGGATGGGTTTTACAGCTTCTAACAACTGCTCACACTGTAAAGGCAATACACCTGACAATTACATCCACGCTCTATGGTTCTGTCCACCTGTTCAGAGGTACTGGTACAGGATTTGTGAAGACTTATCAAAGTGTCTTAAATGCTCTATTCCAGCCTCTCCTTTAGTCTGCTTGTTGGGCGACCTAGATGGTGTCACTACAGAAGATAACACAATCCACATGGCTTTCACTGCCCTATGCATTGCTAAGAAGACTGTCCTCATGAACTGGAAAAATAAAAATAATCTTAATATCAACCAATATAGAGATTATTTGTGGGATTATATTAGCCTTGAAACAGCTTCTGCTGACACATTAGATCAATCTCTCTGGGCTCCTTTGATCAGCTCCATCACCTAGTGTGGGTGGGGGTCCCGATTCTGTCCGGCTGTGGTTTTTGTTGTTGGCGTGGGGTGGCAATATGGGCCTGGGGCATCTGGGGGTTCCCTGGGGATGGGTTTCTTGGGGGGTTTGGCGCTGGGGCTGCGGCCTTGGCCTGGATGGGGTATTGGTGCCTCTTAGATGCTGTTTCTCTGGCGGCGGCATGCGGCGCTGCTGGGGATGCCTGTGCCGGCGGACGTAGGTTGCCAGCCTGGCGGCCGCACTGTTCCGGGGTTGGTCCGGGGGGGGTTTGGGGATCTGGGGACGCTCTGCCTCCGGCTTGGGGTTACGGCTGGGCCTGGGGGGCTTGGGTCCTGGTTGGTGTGCCGCCGGGAGCATGGGTTGGTGCATGCGCTTGGGCCCGGCTCTGGTGTGGGGGTCTTCGATGCATCGGTGCCTCCGCGGGGGGGGGGTCCAATAGAGGCGGGGTATACGGGCTTTACCTGGGTGTCTTATTGTCTTATGTAGTTTGGGAAGTGACTGGATGATGGGGTGGGGTAGTTTTTCCTCTGCTGTGGGGTCTGGTGGGCCGCCCCGGGCTGCCATGGGCCCTGGTCTGGATGGGCCTGGGCCCCCGCCCTGGGCAGATTTGGGGTAACGGGGGTGCCTATGGGGGTCAGCGGGGGAGCTGGCTCCAGAGGGGGGGGTATTTTGCCCCCTCTGATGTTTTCCTCCCCATCCCTAAGGCTTCACTTCTCCCGCTCCATCACACCAACACATAGGTAGGGTTTTGAGGTGCGGGTGAGTCGCTGGGATGCGGGGGAGGTGGTACTCCTCTGTCTCCTCGTGGCCGCCTGCATCTCAATTACACATTACAGCTTAGACATTCTCATTACTTACTGTCACATGACACATACATATAGGGCCTTGGGGGTGGGCACACTGAATGGCATCCGGAGGGCGGTCTGTTCATTCAGCCTTCCCTCTGGTGCCAGTGCCCACTTCTCAATTTTAAGTTGCACATAGACATTGAGGGCTCTAGGGAGGGGACGAGCTGACACAAGCTTGTGGAGGGTGCCCCTCCCCTGTTTTAAAGCACCCCTGTTTTAAAGCACCTTAGAACAACACACACCAACACTACATTTGAGCGGGTGGGGTGAAGCATGGGGTCGTTTTTTTTTTTTTTTTTTTTTTCACACCCCTGTTCTCTGTTCTCTGTCTGGGGCCGGGGGCTGTGAGGATGAGCTGGCCGCCCGGTCGGGGTCTGGGCTGTTGATTTTCTCTGCTGCTGCGGGGACCGGGGTGGTCTTCCTGTCCCCACGCCGGAGCGAAGGGGGTTCAGCTCCGGGATCGGGCGCTGGCTACCCCTCTGGGGGTGGTGGTGCCTGGATCTAGGAGTATAGAGTGCATATGGGGAGTGTGAGTGTGGGTACTGTGTCCATTTTTGTGTGTCTACATGTGGGGCGAAGGTGTGAATATTTGTTTGCGTGCATGAGGGTGGGAACATATGCTTGTGTATATGTGTGCTTGTCGTCTACGTCTATGTGTCAGGTCGGGCCTTAGACTCCGCCTCACTCATCATCTTAGTCGACCCCCACCCCACCACCATGCCCTGCCGGTGGAGGATGCCGCCGGTGCGTTGGTGATTTCTCGCGCCGGGGCAGGATGCTCGGGCGAGCGCCGGCCCGCTCTCGGCGGTCGATTGGCGGGGCCTGGCCCTACTGGCCTTGCTGGGCCCCGTTTGTGGGGTGGGGGGCCTTTGGGTCTCCGGGCCCAGGGCCCGGTCCGCCCTGGTGTGGTCGGCTGCCGGTGGAGCCTGCGGGCTTGCCGCCACGGCACCCTGGGGCGCCTACACTGTGGCTGTCGGAGGTCCCGCCTTCGGGCTCTCCTCTGCCCTTTTTTGGGTGGAGGCCGCGGTTGTCCCTGCGGTGGTTCTCCTGGGGGTCTCGTGCCCTGGGGGGCCTCCGGATGTTTGGGGCCCGGGTCTGTTCCGTGCCTGCTTCATGCCTTGCGGGATGGGGCTGTTGTTCCCCACACACACTATTAAACATTTACATGGAGGAACCTTATGAACACAAGCGCGCTCACACACACAGGTGTACACTCAAGCATTCACATTGGTGTAAAAACAGGTGCTCACAGACACACATTGTCTTGATCTGCTGTTGCTTCAAAACTTATTTTGTAATATTAGTTATGTGTGCTGCTCAATAACATTTAACATTTAGAATTTATTGTGATTTATACAGATGTTGGTTGTTGCTGCAGTCTCTTTGATGTTGTGTCTTCGGTTGTTTTCTCTTTTTGTCAGCAGGTATTGAAGCAAATTGTCTGTTTTTTTGTTTTTGTTTTTTCTCCCTCTCTCTCTCTATCCCCCATTCTCCTTTTTTCTCTCTCTCTCTTCCCCTTCTTTGTTGACTTTCCCCACAACCTTTTTTTTTTTTTTTTTTTTTTTTTTTTTTTCCTATCTTCTTTCTTCTTTCTCTCTCTTGTTTTCTCTGTCCCCTGGTCTTGTCTGTCACAGTGTGGTTAAGTAAAAGGGTATATAAAATTTAATTAATTAATTAATATTAAAAAAAATAAATAAATAAATAAATAAATAAATATATTTAATTAAAAAAAAAGAAAAAAAAAAGGCTGCGAATGATGATAGTATAGCCATGCATATGTACTGTCATGTGTTATCTGTGCTACTGACAGGCCAAAAAAAAAAAAAGAAAAAAAAAAAAAAAAAAAAGAAGTGATGGTTCTACCATACTTGTAACAAGGAGTAGAATTTACAGTTTTAGTTATATGGAGAATACGCAAGACTAGATGATGATCTGATATATCATCGCTTTGCTGTAGAATTTCAACACCATTAACATCAATTCCATGTGAAAGAATTACAACCCCAAATCAGAAAAAGTTGGGACAGTATGGAAAACGCAAATAAAAAAAGAAAGTAGTGATTTCTAAATTTACTTTGACTTGTATTTCATTGCAGACAATATGAACACAAAATATTTCATGTTTTGTCTGGTCAACTTCATGTCATTTGTAAATATACATCCTTTCCTGTCATTCAGACCTGCAACACATTCCAAAAAAAGTTGGGACAGTAAAGCATTTACCACTTTGTAATGTTGCCATTCCTTTTCACAACACTTAAAAGATGTTTAGGGACTGAAGACACCAAGTGATGAAGTGTTTCAGGTGTAATTTTGTCCCATTCTTCCTGCAAACAAGTCTTAAGGTGGGCAACAGTACGGGGTCTTTGTTGTCGCATTTTGCGCTTCAAAATACGCCACACATTCTCTATTGGAGACAGGTCGGGACTGCAGGCAGGCCAGTCAAGTACCCTCTTCCTCCGCAGCCAGGACTTTGTAATGTGTGCAGAATGTGGTTTTGCATTGTCTTGTTGAAATATGCATGGACGTCCCTGGAAAAGATGTCTTCTTTGTAACGGTGGCGGCACCCAGGTAAATAGTTTTAGTAAAACAAATTAAACTAGCTCAAAATATTCGGGCGCCAGACAGGAATAAGCCTGTCAGAAAGTAATTAAACCCAGATAGCCTTGAAAAGCCACCTGTTACATACAATAATCACAACTGCAAGGAATAATAATAATAATATACCAGGCAATAAATGCACAAAGAAAATAAGTTTTCAGTTCAGTTTTCACTTGTATTTTCCACAAGAGAAGGACAAAATATCAATAATAATAATAATCAACAACAAATTATCAGTTTATATGAATGCGTTTACACATTGCACATCCATCATTCAAAAAAAAAACTATAAATAATCTCTAGTACTCCGGCGACCGAGAGACTCCAATCTATTTCGGCATTCACATCGGCAGTTTCAACAGTCCAGCTCTCAGAGCATTTAAAGTTCAAACCCGATAAAAAGAAACAAAAGAGGAAAATATAAACAAGATTAATTCCAAATGGCCCACTTAATCAGAAATATGAATGTAAGAAAATACTCACATCAATGGGAGTTGTGCATTACGGTATGCGTGGGCGAATGTGGTGTGGGTGAACTTTGGGTGTGTGTGTGTGTGTTACGGCAAGCCATGAGCCATCTGACCGGCAGCTCTGTAACTTGGGGAAACAGTTTTCCAAACAGCGAATGGAGGTAGATTTCCTCCGAAGGCAAGAAGGCATCCAGGTAAAGACACTTCCCTTCAGCTCCTGAAACAACACACGCCTCTGCGCTGGTCCTGCAGCTCGGATAACGAACTTGAATTTGAAACCCTCTGGCGATTGCTCCAGCATTACACAGTACGTAAGTGTGTGCTCAGTTGAACCCGGTGCGACTTCCGCTCTAGACATTCGCGACTTCTTCCTCTGATCTCAACAAAACCCTCCAATCTTTGCGATTATATATAGCTATATCACTTCCTTCCCAAATTAGACTCTCGTTCCTATTCGCTGGCGGTCATGACAATTGTTTTGGTTCCATTTTCCCAGTTCCGCCTTTCCCGTTCCGCCACATCTTGAAGGCAGCATATTGTGCTCCAAAATCTCTATGTACTTTTCAGCATTAATGGTGCCATCACAGAAGTGCAAGTTACCTTTGCCAAGGGCACTGACACAACCCCATACCATGACAGACCCTGGCTTTTGGACTTGTTGCTGGTAACAGTCTGGATGATCCTTTTCTTCTTTGGTCCGGAGCACACGGCGTCTATTCCTCCCAAAAAATACCTGAAATACTGATTCATCTGACCACAGTACACGTTTCCACTGTGTGATGGTCCATCCCAGATGCCTCCGAGCCCAGAGAAGTCGACGGCGCTTCTGGACACTGTTAACATAGGGCTTCCTTTTTGCACAGTACAGTTTTAACTGGCATTTGTGGATGTAACTACGTATTGTGGTATTTGACAAAGGTTTGCCAAAGTAGTCCTGAGCCCATGTGGTGGTATCGCTTATAGATGAATGACGATTCTTGATGCAGTGCCGCCTGAGGGATCGGAGATCACGGTTGTTCAGCTTAGGCTTGCGCCCTTGTCCTTTACGCACTGAAATTCCTCCAGATTCCTTGAATCTTTTAATTATGTTATGCACTGTTGAAGGTGAAATATCCAAATCTCTTCCTATCTTTCTTTGAGGAACATTGTTTTTAAACATTTCAATAATTTTCTCACGTATTTGTTGGCAAACTGGTGATCCTCGGCCCATCTTTGCTCCTAAAGGACTAGACCTTTCTTGGATGCTGCTTTTGTACCAAATCATAATTACAATCACCTGTTGACATCAACTGTTTCAAATCACATCATTATTTAACCAGTTTACCTCATTACTAGCCCTAAATTGCTCCTGTCCCAACTTTTTTTGGAATGTGTTGCAGGTCTGAATGACAGGAAAGGATGTATATTTACAAATGACATGAAGTTGACCAGACAAAACATGAAATATTTTGTGTTCATATTGTCTGCAATGAAATACAAGTCAAAGTAAATTTAGAAATCACTACTTTTTTTATTTGCGTTTTCCATACTGTCCCAACTTTTTCTGATTTGGGGTTGTATTACTTAAATAGCTTTAATATTTTTTATCTTGATTGTAATCTCAACAGCATCTGCAATTCAATGTTGTACCTTTCTTTTGTGGCGGAATTTGCTTTCATCAATGACAACAAAAGCATGTCTTCCACCAATCCTCATCTTTTTTCTTCTCTCAAGTCTTTTAATTGCAGTGACACAGCAGTGGTGAAGAGTATCATACACACTTGTAATTGATGAACTACTTCCAGCAGCCCCTTCCTCAATCAAGTCGACATGTCTTTTCCTGAGACCTTGAGCAAAACTGACAATTTAAAATGTTGTTAAACCATATACGAGATAGTAGCATCTTCAAGGGATAGTTCACCCAAAAATGAAAATTCTGTCATCATTTACTCACCCTCAGGCTGTTCCAAACCTGTATAAATGTATTTGTTCTGCTGAACACAATGGAAGATATTTGTAAGAATATCAGTAACCAAACATATTTCATCCCCCATTTACTATCATAGTAGGAACAATATCTACTATGGAAGTACTTCCAAATATCCTCCTTTGTGAATAGCGGAACAACGCAACATGACTGTGAGTAAATTATGACAGAATTTAGATTTTTGGGTGAACTATCCCTTTCACTCCATAAAAACAATTAAACACAAATAAAAAGATGCTACATTTCACAATATATCCAATGATTAATTATTTAATGAGTACTAAACTTAGTTGTGTGTCCCAGGGCTCTGAGATTCACTAAACCAAAGTTATCTCGAATAGAAAATGGAAAACAACATTTTCACAAATGATAAAATAATACATTTAACTCAATATAGTGACACTAAATAAATAAAAATAAAAATAAAAAATGAAAATAAAAAATAAACCGACTTTTGCATTATCTTGACCCACTGTGACAGTTCCATGTGTGAACCCTCGAAGAGAGAACCCATCCTAATTGATTTTGAAATTTCCCTATGGCATCTTCTTCTACATCTCCTGTGGAAAGATAAAACAAATTGTCAAAAAAAAAAAAAAAGACTGCATAATGCTTAAAAGGTACATAAACAATATAAATGACACCCTGATGTTGCATTGATGTATGTTTATTTCAAATTTACTGTCTGCAATTATGGTCTAATATGGGCACAAGTTGTTGTTGTAGTGTGTCACAAACTGTTTTAGTCACATATGCCAAATCTGAGCTAAATGTCCTTGTTGATTAAGGAAAGTGAGGTTCCACTGTGAAGGATACCATGTTTTTGACTCTCTATCCCTAACACTGTGCTGTTTACTCTAAATGAATGACATGAATGCATTAAAAAGATTTTTTTTTTTTGTCTACAAAATGTCTGAAATACAAATAATGTTGAAACTGCAAATTATGAAAACTGAAAAATGTGTTCCCTAGGATATCTTTAATCATTTTCGAGTTACATGTATGTAAACATCAGGAGGAAAAAACAACACAAGAATTGTTGGCATGTAATGAAACAAAGATTGCTAAAGTCAACGGATTACACTAAGAAACCTACCAAGCTCTGTTTACCAGAAAATAAACATGTTTACCCATTATAAAACATATGTAAAAGGACTAACATAAATTCACAAATAAGCAAAATATTTACAAAAATATGTATACACTTACCACCTATAACCAAGTTTTGTAGAGCCTGTCTTTGACATTTTCATGTGGTGCTTACAAACGTATTCAAACGTATCACCAGCTATAAGAAATCGGTGTGACCAAAAAAATAAATAAAAAAGAGCAAACAATAACAGCGAAGAAAACTCACTTACCTGAAAATGTGTCAACAAGTAAAATGTTTAGTGAATGACGAAGATTTCGTAGACGCAGTCCTAGGCCTAAAAATCCGAATATGAAAGACACAGTACAATTTAAAGATGTAACGTTAATGAATTCGACAGCAGGTAAACATTAGGTAACGTTAAACATTCGCGATTGGACGTTTGCTGTATATTCAGACATGAACAAGAATAAAACGAATGCAAAAAAATGCATACAGTATAAAGAAATTAACAAAATATGTTAGCAAATAAATAAATATTATATGGTTTACCGTACCACTTTAAATCGTGACAGTGGCCTCAATTTATTAACATTGGGGAAAAAAAACGGTTTACCAACTAACATGTTTATGCTGGTGAAACAAAAGTTTGAGCAAATCCGAAGGTACTGCTGTTCGATTCGGAGCTTTAGAGAGGCTTCTTGATTCACAACACTTCTGAATCGGAGAATCAGTAGGCTTGTACTTGAAGTGGTAAAGTACTGCGAGAGCGATACAAAAGCATACGGAGCCGTCTGCTGTCTCCCGATACTTTGATGTCATACACCGATCGGTTTGTGCGAAGACCAACAAGTCTGTTTATTTTTGGAATCGATTCTTTCCAGTCCTTCCGGTCCACGACAGCACAAGGACGGCAGTGCGAGGTAGATGAAAACGTTTTTTTTTTTATTATTATTATTTTATTAATTACATTTATGTTCATGTAAAAGTTTTTTTCGTTTGTGGTTTCTATCAGATGTTCATTCATTTTTTTTTAAATCAAAGATGAATCGGCCCAAAAGAAAGGTATTGAAACCATTGAAGTACAGGACTGTGAATGAAAACCGTACTGAGGCCACGTGTGGGAGCAGCATGACCACCACTGTGTCAGACGAAGATGATAACGCATTTAAGTGTAAGATCGGGGAGTACCATTCACAACTGCAGCATCACCATCTTTTCCAATTATTATTTTTTTCAACACATATTCTAAGCTGGTTACCTGCAATGGCTAACCTTTTAGTCCTGTAATGCCTTTGTGGAGGAAAAGAACACACACACACTAAGTGCAACGATACATTCCTGAGTTCCGATTTCCTGCCATAAAACCTCCTTATGTCAAGAGACTTTGTTAAAACAAGGAGAAATTGGAGGAGAACATCTTGAATGTGGTTTAAAACAGGACTCCACTTGGTTCTTATCACTTAACCATAACTCGACCGAAACAGGACGAAACATCTGCTTATGGTCCAGTGACAAACTTTATGAATTCCCTGATCGTTTAACGACTAAATTTATGATTTAACCAACAAACGAGACAGATATATGTTGACGCAGACGCTCAACAGATTTAAACAACATAATGTTCTCAGGACCTCTCATCTTCATTCCCCCTCCGAAGGAATGCACTCTCTTTTGCGCTTTTTGGACAAAGAACACCCAAACTGTTATTGACTTTGCTAAAAGGACACAAAACTTTTATAAAACGTTCCAAAAGGACAAATAATAATCGTTGCTGTCATTAAAAGCAATATACTCAAAAGCAATATATACAATATATTTTACAATATATATATTCAGGTTGTATTCTATGTCAAGCTTGCTGTGTATTGAAACGAATGATATTTCCTGTATCTGTGACATATAACCTTTCCCCTGTGTTTAGTATCATAGGCTTGGTGGTATTATTCAGAATTTAAGATAGTTTAATCCTTGCCTTAACCACGGAGTAGATAAAGTTATTATATGTACATCGTATATGCCAAATACGTGGTGTTTGAGTTTGAATGAAAGCTGATTTCGTTGGCAAGAATTTGGTATGGATGAAAGTTAACTTTTATTATAATAATGTATGATTACAACGCATACAGAATATGTTAAGATATTTTCCTCATGAGATTAAAGCAACTAGGCAAGAGGACTTACTGCATGGAAAATAAGCCGTGTAGGCGGAGCTCCGTCTACAAGGACAATCTAATTGGTGGAAGCCTCTGGGGGTTGGACGGAAGGCCTCCAGTTAAAACCCTATGACACAGACTTGTCGCCGCTGCTTGCGTGTGCAAAACTTGCAAAGACTTTGGCTTCGGCTCACTGGCCGCGCTGAATAAGCGCCCACGACCTTAACATCTGGGTCGATCATCTAACAACACTACAAATACTTAGTCAAATCTCTGAAGAAACCCTTGAAAGTCTGAAGCTACGCGAAAGGAACTCAAGGAAGAACTTCGAGCGTCAGACAGCACCGAGCCAAACAACCAGAAGGGCATCCCCAGAGTGACGTCACGCAACGACGCGCGCGATTCCCTCAAGCCACACAGACCATCTCAACTTAAGCAAGTATCAAACAAAATCTCTATAAAGTGGCTGAATCGTGTGGTATTTATCTCTAAGAGTAAGGATAATAGAGTTCTCCTCTTGATGATCGACACGGGTAAAATCGTGTGGAAATAGCAAAACAGTGCTATATTTTAATCATTCTCAATTGCAACCATTCAATTGTATGTATGTATTTTGTTTTGTGTTATTTAGCTTAGTTCATGTATTTTAGTAAGATAGCAAATAAACTCTTGTCTGATTTATAGAGAAGTGTTCTGTGTTCTGTTGTGTAATATTCAAATCAAACTTTGCCCAGATTACGTTACCTATGCTCATAACTGTCATAAAGTTATTTAAATAATTCTGTATTATTATATCGTGGCCATGAAAATAAACAGAATTTCTCAGATATACTGAAACTTAACAACTCGCTGGACGATTGTTAAATAAGGTATAAGTTGGACGTTTTGATTAATATCAATATCAGATCGTAAGATTCCCTAAAGCTAAAATAAAGCTTAAACCAAAGAGCTAAATTAAACAATGTATTGTATATAAAATTATTACAATGAAGAAATATAAAGGTGCCTTTTTGATAATGGGTGGTGACTTTAATGATGCCCCAGATGACTTTTTAGATTGTTTCCCTCTACATACGTCAACCTCTTCAAAGTTTAAATTCACTACCTTTTTGTCTTCCCATTAGTCTATTGTGGATATTTGTAGATTCTTACATTTTAATGAAAAATGTTACTCATGGAGTAATTCCTCTAGATCCTTACAATCAAGGATTGACCTATGGTTGGTTAGCCCTGATTGTGTCCAACAGAAGTTGCATATTCCTATGCACCCCTTTCAGATCATAGAATGGTTATTTTGGCACTTTCTGGTTGTAAAATTAAAAATAATAGTTTAAGAGGATATTGGAAGTTAAATAATAATCTGCTTAGTAATGAGAGTTTTTGGTAATCAGGTTCGAGAAACAGCACAACAAATTTTCAGAAATAAACAAATGACGTATATTAGGAAATGGGAGTTATTCAAGTTTAAAGTTAGACAGTCAGCTATTCACTTTAGTAAAGCAAAAAATAATAGTTTGAATAAGGAACAGGCACTGATGACAGAATTAGACATTTATTTAAAAAAAGATAACCTTACAGAGGATGAAAAAGTTAAACTGGAGACTATTAAAACTGAAATTGATCAAATATATATTGATACAGCAAAAGGCGCATTTATTCGTTCAAGAGCTAAGTGGTTAGAAAAAAGAGAAAAAAAAAAGAGCTATTTTTTTAACAAAACTATAAAAGACAAACGATCTCCTCTCTCAAAACTGATTATGCAATTACTTCAAATCCAAAATTAATTTCAAATAATGTAGAATCCTTTTATTCTCAGTTATATAAATCTGTATTTCAAATAGATAAATGTTCTAATTTCTTTGGGTCTGTTAAGCTATTTGCCTCACCTATTTCAACTCAATTTAGAGACCTTTGTGATGAAGAACTAAGACAATATGAGATGGTTACAGCTATCCATTCAATTAAAAAAAAAAATAAGTCGCCAGGTACAGATGGTCTTTCAGTGGAGTTTTATCTTTGTTTCTGGGATATGATTGAAAATATTTTATTTGAGATGTATAAGGAATGCACTGACACGAATGAACAATCAACTTCTATGAAACCGGGATTAATAACCCTACTGCCTAAACCTGATAAAGATCATTTGATTTTAGACAACTGGCGTCCTATAACATTATTGAATGTAGATTATAAATTATTCTCATATTTATGCAAATCGCTTAAAAAAAGGTCTAAATGAAATCATTAGTGAGTGTCAAATGGGATTTATGGCTGGTCGACACATAAGCTGGAACATTAAACTAATTTTGTATTTGTTAGATTATTCAAATTTGGTGGAGTCAGAGGCTTTAATGACTTTCTAGATTTCCACAAAGCATTTGATACAATCGAGCATCAATTTATGTTTAGGGCTTTAAAGTTTTTTGGATTTGGGGAGAGATTTATCTCTATTATTGAAATGTTTCATAAAGGTATTAATAGCTCCATTAACTTATATCCAAATACTTCTAAAAGATGTCCTATTTGTAGAGGAGTGCGCCAAGGTTGTCCTATATCCCCTTTTTTGTTTCTTATAGTTGTAGAGTTTCCATTAAAATCCTAAACTCTCCAACTGTTCAAGGAATAACCATCTTTAGCAAAGAAATTAGATTATCTCAGCTTGCGGATGATACTGTTCTTTTTTTGAGAGATAAAAAACAGTTGCCTGCAACTCTGCAGTTAGTAAATTAATTCTCTGATGCTTCTGGATTAATGCTAAATGTTACGAAATGTGAAATAATGTGCCTTCATGATTCAAACGGAATATCCCAATAAAAAATAAGATCAAATATTTAGGAATAAGTATTACAAAGGATCTAACAGAGAGGCAATAATTACATTTTTCACCTAAACTAAAAAAAGGTTCAAAGTATCTTTAATAATTGGCTTCAAAGAGATTTGACTATTATTGGCAGAGTTCTATTGACCAAAGTAGAAGGGGTATCTAGATTTATTTATCCAGCATTATCTCTTGTTCACGATTTTACTTGTAAAAAAATGTATGATGTTTATACAATTAGTTTGGAGGAATAAACCATCATTTAAGAAAGGAAATTCTTCAAGGGCCAAGAAATGAAGGTGGATTTGAACTTTTGGATTTCTTTTATTTAAATTATACCTTTAAAGTAAAATGGCTTAGAAACTGCCTACTTAAATCAGACTCAATATGGATTTTTTTTATACCATATAATATTTTCAAATACTCTGTTAATAATTTACCTGTGGCATTGTCCAATTTCCATCAACAAGCTCTTAAGGCTTAGAAGTTATTGTACACAACTTTTCTCCACATTAAGTAATCCTGTGGAATAATGCCTATATTACAGTTAACCGGAAAGGTTTTTTATAGCTCAATTTGTTGTTCATTCCACAGGCACATGCCTGATGTGCGCGACTGTAGCGCGGATTGCGAGCGTGTGTGAGTGAGTGATGGTGTGCGTGGGAAATATTTCCTCTACGGCCTTATGGACTTTCCATGACTCCACCCTGTTGTAGATGGAATGGTTTTGACTCCATCAGGTTGGTGGAGCATATAGCATGACGGGCCATCATCATTTAACACTGCAGGAGAGCGCCGGAGAAATATTGCACACTGTAAAGAATGTATGTTCTCGCTGACTAGCGGTATTATTAATAAACCAATCGTATCTCCTGAGGCTTAGTCTTTTATTTAATGACAAAGTTTGGAACGTTACAGGCTATTAAACCATTAGGTAAAAATCCGAAAACAAAAAAAAAATTCACAATTGTGACTTTGCAAACTTTATCACCCTTGGGGTTAAATGATGAAGCATTATTTAATGTAATGTTGTAAAGTGTTTTTATTGTATATGAATGTCTGTTTGATCAAGAGGGGATGGCTTGTGCTTGTGACAATAAACTTCAATGTTTAGCAAGTATAGACTGTGTGCGGGATTGCATCTTGTTATTGAATTTAAGGCCGCATTTACACTGCATTGTTCAAGTGACCCAATTCCGATTTTGTCCTCCCATGTGGCACAGATCGGATATGGCCCACGATCGTGTTAAGCAGGAAAAACTTCACATGGATTCTGATATTCTCCGATCGGTTTCAGGCCTCATTCATATGTGGAAATAAATCAGATATGAATCGGATGCGTGCATTTGCGCCCAGATATTCCCCAGTAAATGCGACTCCTGCGTCACGGAAAAGTAATTTTTTTAAAACATTTCACGGTACAGACATACCTGTAACAAATGAAACATCTCTAGTTGAGTAGCAGAGTATTAATTTAATTCGTTTGTGTTAAATAAAAGGCATTCTGATGCTGAAATGTGTTGCTTTTGGAGTGCTTGTTGCTGCTGTTGTCAGGGACGACGGCTCGTGCCAAATGTACATTGTTTGATGTATAGATGTAACTATTGCATTAAAAACGTTTCTATATGAATTCCATGTCAGAAAATTAAACTCAATGTACTATTCAAATTGATTTGTGATGTCATATATGCTATTTTTGGCTTGTTTCTCCAAGTGCAGTGTAAAATGCACACATCGGATACGGGTCACTTTTAAAAGAAATGTAAGCACGTCGTCCAAAAAATCAGATATAGTCACAAAATCGGAATTGGTCATCAAGACCTGCAGTGTAAACGCAGCCTAAATTTCAACCAGAGGCTGCGCAATGTGGTATCTAATTGATTGCCCAAAAAATTGTTTTCTATTGTGAGTGACCACACATTGGGCCTCATTCATGAAACATGAGCAGAACAAATTTTTGTGTAAATCCTTCGTAAAGCCGTTCTGACGTAAACTTTCGAATTCATGAAAAATGTTAGTTGGTAAGAAAGAAATTTACACCTGCTCCCTACCAGGTGTAAATGGTGCGTAAAACGTTCTGTGTTCTTTTTGGCAAACTGATGACACTGAATTTTGATGCACTGCCATTATAATATTTTACAAGTGCGTCTGTTGTTGTTTTTTTTTTTTGGTAGCCGAGAGTTGATAAACTGTTTAGCTTTGGGTAAAATGCAGCGCTTATCACTGTCACTTTTTACTCAGCCGTCCAATCAATGGAAGAGGGGCGGGACAAATACTACAATGACCAATCATCCAACTTGGACAACAACTGAACAAGAGAAGTTAATATTGCTGGTTACTGAATTGTAATATTTAGTGATATTCTTCAAAATGAGATACTAGTAACACGTTACTGCTGTAAGATATTCCAAATTATAGCAACCACAGCGTCTCAGCTGGAAAAACGCTGTGCCACCAAAGCGTTCTCGAATGCCGCCAGCTGGTCGCTTTAAAGGGTTCTAAAATGAAAATTCTGTCATTAATTACTCACCCTCACATCTTTCCAAACCACTAAGACCTTCGTTCATCTTCGGAACACAAATCAATATGTTTTTGATGAAATCGGAGAGCTCTCAGACCGTCCATAGACAGCAACACAACTGAAATGTTCCCAGGTCCAGAAACGTAGTAAATACGTTGCTAAAAGTCCATGTGACATCAGTGGCTCAACTTCAGTTTTGCGACGTTATGAGAATACTTTTTTTTGCGCAACGAAAACAAAAATAACAATTTACTCAACCATTCTTCTCCACCAAGTTACGTCTTCCGCCATTTTGGAGAGTACCCAACAACGTATTTGACGTAATCAGCGTTGTTTACGTTTGGGGGGAAAGCGCGTGCATGAACGAACGCTGCATATGAAGCGTTGTTTACGCTTAGGCAAAAGCATACGTATGCATTGTGATACTCTCATTTCAGTTGCGTTGCCGTCTATGGAGGGTCAGATAGCCTCCGATTTCATCAAAAATATCTTCATTTATGTTCCGAAGATGAACGAAGGTCTTACGGGTTTGGAACGACATGAGCGTGAGTAATTAATGACATAATTTTCATTTTGGGGTGAACTAACCCTTTAAGAAGAGCGCCTGACATTTTTCAGCGGACTAAAAAGCAATATACACTATATTGCCAAAAGTATTGGGTCACCCCCTTCTAATGAACATTTGACTACTTTAACATCTATGAGTACAAATCTTAATGTTTAAGCATATAATGATATTCTTTGGAATTGTGTGCTTCTAATTTTATAGCAAAAGTTTGGACAGGACCCTTTTCTGTTCTAACATGACATTGCCTCTGTGTATAAGGCACGGTTCAAAAAGACATGATTGATTCAGTCAGTGTGGAAGAACTTGACTGGTCTGCAGAAAGCCAAGTCCCGATCCCAGCTGAACATCTCTGGTGTGACTTTAAATGCAGACCTTGAGCCAAAAACTCATCACTAAACACCAAGGACTTATATAGACACTATAAGGACAAAAGTGTTGGGACACCCCCTTCTTTAGAACAGAAAAGGCACTAACAAAACTGTGGCAACAAAGATGGAAACATAATTCATGTATTTAAAAATTGTATTTCCATCTCTGTTGCAACAGTTTTGGACGTGTCTAAAATGACAGTACCCTTATGTACAAGTGATACAAATGACTATTGCTGATCAAAGATTTAGGGGACATGTACAGTTCTGAGAAAATATGCAAAACGATTCTGAACAGATGGAAAATAATTCAGTTTAGCACTGGGACTTCACCAACAACAGAGTGAGAAAGCTTCCAGCCCGACTGAAAGAGTCTGCGGTTTCATGTAGTTTGGTCAAATCCACAGCCATAAAAGACCATGCTGATCTCAGTCAAATCCGCCAACTTGTTTGAAGAACCAAATTACCCAGAGATCAATTATCATGATTAAAAGATCTGGCATCTGTCAAATCATCTCAGATGTATTAAGCAAGGTATGAAGAATGGACCCATGATAATCAAAACCAAATATGTGTTTTATTTTGGCAGACTATCCAAGACGTAAGCTGTAAAGGCATAACCTTATCCTGGGAAGGGTGTGGGGAACAACAGCTCATTTACATTTAAAGACATGGACAAAAACAGCATGTTTTTGCTTCCATTCAAAAATGGTAATTCTCAGAATGATATAATAAATGATCTTAATAAATGATCTATGTGGTATTTTGAGCTGAATCACAGAAACATTTTGGGGACGCTTAAGTTATATTACATCTAGTAAAAAAGGGGCATAATAGGTTCCCTTTAATTCACAGTAAATTTGCAATCATAGAAAATGGAAGATAATGCCCAGAATGCATTGTATTCTACAGTACATTACTTTTTTAATAGAAAACAGTATGCTACTGTCGGGATTGCAACTGACATTTCAGGTCCGTCTGGTTTGTGAACAATGTGAACTCTTTTGTGCATAGTAAGATTTACTTTACTTCTGAAGCTCTTTCCACACTGACCACATACGTACGGGTTTTCTCCAGTGTGGTGTCTCAAATGGGTGTTAAATTTTACTTGACTTCTGAAGCCCTTTCCACACGGACCACATACGTACAGGTTTTCTCCAGTGTGGTGTCTCAAATGGTTGTTAAATGTTACTTTATGTCTAAAACTCTTTCCACAGTGTGGACATGTAAAAGGCTTCTCTCCACAGTGAAATGCCATGTGGTTTTTAAGTATTGCTTTTAGTTTGAAACTTTTTCCACACTGAGAGCAGGTGAAAGGTCTCTCTGCAGTGTGAACACTCATGTGGCCGTTAAGGTGTGTCCTATCAGAGAAACTTTTTCCACATTGTTGGCAGGTGAATGGCTTCTCTCCGGTGTGAATTCTCATGTGCCTCTTAAGGCTTCCGTTTTCAGTGAAACTCTTTCCACACTGTTGACATGTAAAAGGCTTCTCTCCCTTGTGAATTCTCATATGGACTTCAAGCTTTCCTTGTCTAGAGAAACACTTTCCACACTGAATGCAGGAGAAGCTTCTATTTTGTGTGGATGTCTTTTTAATCAGTGAGCAACCAAAAGTTTTTTCTCCAGTTGCGAAATCAAGATTTTCATATAGATTTTGTTCTTCCTTTTCATTCAGTTCTTGATTCTCCTCTTTCAGCAGCATCAGGTCTAGGGTTAAAACAGAGAAATGAAAGTTAGTAATGACAAAAAAACAACAGACATCAAAACAAGGCCGGGACACACCAAGCCGTCAGTCAACATCGGGCCATCAGTGAGCATCTGTTGGGCTAGTTTGTTTGGTGTTCCTCACATGGCTATCGTCGGGCTCATATCAGCGGCAGTGTTGAATCAGCGTCTGGGCCATCAGCATGAGTAAGAACTCTGATTGGATGTCTAGTTTCTCGAATGAGTCATTGCCAGAGAATTAAAGTGAATGAGATGAAAATGAGTAAGAGAATGAAGGCGGCACAGACAGAAGGCTGTTCTAATGTTATGTGATCTTACCGAAGTATTCCAATATGTGAATATTTTCATATCAACATGAGCCGCTTAAAATGGCTTTCCTGTAGCTCAAATGGTAGAGCATTGCACTAGCAACGCCAGGATCATGGGTTCGATTCCCAGGGAAAGCAAGAGCTGATAAAATGTAAAAAAAAAAAAAAAAAAAAAAAAAAAAACTGTAACTTGAATGCAATGTAAGTCGCTTTGGATAAAAGCGTCTGCTAAATGTAAATGTTAAAATGAATTAAGTTATCAACATTACTGCTATTCAAAATGGTGAGCAATCGCTGCTTTGTTTACGTTTCGTATATCGTTTCAGTTTCTCCTTTTGAATGACGGAAGTACTATTAAAAGCTGCTGATATAGACAGCTACATCTCACGCAGGCGCAGAACGCATTTGTTAGTTTGTTGTTGGCTGTAGTCTGAGCGCTGTGTTCAAATACAGCTTTTTGTTCCAGATGCTGCCGAAACGAGGCGACAACACAGTCTGCTGTCGTTGCTGCTAGTTCTTTGAAGTCGGCTTGGTGTGTCCTGGCCTTTAGACAAGTGGTTGTCAACATTTTTTGGACCAGCCACCACCCACACAAACCATGGTTTGTCGTGGTAGATCTGAGGGATTCTTATTTAATGTATAAGACCACAGGAAGTTCCTCGGGTTCACTTTTGGGAGCATAGTGTACCAGTTTTGAGAACTTCCATTCTGCCTGGCAGAAGCACCTTATATGTTCACAAAGTGCATGGATGCAATTCTGGCTTTATTTACACTGCAAGGTTTAATGCATCGATTTAATGGTCTTTTGACAATACCTGATTTTTTTGTCTTGTTAACTGTTATCGGATATCGGTGTTTACATTAATCCGGACCCACCAGGGTTTCTGCAGGATTTTTAAGATCAAATTTAAGACTTTTTAAGACCTTTTTTAAGACCTGCACAAATAAAATTAATACCATAAGAGCGGGGCAGGGCAATGTCTATAGTACCCTATTAAACTGTAAAATGACTGTCAAAAGCATCATTTACAATTCAGATACAAGTTTTCACAAAAACTAAACGTTTTATAAAATGATAAACTTTACATTTCAGCCTTTAAACCATTTTTAAGAAAATGGATAAGTCAAAAGTATTAATTATATTGATTTTAGCAATTATTATCAATAATTATATAAATTAAATAACATGAATTAGGGGTGTGCGAAATTGACAAAATTATATCTTGATATTTTCTGGGATTTAATTGATAACAATAATTAGACAATATTTTGCTGAGTGTGTTATTGTGCTGGTATCTTAAAGACTACCGTGGACAGCTGACTCCTGAATTTTTTTGATATTCTTCTGTGTGCTCAGTTCACAGCAGTGATAGAAAGTTTTTTTTTTCCAATAAGTTTTATGGGCATTTTTACCTTTAAGCCATTTTTTCTAAAAGTGTGCATCATCTTTTGAGTCAAATTCTTGCATTTGGGCTGTTACCAAGCAGATGAAATCAGTATCAACAAAATGTATCTTTGCAATTGCAAATCTGAAGTGGCATTTAGATTTAGAAGTGGCATTTACACACACTTTAATGCAGCTCAGAGGGACACAGAATGCTAACCTGCAGTTACAAGTGCATAAATAATGTTTTGATATTTGAAACATAAAACATTGAAAACTGATGTTTGAAATTATTTTAAACAATGAAGATACTTTAAAATGTAAAATTAAAACGGCCAATAGGTGGCAGTAAGTCACTGTTAATAAGTGAGTAATTGCGACTGAACCGAATCATTTAAACGGTTGATTCATTCAGGAACGAATCACCGTCATGTTGCTCAGAGACACAAAACAGCGCTGTGACTGTTTGGAATTATTTTTGTTGGAGAAATAGAGCAAAAGCAGGAAATACGGTGTCTGAAACAAGTCTCTTAATATTAACTTCTTGTTTATTGAACTGTCGCATAAAATCAAAATCACACTTGTAATCATGCTGACTTTTGGAGAAAAGATGGCACTCTTCGTGTGATATTTACTATATGAAATGATATACCGTAAATATATAGGCTATACATTTTCTGCCCCCATATCTTAAATTATGTGATCATTCTAAATGTATTTTAATAGACTGAACCGTGCAGTGAAACTCGTACGCGCACTAGTTTAACCTGTTAACTGATTCATTCTCTGCCAGCAGGTGTCGCCTTTGGCTGAAATATAACGGTTTTCCCGGTAAACACAGAACAAGCAGCGCAGCACCGTACTCTGAACTTTCAGAGCTCATGTTTATTTAATGAAATCATAGCCTTTTGAAGTTTAATCGTCACATTCAGCCATATCGCAATTCTGGGCTTTCCGTCTCCAAATTTAAGACCTCTTGAAATCATAATTAAGACTTTCTTGTACAATTTAAGACTTTTTAAGGCCTTAAATTTGATACAACTAAATTTAAGACTTTTTAAGACCCCGCGGACACCCTGCCCACAAACTTATTCTGTTTGTGATCACTTTACTATTGACATGGTTGACCCTCGGGTATTGAATTACAAGTACTTATATAGTTCACACTGAGTTGGACCATGAATACTCAGCATGACTAAGTTAAAAGTTGTCATGGATGTTTACAATGCAAAATTTGACAATGGATTTATACTGGAGAAAATACAAATTAGAATTCTAAAAGGGGTGTAATGGTGCACATGGTTCGGTATGATTTCGGTACAGGAGGAGGAAAAAAAAAAGTTTGTTTTTAGTAAATAAACAATGTTTTACTGAACAAATTTCTCTCTTTAAATAAATTCAATTATAATTCAAATTTTCATTAATTCTACCCCATAAAATATCTATAGGCCTAAAAATCTACCTCAGCTTCAGCTCTAAGCTATTTACATTACTCCCTTTTACATTACTATAAGGTTACACTAAGCAACAGAGCCCAAACTTAAATTTAATTACTATTTATTTTTAACTATAATAATCAACACTCAAATAAAAAAAAATTAAAAAAAATTGTATGCAAACTAGGGCTGTGCGATATGGACAAAAAAAGAAATCGCGATTTCTTTGATCAATTTTGCGATTTCGATTTTAATCACGATTTTGACACACACAGACATGCTTTACGGTCATAAATGCATTCAGTGTGAATTTGAAATGTATTGCCAAAAGAAAACCAATTAGAGCTTAATCAAAAAGCTGTAACGTCTCTAGAACAGACATAAGGCAAAAAAATAAATCCGGTGTCCAGGGTTTTTTTTTTTTTTGCCATGCATTGGTCATAGAGCTCTTTGTGGCACTGCCTCGGGTGTTGAAATAGATTTGTTGCGCTAGGTTCATACTCCGTCTGCAGTGCGTAACTGCGTATACAGTACGTGTATGCGGTGAAGAAGCAGCACGGACTCATTTTGCTTTCGCACAGGATGCGTTTGCAGTCCACTCCTGATCTGCGGTGGTTTACCACAAACACAACATTTATCCATTATTTTGATTTCAAATCCAAATGTTGTTACTGCAAATGCTTTTTCAGCATTGTGATTCTCTTTTATCTAAGTACAGTAATACAATCTTTCATAGACATATTCACATTTAAACTCAATAAATATGAACTCAAACGAGTGCCATATGAATGAATGAATGATGCATTTATATAGCGCTTTGTGTATTGCTGTACACCCAAAGCTCTTTACAATCATTTGCCAAGGCAATCATATTGCCTTGTTTATCTAAAAGTGCACTTTTGCTTGTTTAAAATCTAGCCAAAAAGCCATGTGTTGACTGAAACAGTAGACTTTAATTATATGAATTTATGGTGTACTTACTACATTTCTGTGTCAATCCATGTTTATTTTTACCACGAACAATGCGTTGTCACTCACTTTAATTCAGCGCGTGCAGCAAAGCAAGAATAGACTCCGTGCGGAAACGATCGCTGCATGACAGTTGCAGACGCACTGCTCCTGGAGCGCTCTGCCGGACTGCAACCGTTTGCAGTGTGAACACTCTGATCCGTTAACATGGGCGCTGAAAAAATACACACCGCATACGCACCACAGACGGAGAATGTGTGAACCTGGCGTTACGTCTTTATGCCCGGTCTGTTCTGTTCTCGCGCTCCATTTAGGCGCGCTGCATTCTGATTGAATCGGATAGCATACTGCGGGAGGTCGGGGCGCGGGAAGAATCGTGCTATAAAGCGATTTAGAAATCGTGCACGCTCAAATCGTGATTTTTATGACGATTTCGATTAATCGCACAGCCCTAATGCAAACATGTAAATTGGACTCAATGCAGTTTTTAAATTAACTTCTAAATTAGAGGCTACAATTTCTGTGTTGTTGAAACTTGAAATATAATCATTTACACAGTGGCTGTCATAACTTGTTTCATAAAAGATATATTTATATATACATTAAAAGATTAAGACATCACTAACAGGTAAAGTAAAATGAGTATATAGCCTAGTCTAATATTTCACTAAATGCTCTTCTGTAGACTTCATTTCTCTGGTGAACTGATGAGCTGTGGACACTGATGATGACTTGCTTGAGGCAAATGCAATGCTATGTGACATTTTGTTTACAAGCCATTTTAATCACATCCTTTCGAGAGTGAAACACTGATTATGCGATTACATGAGGATTGAGATGTTAATTCATGTTTATTTCACATTAAAACTAGTAATAAAGAGGAAGGGATCATTGCACTCACCCGCCGTTAGAACTGAGCAGAGGTGGGTAGAGTACCCAAAAACTGTACTCAAGTAAAAGTAATAGTCTGAATAGTTACTTGAGTAAGAGTAAAAAACACGTGCGTACCGAACCGAAAGACCTGTACTGGAAATGTTTGTGTACCGTCACACCCCTAAACTCTAAGATTTATTTGTGGCTCTCATTCTGTTTATTTGTCAGTATGATTCATTTTTTATTAATCTCTTTACATTTATTTGTGGATCATAATCTATTTAATTGGAGTAATGCAACAATTCTACCCCTTTAATTGTTTGGGTCTTTACTACCAAGTTGTGAGACCAGTTCGCTAACATAAGTGTAATAGGGCTCCAGACAAAAAAAATTGAGTAAGGAGCCATTGGCTCCTATGAGAAAAAAACAAAAACAAAAACTTAGGCACCAAATTACTTTTTTAGGTGCCACAGAATAAACGTTTTATTTACTTACTTAACATTTTAACATTTCAATCATACAGTCATGTGTTTATGTCTCATCGTTTCTTGACTCTATAAGCATTTTAAGCCATCTTGTAGATGACCTGGGAACTAAGGTTCACTTAAAGTGGGTACGTCTTTTCCAACATGAAATATACAGTCACAAAGAATTGTTCATTACAGAGAATCTGTATCAATATCATGGACCATAATCATCACTTGGCCATTGAATGTACTTTTAAGTAATTGCAATTTAATAAATTTAAGTTAGTCCAACTTAAAAGTGCAATAGGTGATTGTCTTCAGAAACATTTTTTGTTATCCTGGTTGAAAGTCTCTTCACATCCTGATGGCAATCATTAAGTAAAGTGGTCTAAATGTATTTATATAATCTGTGGAAGGTGTAAGATCAAGAAATGTTCCTCCAATCAGGTATTTGCATACCTGTACAGACAAAGCAAGAATGGCAGGCAAACATCAACAACCCAATCTTCCTTCCTGGTACTGTAGTACTTTTACTAACTGTGCTATCAAGTTTTCTCACTAAAGTTTTTCTCATGTGAATGCCACATGATGTAGCCCATCGGTTCCCAATTCCAGTCCTCGCACCCCCCCGCTCTGCATATTTTGCATGTCTCGCTTAGTTAACACACTCGATTCAGATAACCAGCTCATAAGAAAAGAGCTACATGCATGAACTGTGTTTCGATTGACATGGGCCCTACACAGTGTTCATTGCTCCCTATTCCCTGAGCAGGGGAAATCCGTTGAAGTTTATTTCACTTCGGAACATTCATTCACGGATTTGCGCTACGCAGTGTCTTCACACACAGACAAAACTTACTAGAGAAGTGTGAAGTGTGACATAATACACCTCTGTAAATAAATACTATTTAATTCACTTCTTGCACACTTTAATGCCCTTTGTATGGAACATATACGCTCACTTTGAACTGGAATCATGGCGGAATATCTTGTGATGTCCACTTCGCAGGGCACTTATTACGGTCGAATAGAACAACCGTCCGACGTGATAAGATATACATATGAAATGTGCAGAGCGGGGAGGGCGCAAAGACTGTAATTTTATCTTTGGCTTGCATTCGTATTATGTAGACAACAGGTTAAGTAAAAATATTAATATTAATATGCAATAGCACATAAATATAGCAAAATGCTCTTCTATAGTTATTTTTCTAGCGGACTGATGAACTTATGAATGGTTATTCTGAGGTAAATATTGTTATGTAGCAATGTTCACAAGCTATACATGTTTTCTGCAGTTAGACACAGAATGAGCAATTATGAGAGACATTTTGCCTACCTTTGGATGTTAATTCATGTTCATTTTGTACTACAGAAAGATATAATGGGTTCACTTGCCGCTTGAACTGAGGCGCTAAAGCGATTGCACCTGCCGCATTGAAAAGCACCAAAACTGTATTTATTGTATGAATTCATTATGAATTTTGCAGAATTTTAAAGCTGATACTTTATTAAAAAGTAACAAAGCTTATTGCGATTACTAGACGGCAAGTGCGCTACAAATAGGCTAATATTAAGTTCACGCAATAACACAGCATATAGACTAAGATCTTGACAACAAGAAGCCATATTAGCAATGATAATAAACGAGAATTGTTAAAGGAAAAGCTACCATTTTTCCATATTCCAATATGTTCTTCCCTCAACTTAGACAAGTTGATACATACCTCTCCTGTCTCAGTGCATGTACTCAATCGCTCTAGCGGAAGAGCACTTCGACCTCGGTGACTGTCTCTTCCGCCATACATCATTTTTATCCGCTTAGAAAATCGCCACGTTTTATTTTGTGTCACCATACTTACTCGTGTAACTACTCATGTAACCGTCTTTAAATAGGGAAAACATGGAAGTGTTTGGTGGCTTCTAAATTCATCCCTGTTTGGATCCTAAGGCGCGTGTCCACCAAAGCGTTTTTAGCCAGCTGAAAACACCAGGCGCTCTGCTGAAAACGCTCAGCTGTGAGCGCTTGAGAGCGCAGCGTTTTTTTTTTTTTTCATTGAAACGCTGTGGTTGCTATGATTTGAAAAATGTTTCTCCAAGCATTATTTTTCATAACAATATTATGGTAGTCTAGCAATTCGATCTAGTAAAGAAAATCAATCCTCGGAGACAAGCAATATCAACTTCTCCATTGTTGTTCAGCTGTAGTACAGTCGTTAGTCCCGCCCCTCCTCCACTCTGATTGTTTGGCTGACTAGAAAGTGACAGTGATGAGCGCAGTGTTTTATCCAAAGTTAAACATTCTTCAACTCTCGGCGTCGAGAAAAAAAACCCGCCTGAACGCTCAGCGCGAAAAAGACGCTCAGCACTCGGCACGCTCCTGGCGTTTTAAAAAATGCGGCGCTCCCATTTTGAACAACTGAAAAAAATATGCCAGCCTCGGGAAAAAACACTTTGGTGGACACGCGGCCTAAGGAATGAATGGTGCTAAGCTAAACGCTAGCATAGTGGCGCCGCACGCTAGAGTGATTAAGTGCATGCACTGAGACAGGAGAGGTACGCATCAACTCGTCTAAGTTGAGGGAAGAACATATTGGAATATGGAAAAACGGTGGCGTTTTCCTTTAACGATATTGCCAATATCCACACAGCTGACAGCTTTACCTGTTTGTAGTTTAAGTTCAGCACGATATACACTGCTTTTGTACACTTTCACTTTGCACATCTCTCTCGCGCTGCACAACAGAGCTGTGTTTAGCAGGTGTGCCATCAATGCTGCTGTGTTTGAAACTCTTTTTTTTCCACAAAAACTTTGGTGCGCATCATCTCAGTTTACTCCGTGAACATAAAAGATGTGATCGCAAAATAATCAGGAACATTTTTTTAAGTCATAGCGTATAAATATATATAGTCAGTGGCGAACTCAGCAAAAAGTTCACAGTGGAGTACTATCATTATTATAATAGAATGAATTTTTGATAAGCCATATTCCGTTTCTGACATGCACTGTATGCAGTAGATCAGGGGTGCCCAACCCTGTTCCTGGAGATCTACCTTACTGCAGAGTTCAGCTCCAACCCTGATCAAACAACTGAACCAACTAATTAGGGTGTGAAGGAGCACTTGGTAATTACAGACAGGTGCGTTTGATCAGAGTTGGAACTGAACTCTGCAGTAAGGTAGCCCTGCGTCCCAATGTGCATACTATCCACCCTATCTGCCCTAAATAGTAAAAGAAAATTGCTAATATCACATAGAATTTAGGATGTATAGTATGCACATTGGTTTACTGCAGTGGTGCCCAACCCTGTTCCTGGAGATCTAGCCTGAGTCCCAATCACAATAGACTGGGTCATCGGAACCAATCAGAGCAGAGTATCTTCACGCAAAGAGTGGTTTGGAAAGATGAATCTTTTAACAAATTGTTTAAGAGTTGTTGAGAAATAACGTCAAATTAAATGCACATAAGAAAATGAGAAAAGAAAAGTGTTTTTTGACTTGGCATGCATGTGAGCCTGCTGTTGGGAACTCACAAAACCAAATTATAAACATTTCAAATAGCATAATGGGGCAGCACATCTTGTATGGATTTTATGGTCAGATCTGTCTGCACTGTCAGACCATTTAAACGTTTTTTACACTTTTTTTTACAGTTGTTGTCTCAGACTGTTGCGAATATTAATATATAAATTTACATCTGTATTTCAACTCAAACTCTGTCAAATCTCCATTTCCGTAAGACAAATTATGTAACGATATTAGTAATTGCATTTGGTGAAATACAATGTTTATATTAGGATTAAGATTAGTTTCTGTCCTCTCCTCCTTCACACCTAGCTAATATTTATTGCTATTTACGTTCAGGTATGATAATAGTACAGTGCTTTTACAGACAAAAAGAAAAATGTCAATTAACAAATGTAATATATCACAATTAACGGTTTGCATTGTGCAAAAAAAATTATTTCTAGACACTGTTGCATAATTAAATGATAGAAATAAATTATTTTCATTACTTTCAATTGATAAGTAGAACTTAGTGTTACAAAAACATTCTTTGTTTAGGCTACTTCCCTATTATTTTTCCTAATTCAGTCTGTGATGTGAGAATAACGAATGCGAGAGGATCTTCTCAGCTGCGTTTGCTGCCTGTCAAATAAAACCACTTTAACGACACTCATACGATATTCTTCAAATATATTCATTTCTGTAGAGACTGACATTTTAATAAGGATCCAAAGGTGTTCAGCTTTGAGAATGAAAACCAACCTGTTTGTTCTTGTTTCAGACTGAATACTTCAATCTTCATATCTTCACTCTCCTCTTTAATAAATGCCATCTTTATAATAGTGTCTCAGCTGCTTCACCAGGAGTTTTTCTGTTTAAGATGAGAATAATTAACAGAAAGAAAAATAAACCCCAACTAACTCTCTGTGTCTCAATCAGCTCCTAATTCCGTAGTCAGTGCGAGTTAATGACTAGCCAAGAAAGATAACACTACAGATTAATGAAAGAATACAGACACTTAATATGTCATTTATATTTAATAATTTGTAGATTAGATTAAATAGACTAAACATTTCAGATGGTTTGTAAAAGTTGTCATTACACGTTGTTTGTGTTTGTGTTGCATTTACACTTTTTTGGCACAGCGAATAACTTAAATCATATCAATAAACAATTGCCTTGAATTGTTTCTCCAGCCAGTGGCTGAATTCGTGTTGACTATAAACTGATTCACGATATTTTCTGTTATTCATGTGTTACTCACACAAATAACCTAATTAATGATAGATAGAGCATTACAGTGCTGAATTCAGTAATAATTATGTATCTTTACATCGCTTGTAAATCTATAATACAGATTTAACATCTATTTTAAATGGTTTAAAAACACAAACCTTTGTCGATCCGAATCACGGAAGGCAGGTGCGCGCGGCACAGCCTTATGACGTCACACCAACAGACCAAAATAAAAGTCCCGATCAATTTGAATGCATGGGAATTAACATACGTACATTGCATCTATGCTATTTACACTTAGTGCTAATAGCCGCTGCCTACATTTTATTTTGGATATAGGCTAATAATAATAATAAATAATAATAAAGAAAGGAAGAATATTAGGCTACATATTGGCCTGTATGGTATGTGCAGTATGGGTTAATATAATAATTCTTAATTCTGCAATTCTTAATTCTTAAATTCAAAACAAAATATTAATGTACTCATAATATCCATTTCTGAATATTCAAGGTTGCTATGGTCAAGCAGTTTCATGCATTAATTAAAATAAATGTGTTCTCTCAACATAAGTTGTGCTCCCCCGAACATGTCCCCTACCTGCCATTTTTTTGATCATTTTGTCATGAAAAGATTATTTTTTTTTAAATAACACATTAGGCCCACATATAATTATCACAGAAAAAAATCCACAGCTGAACCTCGCCAACAAGTAGTGGTGTTTTCGTAATCAGCGTAACCTATTTGAAGGAATCAGTTGAATGGATTGAACTCACTCGTTAAGACAGTGACTTATTTATTTATTTAGTCATTTAGCAGACGCTTTTGTCCAAAGCGACTTACAAATGAGGACAATAGAAGCAATCTTAACCAACAAAAGAGCAACAACATGCAAGTGCTATGACAAGTCTTGGTTAGCCTAACGCAGTACACATAGCAAGGTATTTTTATTTTATTTTATTTTTTTTAAAGAAAACAAGTAGATAGAATATAGAAAAAAGAAATCTAGTTTTTTTTAGGAACAAGTAGATAGAATATAAAAAAGAATGCTAGTGTTAGTTTTTCAAGAAAAGCTAGCAGTTACAGAATAAATATGCAGTTGATAGAGGGTCAAGTGTGTGTGTTTTTTTTTTTATAAAAAGAAGACAGATAGATAAAATAGAATTAGAATAGCGAGTGCTAGAGTTAGAGGGTCAAATAAAGATATTTATGTGACTTGGCACCACCTAGTGTCTGTTTTAGTTTCATATTAAATGTATCATTTAATTGATTTACATATTTCTGGCTTCAAAATTTTAAACATTAATTTCCTAACATTTTATGCATTTGTAGGCTAATTGCAGTGTAAATGCATTCAGTAATGATGGCTCTGATGGTTTTAGTTGACACTGATTGGATTTTTACTAGTAACAGCCCTTTATTATTTTAACTGAATTTATCAATTGGAATTAAGAACCATATTCATGATGCATACATTTAATACGTTTTTTTTTAAAAAAAAATGCCCCTGGACATCAGTTTGCGGGTTTGTTTCTGATGCTGTCAATGTTGTTTTTGGTTTTTGGTTACATAAAAAAAATGCAGTTAGCTCAAAAAGCTGAGAGCACACGACAGGCGCTGTTTGGATGAGCATGATGCTTGTATGTTCAATGCAGTATATGCAGTGCATAGGGGCGCCACAAGGAGGGGGCCGCCATTGTGCCAAAACAAGTCTTTGAAAATTGTCTTTAATAAAGCTTTTAAAATATTTGGAAAATGACATTTGTTAAGAGACAATTTTTGTTTAGCATTTAAAAAAACAAACAAAAAAAAAACAATTGACCCCCACCCCTACATTACTCCGTTGCCACCGTTGCCAGACAGTCACACATGCAAAATGGACAGAAGAGGGAAATTGTCTGGGGCGCAGAACAGAAAACGAAAAAGAGAAAATGAAAAACAGTGTCTTAAAATGAGGACATCAATGTCAAAGTGGATAAAAAGAAATTGGTAAGCTTGGCCTATCATTTTGTATTACTGTAAGTCTTGAAGTTCAACAACATTTAACGCTATTGCCACTGCCAGCGAGGCGAGGCCGAGCATAGTTACCGTCCGTTAATATCAAATCATTATTACCGAAAAATAGGCGTTTGGTTTACATTTTCATTGTTTGTTAAAAATGTTAACTGAGGTTCTCACCACCAAGCACAACCTGGTTATTGGGCGCTTGTCTCATCCTCTCAGCTCGTTTTGTCCAGGGGTGCAATTAATGCACGATTTCCACCCCGGGACTAACATTAGCCTATACATAAAGTATTCGAGGCGCTATTGTAAGCTGTTGTGTAAACAGGATTCCTTAAAACATTCTCGATGCCTTTTCAGCTAGAAAAACCACAAAGTTTAAAAAAAAAAAAAAAAAAAAAAAAAGCACTTTGAATTTATTCATGCATGAGCTTTTTTGTTACTGTTACAGTGCTAATGAAATTACATCACTGTTTAGCAAATACAATCATTTTAATGCTTTGTACATGAGTGTTCATAAAAAAAAGACGTTTGTTTTTTAATACTTTACTGTTTTAATCACTTATAGGCTATTTTAGTTTTTAACTAAAAGTTTTCATAGTGTGTAGAAATATGCAAGTAGTTTCATACTGAAAGTTGACTGCTGTAGTATAGGTACAATAGTAACATAATGGTATATTTACTTAGTCATGAAGATGGAGAGGACAACGAAGAGCAGGTGAAAGAGCATGACAGAGCAGGTGAAGAAAACAGGTAGGCAAGGGCCATACAGGATTTTATGACTTACACAATATCAAGAAACATGCAGATTAAGGTATTGTAGCCTTAAGGAACAAAGTTTGTGAAACATCTATTTTGTTTACTCAGTTGTGAAGATGAAGAGAAAAGAGAGAAAGTAAATGTATCCAGTGCAAGTGAAGAGAACAGGTAGGACTGGCTACACATGATATTGTGAAGTACATTACAGATTAGGGCATTTCAGAGTTAAGTATTGGTTTGTCTTGCAAAAATCTAGTGCAGGGAAAGATGGAGAGCCACATCTTCAGGATGACATCAGAAGAGAGGAGTTAGATGGAGAATGCAGAGATACAACAGAGGAGGAAGCAGAGGAAAGACCTTACCTAGAGGACCCATCAGACTGGCCTGCACCACATCAAATTACTGACACTTTTAGACAAACCATGACTGCGACAGGGCCTTTGAAATGTCCTGATGGGCCATTTCCTAGATCCTTGTTTGTTTATTTGTCACATACACAATCATACAGGGTATAATCAGTAGTGAAATGTAGGTCAGGACAGGTCCGCTCAATGGACAGTGCAAGAAAATAAAAATAAAAGATGATACATAACACAGGAGCATATATTTAAATATAGGTAGGAATAAGATAAAAAAAATAATAATAAGTAAAAACAATAAAATAAAATGAGTAAAATGTGCAATGAACTAAAATGTGCAATACAGTCTACTGTGGATTTAATAAATATTAATATAACCAGGGATGTGCAAGAGGAATGGGATGTGCAAGGAATGTGCAAACAGGTTGTACCAGGTATGTACACATAGCAGCAATGCGGAAGATGGAGAAAGATGGGTGTTACAGTTAATTAAATGAGTCCTGTAGATGTTAGGAGACTGAGTTCAGGAGCCTGATGGCCTGTGGATAGAAGCTCCTCCTCAGTCTCTCAGTTTTTGCCATCACGCTTCTGAAGCGCTTGCCAGATGGCAGTGAGATGAAAAGATGGTTACCGGGGTGATTTGAGTCCTTGATTATTTTTGCAGCTCTGCTTTTGCAGCGTTTGAGGTAGATGTCCTGCAGAGAGGGGAAGGCAGACCCAGAGATGCGCTCAGCTAAGCGCACGACTCTCTGCAGAGCTTTGCAGTCCTGTTTTGTGGCGTTACTGTACCACACTGAGATGCACTGAGTCAATACACTTTCTATGGCCCCTGAATAGAAAGTTTTCAGGATTGCTGGTGAGACCCTGAATTTCCTCAGCTGTCGCAGATGGTACAGTCTTTGCCTGGCTTTCTTGACCTGTGTTTGAATATGTGCAGTCCAAGTCAGGTCCTCGGAGATGTTTACACCGAGGTACTTGAAGCTGCTCACCCTTTCCACAGGGGTCCCGCTGATCATAAGAGGAGTGTAGGGCCGCTGCTGTCTCTTCCTGAAGTCTACAATCAGCTCTTTAGTTTTGCTCACGTTCAGAGAGAGACAGTTGTCCTGGCACCATGATGTTAGTCTCTCTACCTCACCCAAGTATGCGGTCTCATCATTGTTGGAAATGAGGCCCAGAACCACAGTATCGTCAGCAAATTTAACAATAGAAGTGGAGCTGTGAGAGGACACACAGTCGTGTGTGTAGAGAGAGTAGAGCAGGGGACTCAGAACGCAGCCCTGCGGGGCTCCTACGTTCAGGGTGATGGAGTTGGAGGTGAACTGCCCATTTTCACCACTTGTGGTCTGCCGGTGAGGAAGTCTTGGATCCAGTCACAGAGTGTAGTGTTTAGGCCGAGGTCTGAGAGTTTGACAGCTAGCTTGGAGGGGACTATAGTATTGAAAGCTGAGCTATAGTCAATGAAGTCAATGATAGTCAATCCGAGGCGAGTAACAGGCGATTTTCAAAAGCCTACTGTTATCGCCTGTTATCAAATGGGGAGAGAATTGAGCGAGACTGGTTGTTATATTCCAAGAAAGCAAATAAAGTGTATTGCTTTACATGCAAATTATTTGGTGGAGCGAAAACATGTGACAAACGGCTGGTGCTGGGATACAACAACTGGCAATGTCTTTCAAAAACACTTCAACTAAATAACCTGCCTGATTTATCTCAGCTGCTCTGTGTACCCATAAATACAAATGAACTTAACAAAATGACTAGCAACATGGGCACTATCCTCTCTAATACGTTAGAAACTGTTGCTCCCATCAAATTAAAAAAGGTTAGAGGAAAACGTGCTGCACCATGGTACAACAGTTATACCCATTCTCTCAAGAAAGAAACTCGTAATCTTGAGCGCAAATGGAGAAAAACTAACTTGGAAGTTTTTAGAATTGCGTGGAAAAACAGTATGTCCAGCTATAGACAGGCTCTAAAAGCTGCCAGGACCGAACATATCCGCAAACTCATAGATAATAACCAAAATAATCCAAGGTTTTTATTTAGCACAGTGGCTAGACTAACAAATAACCAGACGTCACCCGATCTAAATATTCCCTCACAGTTTAATAGTAATGACTTTATGAATTTCTTCACTGATAAAATAGATAACATCAGAAATACAATAACTAACGAAGATTCTACGGCGTCTAGTACTTCAGCCTCATTCACCGCACCCAAAGAAAAACTGCAGTGCTTTACAACTATAGGACAGGAAGAGCTAAATAAACTTATCACCGCATCTAAACCAACAACATGTCTATTAGATCCTGTACCCACTAAATTACTGAAAGAGTTACCTGTAGCAGAAGAACCGCTTCTCAATATTAACTCATCGTTATCTTTAGGTCACGTCCCTAAACCATTCAAGCTGGCAGTTATTAAGCCTCTTATTAAGAAGCCACAACTAGATCCTAGTGAACTGGCAAATTACAGACCCATCTCAAATCTTCCGTTTATGTCTAAAATTTTAGAAAAAGTTGTGTCTGCTCAATTGTGCTCATTCTTGCAAAAAAATTATCTCTGTGAAGAATTTCAGTCAGGTTTCAGGCCCCGCCATAGCACAGAAACTGCACTTGTTAAGATTACAAATGACTTGCTTCTTGCATCAGACCAAGGCTGCATCTCATTGCTAGTTTTACTTGATCTTAGTGCTGCGTTCGACACTATAGATCATGACATACTCGTAGATCGATTACAAAACTATACAGGTATTCAAGGGCAGGCTTTAAGATGGTTTAGATCCTACCTGTCCGATCGCTACCACTTTGTTTATTTAAACGGGGAGTCATCTCAATTATCACCAGTAAAGTATGGAGTACCACAAGGATCTGTCCTAGGTCCTCTGCTGTTTTCAATATACATGCTGCCCCTTGGTAATATTATTAGAAAATACGGGATTAGTTTCTATTGCTATGCTGATGATACTCAACTATATATCTCAACAAGACCAGATGAAACTTCTAAATTATCTAAGTTAACTGAGTGTGTTAAAAATGTAAAAGATTGGATGACCAATAATTTTCTCCTATTAAATTCAGATAAGACAGAGATATTACTTATTGGACCAAATAACAGTACACAGAATCTCTTGGATTACAATTTGCAACTAGACGGATGTCCTGTTACTTCCTCTACAGTCAAAAATCTGGGTGTTATATTAGACAGCAACTTGTCTTTTGAAAAACATATTTCCAATGTTACAAAAACAGCATTCTTATATCTTAGAAACATTGCCAAGCTAAGGAACTTGTTACCTGTTTCTGATGCAGAAAAGCTAGTTCATGCATTCATGACCTCTAGACTGGACTATTGTAATGCACTGCTAGGTGGTTGTCCTGCATCTTCACTAAACAAGCTACAGGTAGTCAAAAATGCAGCGGCTAGAGTCCTTACCAGGTCAAGAAAATATGATCATATTACCCCAATTTTACAGTCTCTGCACTGGCTACCTATTAAGTACCGTATCAGTTACAAAATATTATTACTTACCTATAAGGCCCTAAATGGTTTAGCTCCTGCGTACCTAACTAGTCTTCTATCTCGCTACAATCCATCACGCTCCCTAAGGTCGCAAAACTCTGGACTCTTGGTAGTACCTAGAATAGCAAAGTCCACTAAAGGAGGTAGAGCTTTTTCATATTTGGCTCCCAAACTCTGGAATAGCCTTCCTGATAACGTTCGGGGTTCAGACACACTCTCTCTGTTTAAATCTAGATTAAAGACACATCTCTTTAGCCAAACATTCACATAATGCATTCATATAATGCATCTCATAATCTTGTACTGCAGTTATATCTGATCAAACGCACATTATTATTCTTTAGCTTGGGTTGAACAAAATTTTTTTGCTTGAATGGAACAACAGCTACGCTAATTATGTCTCTTTGTTTCTCTGTTTCTGCCGTAACTAGGAATTACACACGCTTCAGTCTGGATCCAGCCCTTAAATGATCTGAGATGACCAAACACCTGAGAAGAGATGATGCCGACCCCTCAGAGGACCTCAGAGGATGCCAACCTCTGATCCCCCAACAACATGCAGAATTAACAAATTTTGCCATAAGTTAATATATTAAGTTTCTACAATGTATAAATATATTGTAGAAACTTAATTTCCTGTAAAGCGCTTTGCAATGATTGTATCGTAAAAAGCGCTATACAAATAAACTTGAATTTAATTGAATTGAACTTCATGAAACAAGTGACCATCATATAGATGCTTACCTTTCATGGAAAGAATTGGCAACTCGCTTGCAGTTAGGGAAGACAATTGACAGTGAATTGCAAAAGGTAATCGCAGCAGAGAAGTACCGCTGGAAGAATGTACTGACCAGAGTGATTGACTGGATTCTTTTTTTAGCTGAAAGAAACTTGCCACTGAGAGGGAAGAAAGAACAACTGGGCAGCACTAAAAATGGCGATTTCCTTGGCTTAATTGAGCTGCTAGCACATTATGATGTTACAATGGCAGAGCATCTAAGAGAAGCATCTTCCAAAAAAATTATGTCATACCTGTCATGGTGTACTCAAAATGAGTTTTTGCAGTCTATATCTGAATGCATTGTCTGCAAAATCTGTACACGTATTAAAGCAGCAAAATACTTTGCTGTCTAGTTTGACTGCACTCCAGACATTTCAAAACAGGAGCAGGCCTCTGTTATAAAAAGATATGTCCACACAGATGAAATGAAAAAAAAACAAGTTTACAGGAATCATTTGTTGGCTTCACTGCTGTGAAGGACACAACTGGTCAGGGCCTAGCAGAGAAACTGATTGAAGTGATTGAGAAGAATTTGGGATTGGAGTTAAATAGTTGTCGCGGACAGAGTTATGACAATGGCTCCAACATGAGTGGGATTCAGAAAGGCGTCCAAGCTTTAATCCTGGAGAAAAACCCAGAGGCAATATTCATTCCTTGCTGAAAGCCTCAACCCTTTTATGTGAGGCATCTTCAAACAGAGAATGTTTAACTTTCTTTGGCACTCTTCAGAGATTGTTCATCTTCTCCTTCTGTCAAGAGATTGACATTCTGAAAGAATTTGTGAAATTACACTAGCTGAGTGACACCAGGTGGGAGGCAAAACTAGATTCTGTTAAAGCCTTGTGCTTTCAGCTTGGAGGAGCCCTTGATGCTTTGGAAAAGCTTGAAAAAGTGGCTAAAGATGAAAAAATTGCATCCGAGGCTAAATCACTCTATGAAGAAGTTGTGCGCATGGAGTTTCTTGTGTGTCTCATAATTTGGTATGACATTTTGGCTGAGATCACACATGTAAGCAAGGCACTACAAGCATCAGATGTGTCTTTGGACACAGCCATTATGCTGATCAATTCTTTGAAAGACTTCTTTGTACAGTACAGAGAGGAGGGATTTCAAAAATCGCTGTCCATTGCACGCAAAATGGCAAGTGAATTGAATGGAAGCACAGAGTTTAGGAGAAAACGCCTCCGCAAACAGAAAAAATTCCATGATGAAACCAGCAATTACAGTGAAGATGAAGACCCTGAAGTGCATTTTAGGTGTGGTGTGTTTAATGTAATTGTTGACACAGCTATCCAGGAACTTAGTGACAGGTTTAAAAATATTGGCCATGTCTCTGACAGATTTAGTTTTTTAATCAAGATGGAAACCATGACAAAAGAAGAACTGGAGGAATCTGCACTGAGGTATGCACTTACAACAAGTGACATCTCAAGAGACATCATTCAGGAAATCTACCCTGCAAGCCGAATTCTCAAAGGGCACAAAAAAGCCATTGACAAGCTCAGTGTTGGGCAGTAACTAGTTACTGTAACTTAGTTACTGTAATAATATTACTTTTTGCAGTAACTAGTAGTGTAACTATATTACTAATAAGATTTCAGTAATAATATTACAGTTACCATCCATAAAACATCTTAGTTACCTAGTTACTTTTGATGCCTCAACCCCGCTGATTTAAAATCCAACAATCAAATAATTCCTAGATTTATTTTCATAATTTTCACAACTCGCACATGCATGTGATGTCCCCAGTGCTGCAGGCAAGCTTGGAATATGGAAAAGCTTACATTCTGCAGATAGAAATATTGCATTATATTGATTTTGTCAAGAAAAAGGATGATCTGAACACTGTTGTGTAAGTTGTGGTTTTACTTTACTCTGGCATTACATCCCACCCACATCCCTCTGATCAGCATGTGGTACATTATATTACTATAATTAAAAAATATTTTTGGAAAATTAAACAGCTTCTTACAAACTTATGTGATTTGATAAAATACATAATGAAATATAATCGTATATGGGAAACAGAAATTACAATTAGCTTCAAGGTAGACATGATAATTAATTAGATTAGTGCAACATTTCTACTTGAATGTCACTATCAATCACTATTGAGTGTTTGTAATAACTTATGACTGCGATCCAATGTGGATTTTGGTCAAATGATGAGGCAGAAATATGTTTTTAGTAACATTCTAGACAAATTTTATGTGGAAGATACGCAGTTACAACTTCTGTGGGGCATGAAGAAAACGTAATGTAACTAGTAGTGTAACTAATTACTGTTGCCAGAAAGTAATAAGTAAAGTAACAATATTACTTTTGAAAGGAGTAACTAGTAATGAGTAATATATTACATTCTTTGAGTAACTAGCCCAACACTGGACAAGCTAAGCTTTATTCTGGAGGAAAATCTAGACAAGGTATTCCCAAAATTGACAATAGCCTTGAGAGTGCTTCTAACAATGCCACTAACCGTTGCCTCTGCTGAAAGATCATTTAGCAAACTGAAACTCATTAAAACGTACCTTCGTTCAACAATGAACAACAATCGCTTGACCCACACGGCAATCATCTCCATTGAAAACAACATAGCAAGATCAACGTCATTTGAAGAAATAATTGAAAAATGGGCAAGTACAAAAGCAAGGCGTGCCAAAGTGCTGTAGCTAATCTTATACTAGGGATAAAGAAGTAGAGAGGAAAGTTTGGGGGGAGGCCGTTAGACACGATGCCTTTTTTTTCATATTGTAATTCTTTGTCTTTGAAAATATACTTTATGTACTCTACTAGCGTTACTTGACTTGTGTTATGATTTGTATATTTCTTACACGCATTTTGAAAAGTGTTTAGATAAAGAAAAACATTTATGCTTCAGTTATAGATGGAAATATTTTTGATGGAAATATTTTTGTTGCACCATCACATACCTATATTTTACATGCCTGTAATAAAGTTGGATTGACTCCAAAGGCCATATAACTTGCCTATGGATTTCTTTAATTTGTATTTGTAGCATATCTATGTGTGTGGTTTGAGGGGATTTGAATGAGTTTCAGTTTGCTAAAGGATCTTTCAGCAGAGGTAACTGTTAGTGGCATGTTAAAAACACTCTTAAGGCTACTGTTGTCACATTACACTTGTCTAGATTTTCCTCCAGAATAAAGCTTAGCTTGTCAATAGCTTTTTTGCGCCCTTTGAGAATTCGGCTTGCAGGGTAGATTTCCTGAATGATGTCTCCTGAGATGTCACTTGTTGTAAGTGCATACCTCAGTGCAGATTCATCCAGTTCTTCTTTTGTCATGGTTTCCATCTTGATTAAAAAACTAAATCTGTCAGAGACATGGCCAATATTTTTAAACCTGTCACTAAGTTCCTGGATAGCTGTGTCAACAATTACATTAAACAGCTACACCTAAAATGAGCTCCTCCAAGCTGAAAGCGCAAGGCTTTAACAGAATCTAGTTTTGCCTCCCACCTGGTGTCACTCAGTGGCTTCAGTGTAATTTCCACAAATTCTTTCAGAATGTCCCATCTCTTGACAGACGAGGAGAAGATTGTATACAATCTCTGAAGAGTGCCAAAGAAAGTTAAACATTTTCTGTTTGAAGATGCTGCATCACACATAAAAGGAGATTGAGGCTGTGGCTACAGCAAGGAATGAATATTGCCTCTAGGTTTTTTTCTCCAGGATTAAAGCTTGGACGCCTTTCTGAATCCTCCTCCAATCCTAAATTCTTCTCAATCACTTTAATCAGTTTCTCTGCTAGGCCCTGACCAGTTGTGTCCTTCACAGCAGCGAAGCCAACAAATGATTCCTGTACACTTGTTTTTTTCCTTTCATCTGTGTGGACATATCTTATTATAAGGCCTGCTCCTGTTTGGAAGATGCTTCTCTCTTGCAATTCACTTCAATTGTCTTCCATAACTGCAAGTGAGTTGCCAATTCTTTCCATGAAAGGTAAGCATCTGTATGATGGTTACTTATTTCATGAAGCTTTCTTGGAATATAACAACCAGTCTCGCTCAATTCTCTCCCCATTTGATAATAAGCGATAACGGTAGGCTTTTGAAGCTGGTCAATCGCCTGTTACTCGCCTCGGATCTAGGATATGGCCCATAAGGACATTTCAAAGGCCCTGTCGCAGTCATGGTTTGTCTAAAAGTGTCAGTAATCTCTTTGATGACAATACTGGTGCTTTGTTTTGGAGGCAGTTCAGTCTTTGAAATGATGGAAATAATCAAAACACCATGTCTAAAATCTCTAGGTAAGAATCATTATCACTGTGAGCAGCACAAGGAATAGTTGTTTCCATATTTAAAATAAAGCCCAATTTATGCTTCCTCCTCTGTTGCACCTCTCCAAAAATCTAGCGCGTCTCTACACGGACCGCAAGCTGTGATTCTCCAGTGATCTAACTGTAATAATATCTTTTTTGCTCTAGTAGTGTAACTTCTAATAAGATTTGTAATAATATGTTACCATCATAAAACCTGAAGATGTGGCTCTCCCTTTGCCCCAATCTGTAATGTAATTCAGATAGAAATATTGTATTATATTGAATTTGTCAGGAAAAAAATATCCTGTTGTGTAAGTTGTGCTTTACTTTACTCTGGCATTACATCCCACCCACATCCCCTCATTGTACATTATATTACTATAATAAATCTTTTTGGAAAATTAAACCATTTCCAAATGTATGTGTGATAAAATACAAATGAAATATAATCGTATATGGGTAACGGAGAAATTAGAATTAGCTTTAATTTAATCTTACACGCTTTTTCCAAAGCGACTTACATTGTACTTTAAGCCATGAAAATGAATGAAAATACAACACCACGGTCACTATCAATCACTATTGAGTGTTTGTAACACTTCTTCACAATGTGGATTCAAATATAAAAATGGTAACATTCTAGAAGAATTTTATTGGAAGATACACAGTTACAACTTCTGTGGGGCGTGGAAAAGTGCTTTGTAACTAATTACTGTTGCAGAAAGTAATAACAATATTACTTTTGAAAGGAGTAACTAGTAATGAGTAATATATTACATTCTTTGAGTAACTAGCCCAACACTGGTCTGCTAGAACCCCTCCCTCCAAATGTATTTGAGTTTTGTGTATGTGTTTTGCATTTTAATATATTTTAATGTTGCACCTTCTTATTTAAAATAAAACAAAGCAAAGAACAAGTGTCTTATCATTTATTATACAACATAGCACTATACATCAGTTAGTTGTCCGCAACAAACAATGTTGTTCCCTCTCGAGAGCGGTCTCTCGACATGGCGTAAACGCCTTGTGGGACTCCCTTCCTTCCTTTCTAACCTACCTGAAATCGTATTGCACAACGCCAGTGAAGTTGCAACTCTCACTGGCCAATGCCAGCCAAGACGGCTAATAGGCGCGGGGCCCCACCGCTATATAATGTGCTGTTTTGGTGGCATAAACTCAGAATCTTCCTCTTTCATTTTCACACATCCTACTGAAGACAGCTGTGGAGAAGACGCAAGAAGACGGATTTCCCTCTCGGCGTTCCAGCATGTCCAAAGTCTGCACGCTGTGTTCAGGACCCATCGAGGCCCCGGACACTCACAAGTTCTGCGTCCTGTGCCTGGGTCTCGCCCATGCGGAGGCAGCACTCAACGGGTCGGGCTGCCCACACTGCAAGGAGTTCTCAGTGCGGGTGCTTAGGGCCCCGAGAAGCATCGCCCTCGGTGATTTCCCTCGGCAACGTCCCACCGCCGCCAATGAGCCGCTGGTGGGGCGACAGCTTCACGTGGGCGACTGCGCAGAAGGCGAGATCCCCCCCCCCCCGCTCTGCTTTGCGGAAGAGAGTCTTCGGCCCACCCCTGGTGCTTCGGAGATTATCTTGTTCGGTGCGGAGGGGGACGACGATAATCTTGACGAGGCGCTGTCCCTAACAACGTCCGAGAAGGACTGGGCCCACACTCCAGAGCGCTCTGAAGTGGAGGGACACGCCGCGTTCCAGGATGAGCTTGTCAGGATTCTCACCAGGGCCGTGAGCGATCTCGGTCTAGAGTGGGAGTCCACTGACGAACCGGCTAAGAGCAAGCTAGATTCGTGGTTCTTTCACTCGGGCTGCCGCGCCGAGGAAGCGAGCCCCTTTCCTCCCCGACCTGCACGACAAGGTCACCAAGGCGTGGGCTGCGCCCCAATCGGCTCGCACCCACACTGGCGGGTCGGAGATTTTCAACAAAGTCGACGGAGCGGAAGCCCAAGGATATACGCGCATTCCGCCCGTCGAGGAATCCAATGCCGCGCACCTCTGCCCCTCCTCCGCCTCCCTGAAGGCGGGTGCTACACTGCCATCAAGACCCTGCCGTTTGACCGTACATGTTGCGGACAAAGCGTATGCCGCCTCGGGGGAAGCGGTCTCGGCGCTCCACACATCCCGAGGCGTTTAAATATCTTCGTGCGGCAACGGATTTTGCACTTAAAGCTACAAAGATCGCCCCAGGCGATCGGCCTAAGCATGGGCTACATGGTGGTGCTAGAAAAAAAATTCAAATTGTAATTGTTTAAATGAATGTACAGATATGTTACTTACAAGTGTGCAGATATGTTATTTACCATTGACCTATCGGTAAGCCCCTCCCCTCGAACGCAGATGAGCCAATAGCAGTCGAGTATCAGTTGCACGGGGACCAGAACTCAGACATCTTTAGGTTTCAGCACCATAGAAAAACATTGGAAGATCGCAAGCTCTCATCACCATCGGTTTTATGGTGATTGTGCCTCAAAAATGGTAAAACGATGTGCCTGGGGTACTTTTAATACTGATTCGAGATATCCGGAGAGGATGGGCAATGGAATTAATTTTATTCCATTTCCTAAACCCAAAAAAGACCAATGTCTGCTTTGGATTAAGCCAACTTGGCCACACAGGCCACACAGCCAACTTAACATCCAGAAGGATCAACAAGGATGTATACATTTGTTCTAAGGCAAGTCAAAGCAACAATGCTTTTAAATCTGCTAACGTCACCTAAAGTTATTTAATTGAAATCGTTATGTAGTAACGCAGCCTCTGCCTCGGGTAAGTTGGATAGGTAGCACTAACGTTAGCTAGCTCGCGTTAACGTTAGCTAAAGTTATTCGCCACCAGCAAAGTGAGTGTGCCTCAGGAAATGTAGCTTCTGAAAGCTCTACTACCAAGTTAGCCATCTAACGCTTTAGATCTAGTGCTAGATAGCTAGCACTACATAACTTCAGATCATTTCTAGCTTACTAACACTAGATCTGAAGTTAAAACTGATTTCAGTAAACTTCCATAATGTACTTAATTGCTTTTTTCACGCACTAATTTTCGACTTAATACTAAAAAATATTTTTAGTACTTAATCTTAAGAACATATAAGTGTACTTAACTGTGCTATTTTGAGACACCATGAATATTAATTAAAATGTGCTTTTACATTCTATGTGTATTAAAAAAGTACTTAGTTGCCACTTGAAGTACACTTGTTGTTTTCCAGTAATAAATTAACTATGAAGGAGATGTGAACCGTCACAATGGAGGACCAAGAAGTCACAGAAAGAGGTTAACCCAAAAAGTTATTTACATGAAATTCATAAAGCTTTGAAATCATTGCATTGATAAACTGGGCATCCCAATAAACTCTCTCAATGTACAGATCTATCCTTGTGTAAAGGATAAAATCACAAAAGTCAAGTCCAATTAAAAGCAGCTGTCCTTGAATATGGTAATAGCAGTAATGCCTTCTCCATTGTTGACTACATATAAGTCTTTGATGGTTGAGGCTGCCTCTGCTACTGTCATGTCTCTTGCTCCAAAAGGGCATTTAATTTCAAGTAGACCAGTTTTCCCCGATTCATCGCATATTATGGCATCAGGTGTTGCACCATAGACTGTAAAAAAAAGATGGACAACATGTCTCCACTTCCTTCCACTATGGAAAAGTGAAGCCAAAGCATCTCAGTATGGCCGCTGTAAATGACGTCATTTGGAGCCAGAGTCTGTGCAGTAGAGATTTGTTTGGAGCCAGAGTCTGCGCAGTAGTGTCGAGAGGTGGAGCCGCGGTATCAAAGTCCCGCCTAAAAGTGGTTTCTTGAGAAGCGTGGCAGGTCCCATGGATTTTCCAGCGGTTGGGCTGGTAGCTGTCGTTGACATGGGGGTCACGTTCTCTGTGCTCTTGATGGAGGACTCTGGTGTTGTGATGCAACTGGGTGTCATCCAGTGCAAGGCTTGAGTCTTTGGTGACAAGAGTTCAAGAGTGTGGAGGTTTTGTTACCTTTCTTTGAGGCCATCTTCTGCTTGTTGTAGGCCTTCTGTGTTAGGTCATGCAACTGTTGGATGGTCATGTAGACAGGCTATGACGCCTAGATGGTGGCTGACTCCAGGATGCAGATTTCTTAGGAAGAGGCTTTTGAAGTTCACATTCTCTTCAAGGTCAGGTTCGTTGTGTGCACCAAAGTAGGCTTGTCAGAGTCAGTTGTAGTAAGTTTGTGGAGTCTCGTCGACTTTGTTTGGTTTCTAAGGCAGTTAACAGTCCATGTTCAGAGTCAGGGTCGGTAAACTCTTTAATCAGGACCTCACGAAGTAGCTGGTAGTCTGACTTCGTTCGACTGGGCTGTCGATCTAGGAAGTTTCGTACCTCGGAATTGGACGTGGCTCTAAGGAGGTATAACCTGTCTCTGTTAGTCACATTAAGTCTCATTTCTAGATAATAGTCGATATCTTGAAGGTGGGCCTGGATGTCGTGGCCCTCTGTGGAGTTCGGGTTGAGTTTTTAGACAGCTTGTCGAGGTCTTTGATGGTCATCCCATATGCAGCTCCAAGGTCTGCTTGGATGGGAGGTTTTCTTTCATTGACAGGACAGAGTTCTGTGGCGAAGGCAGGTGAGGTTTTGGGTTGTGGCCCTTCGCTTCTTTCGCTGTATGCCACTTCTTGGACATGGGACTATGCTCTGCTCAGCAGAGGTGAGGCTGAGAGATGTTTCTCTCGCCTTGGCTCTTGTTTCTGCTCATAAGCATGTTTAAGTTATTTTCTGACCCTGTAGAGCTCATCGTTGGTATCGTCTAGTTGTTGGGTCAGATTGTCCATTTCAGTTCTGTACCTTTCAAGGTGGTCTTCCAAGGCACTGACTTCAGCATTCTTGTTGCTGATGTCATTCTTGGCTTTCTCTAGTAGCTGTTCGGCATACTGGAGTCTGTTTACCAGGTCTTTCTTGGCAGCCTTTGCATGTTGTTGGTCGAGCTGAGCTGCTGTCAGGGCTGCTTGGAGCTCCTTAACTTGTTCTGTTGTTTCCTGCTCCCTCTCGTTGGGTGCTTTGAGTTGATCTTGAACTTGCACTTCCAGCTTGTCTATGCGGCGTTGAGCATGTGTCAGCTCCTCTGCGTTGAGCACGTGTCAGCTCGTCTTGAAGGTTGGTAATGTGCTTGTCGCTCAGTTTCAGCTGGGTTGTGAAGGCATAGCTTAGAGAGCTGGTGATTTTGACTAGCTCCTCGTGGTTGTTGTTCTGGCTTGAATCTTGTGTCAGGAATTTTCTCAGGATTAGAATTATTATTAAAAATAATAACAGTTCGAATGTCTTGGGGGGTGAGGCTGTCTGTCATGTCTCTCAGCCAAGTGTGAGCAAAGGGGTCTGCAGTCTGCGGCATGTTGGCATGCTAGGGAGAAGAGAGACTGACACAGATCTGTGTGGAGTAGACGCCTATGTGTGGTGGGACAACTAAGTGTTGTGTCAGTGATTGAGAGCCACTAGTGTAGTGTGGTGATGACTGTGTTGGTCTCAGGGTATCTAGGTAGACTATAGATGTGAAGACTTCGTCACTCTAATGACAAATTCAATTAAAAGAAACAATTCCTTTTTTTTCAATTAAATGTTATCAAGGAGGCAAACAATATTATTAAATCTCTGTTTTAGACAAACGAATATAATAATAATTCTGATATTTCTTTCTTAGTCTGACAGGTTTGACACCGTACACCTTACAGTTGGACCGCTCACCAGGGAGGCTGCGAAGGCAACAGTTGCTCAAAACTTATCTCTATTAAATTGATCTCAGCATTGAATTAGATGCTAAAATTTGGATTGCGTTTTCAAATGTGGGGAGGCTAGGAAGAACGAAAGAGGGTTTGATTACAATCAAATTCATAAAGATGATTAGTCTTTTTTTTTGACAAGATTGTGTATCTCATTCACTTAGAATCGATTGATGGTTCTTACAGGTCCCTACAAATGTGAAAAGTGAAGAGGAAAGAAAGCAGGAGAGAAGGGAAAGAGACAGTAAATTGAGTGGATCGGGTCCACCAGCAAGCTGTTATGCCCAACTATGAGTAGAGCGTTGTTTTCAATTGCTGCACAACTACTCAACAAAAATAAATTTTGTGTATAAAAAGTGTATAACCAAAACAGGAAGAATGAGGGGATAAAAACGCAATAAAGTAACGAGTATAAGTCTGAATAGAATCTATTAATATGGGTAGTAAATCAATTAGGTAGAATAAGTTTACTTAAACTTTCAAAGTTCTGATTAGGCCCAGAAGAGAATACTAGAAGTAATGATCATATGAAATTATCTGAGGGGGAACACTTTTTTTTTCGGGCCAGTGGTACAAATTTTTACTTGCCCTGCCAACATTTTCACTGGCCCTGCCACAACAAATAAAATAGTTGCTGTTATCATTGTTTTTGATCTATGTTATCTTGTATTCTAATAAATAAGCTCATATGACACCAATATTTTAGATATCAATTCAATTATACAATTCTCTTATTTCAATTTCAATACCACAGCAAAAATCTCTAGCCAAAAATAAAAATAAATGTAAAGTTTAAACATTGTTAAAGAAAGACAAGTGAGAGCCAGTATATATATATATATATATATATATATATATATATATATATATATATATATATATATATATATATATATATATATGTGTATGTATGTATGTATGTATGTGTATATATGTATGTATGTATGTGTATATATATAATCACCATAAGCTTTCTATCAGCTGTGACATATATATCTGCATGTTTTTTATGTTTAATCCAAGGGCATTTACCTTTATAGAGGGCATTTTCCCCCTAACCTCATTAATACTTCATCTTTCATTTAAAATTCTTACATTTAATCTATAAATTCAATTATAATAATGTGATTATTGTTATCTATACGTTATCAAATTAAATCATTTACACTGAAAAAAATACAAGTGCATTGAATAATGTTATGAGACTGTTTTAAATATTTTTTGAATATACAAACAGGAAATGATGGTGGAAATGATAATTTTAAACGAAATTAAAACACCAGTAGGTGCCAGTAGTGAGTGTTTAATGAGTGAGTCACTGAGTTGTTACTGAATTTATTTTGGCAGACTATCCAAGACGTAAGCTGTAAAGGCATAACCTTATCCTGGGAAGGGTGTGGGGAACATCTCATTTACATTTAAAGCCATGCACAAAAATAGCATGTTTTTGCTTCCACTCAAAAATGGTAATTCTCAGAATGATATAATAAATGATCTATGTGGTATTTTGAGCTGAATCACAGAAACATTTTGGGGACGCCTGAGTTAAATTATTTGAGGCCAGTGATGTTGCTTCCAGGGCTTTAAAGAGCAGCAAAACATCAGTCACCAAATGGCTATTGCTGATCAAAGATTTAGGGGACATGTACAGTTCTGAGAAAATATGCAAAATGATTTTGACTAAGTTTTAAAGTTGATGAATGAACTGATGGAAAATAATTCCGTTTACCACTGAGACTTCACCAGCAACAGAGTGAGAAATCTTCCAGCCCGAATGAAAGAGTTTCATGTAGTTTGGACAAATCCACAGCCATAAAAGACCATGCTGATCTCAGTCAAATCCGCCAACTTGTTTGAAGAACCAAATTATCCAAAGATCAATTATCATGATTAAAAGATCTGGCATCTGTCAAATCATCTCAGATGTATTAAGCGAGGTATGAAGAATGGACCCATGATAATCAAAACCAAATATGTGTTTTATTTTGGCAGACTATCCAAGACGTAAGCTGTAAAGGCATAACCTTATCCTGGGAAGGGTGTGGGGAACAACAGCTCATTTACATTTAAAGACATGCACAAAAACAGCATGTTTTTGCTTCCACTCAAAAATGGTAATTCTCAGAATGATATAACAAATGATCAATGGGGTATTTTGAGCTGAATCACAGACACACTTTGGGGATGCCTGAGTTATATTACATCTAGTAAAAAAGGGGGATGATAGGTTCTCTTTAATTCGCAGTAAATTTGCCATCATAGAAAATAGAAGATAATGCCCAGAATGCATTGTTTTCTACAGTATATTACTTTTTTAATAGAAAACAGTATGCTACTGTCGGGATTGCAACTGACATTTCAGGTCCGTCTGGTTTGTGAACAATGTGAACTCTTTTGTGCATAGTAAGATTTACTTTACTTCTGAAGCCCTTTCCACACTGACCACATACGAATGGGTTTTCTCCAGTGTGGTGTCTCAAATGGGTGTTAAATTTTACTTTATGTCTAAAACTCTTTCTACAGTGTGGACATATGTAAGGCTTCTCTCCACAGTGAAATGCCATGTGTTTTTTAAGTATTGCTCTTTGTTTGAAATGTTTTCCACACTGAGAGCAGGTGAAAGGTCTCTCTGCAGTGTGAACACTTGTGTGGCCGTTAAGGTGTGTTCTATCAGAGAAACTTTTTCCACATTGTTGGCAGGTGAACGGCTTCTCTCCGGTGTGAATTCTCATGTGCCTCTTAAGGCTTCCGTTTTCAGTGAAACTCTTTCCACACTGTTGGCATGTAAAAGGCTTCTCTCCTTTGTGAATTCTCATATGGACTTCAAGCTTTCCATGTGTAGAGAAACACTTTCCACACTGAATGCAGGAGAGGCTTTTATTTTGTGTGGATGTCTTTTTAGTCAGTGAGCAACCAAAAGTTTTTTCTCCAGTTGCGAAATCAAAATTTTCATACAGATTTTGTTCTTCCTTTTCATTCAGTTCTTGATTCTCCTCTTTCAGCGGCATCAGGTCTAGGGTTAAAACAGAGAAATGAAAGTTAGTAATGACAAAAAAACAACAGACATCAAAACAAGGCCGGGACACACCAAGCTATCAGTCAACGTCGGGCTATCAGTGAGCATCTGTCGGGCTAGTTTATTTGGCGTTTCTCACATCGGCCATCGTCGGGCTCATGTCAGCGGCAGTGTCAAATCAGCGTCTGGGCCATCAGCATGAGTAAGAACTCTGATTGGATGCCTAGTTTCTCGAATGAGTCATGAATGAGATGAAAATGAGTGAAGATGGCACAGACAGAAGGCTGTTCTAATGTTATGTGATCTTACCCAAGCATTCCAATATGTGAATATTTTCATAACATCATGAGCCGCTTAAAATGAATTAAGTTATCAACATAACTGATATTCAAAATGGTGAGCAAGGGCTGCTTTGTTTACGTTTGGTATGTTTCGTATATCATTGTTTCAGTTTCTCCTTTTGAATGATGAATAAGTACTATTAAAAGCTGCTGATATAGACAGCTACATCTCACGCAGGCGCAGAACGCATGTGTTAGTTTGTTGTCGGCTGTAGTCTGAGCGCTGTGTTCAAGTACAGCTTTTTGTTTCAGATACTGCCGACACGAGGCGACGACAGTCTGCTTTCGTTGCTGCTAGTTCTTTGAAGTCGGCTCGGTGTGTCCTGGCCTTTAGAGAAGTGGTTGTCAACATTTTTTGGTCTTAACTGTTATCGGATATCAGGGTTTACATGATTCCTGACCCCCAAACTTATTATGTGTGTGATCGCTTTACTATTGACATGGTTGACCCTCGGGTATTGAATTACAAGTACTTATATACATGTAGTTCACACTGAGTTGGACCATGATTACTCATACTTTTACTTTACTTACTTTTAGTCATTTAGCAGACGCTTTTATCCAAAGTGACTTACAAATAAGAAAAAGTAACCAAAACTGAAAGTGAAAACTCTGTAAATACTAAATACACACATTGAAGAAAATAAAGAAATTAAATAAAATTGAAAAATTCATACAACAACATTTCAATACTAAACATTTTAAATGAAAGCTAAAAACAATTCAAAATATTAAAACAACAAAAGATAAGAGTATAATAATGCTTCTAACATAACACTAAGCCAAACACCAAAAAACAACTACATGTGTACAGCCATACACATATACATACATCAAAAAATACATTATATATATTATTTCATTTTCATGTAGTATGAAGTACTAAATAACTCAAATTAAATAAAACTAAAACTGAATAAACAACCTATACATACATCAACACGGAGCCAAGCCCACGTTTTAAAACAACAACAACAACTTACTTACACATAGTAAGAAATGGTTATACAAACTGAAATAGAAGTGAAACGAGTAGTAATATCCTTTGCCGGTGTCGCTGCCCGGTGGAGTCGCACGGTAGAGTCGATGGTCTTTACTCTTCGGTCTTCACACGAAGGCTGCTGCGGTAAACTAAGCTTTTTATACCCATCTAACAAAATACTACTCCAATTCAGCTGCACACACTTTCCTGATTCATCACAACAAATGGCCAAGCAAGCGCCCGACACTGACGGGACGCGATACACTACGAGACCAAGCGCGATTTCAGCTCATCTCCACTAGAATACTCATCAGCATGATTAAGTTAAAAGTTGTCATGGATGTTTACAATGCAAAATTTGACTGAACGAATTTATACTGGAGAAAACACACACACACATATACACTCACTGGCCACTTTATTAGGTACACCTTGCGAGTACCAGGTTGAACCTCCTTTTGCCTTCAGAACTGCCTTAATTCTTTGTGGCATAGATTCAACAAGGTGTTGGAAACATTCCTCAGAGATTTTGGTCCATATTGACATGATAGCATATCGCAGTTGCTGCAGATTTGTCGGCTGCACATCCATGATGCGAATCTCCCGTTCCACCACATCCCAAAGGTGCTCTATTGGATTGAGATCTGGTGACTGTGGAGGCCATTTGAGTAAAGTGGCTCTAACCAACTCAGCTCAGCTGGAAAAATGCTGTGCCACCAAAGCATTCTCAAGTGCCACCAGCTGCCCGTTTTCAGAAGAGCGCCTATTTATTTTTTAACGTGCGAAAATTTCGGACTCAAGTGTGCAATGACCTTTAGACACTGCTTTTGTACACTTTCACTTTGCACATCTCCGTCATTTCGATCTCTCTCGTGCTGCTCAACTGAGCTGCGTTTAGCAGTTGTGCCATCAATTCTGCTGTGCTGCAGAGATGTGGACTGCTTGAAACAATTTTTTCCACTAAAACTTTGGTGCGCATCGTCTCAATTTACTACGTGAACATAATCAGGAATTGTTTTTAAGCCATAGCGTGTAAATATATATAAAATCGCCAGTGGCGACCTCAGCAAAGACTTCACTCGCAAATTAATATTTTTTAGGGGTGTTCGGTTCCAGGTTTTTCGGAGTCGACTCCGACTCCCACCATAGGAGTCGATGGAATTTTATCCAAAGCGACTTACAAATGAGAACAATGGAAGCAATCAAAATCAACACAAGAGCAATGATATGCAAGTGCTATAACAAGTCTCAGTTAGCTTAAACGCAGTACACATAGCAAGGTTTTTTTATTCTATAATAAAAAGAAAACAGATAGAATAGGAAAAGAATAGAGCAAGCTAATGTTAGAGGCCTGTCTTGCTTTTGTTAATTGTATAATAAATTAAAAAAGAAAACAAACAGATAGAATACAAAAGGATTAGAAAAGTTTTTTTTTAAACAAGCAGTTAGTAGTAGGGCTGCACAATTAATCTGAATGAAATCACAAAGGCGATAAATCGCGATTAGGCAGAAGTTGCGATTGTCATGCGTATCTTTCAGTGAAGCCCGATTCTGTCATCAGCAGTAAATCTTCATCCGAAGGCCAGAGAGCGCTCTCGCGCAGAAACTACAAATACGCCCCGCAGAAGAAGTGCCGCTGCAGCTGCAGCTGAATAAAAAGAAGATTTAACTGCTTTCATTGATTCAACGTGACTAATAAACACACGACTACGGCAATATATGGTTTATCTGAGTTCTTCTTCTTATAATTTTCTCCATAATAAAGTATATCTATTATGAAATGCTAATCGACATATCATTTATCACTGCTTAGAATACAACAAAATATTTTGTGTGCCTTAATTATTCTGTGTAAGAAGCCACATTATCTCACAGAAGGATTTATTTCAAACATTCGACTGACGTTATGAAGTGAGTTTGAAGTAAAACCATGTTATTAAATGCGGTATTTTCACATGCTTTCAGATGGAGCAGCATTCACTACACAGAGCCATAGTTCACTGAGATGCTACACAAACAGCTGTCATTATCGCGAACGATTTTGTCGATTTCATAACCCTACGATTATATCGTCTACGATTATGAACGCGATTTTGCATAGCTTGACAGAGGACTACGGCTCTGTGTAGTAAATGCTGCTCCACCTGAAAGCAGGTGATGGGAGATTTAGTACTAATCACAGAACCGGCTTTACTGACAAAATGTGCATAACAATCGCGATTTATTGCGTTCGATTAATTGTGCAGCCCTAGTTAGTAGCCTAAATGAGTAAATGCATACGAATGCAAACTTATCGATTTGTTTATTCTTGTTTATTAAGTGAGATTTAATTATTTAAGGTTAATGATTAAACACAAATAGCCTAGGTTAACCATGGAAAACCAAATTGTATTGCATTAAACATAACATTGCATAAAGCATCGATTACAAAGCTGTCACAGAAGCATGTATAATTACAAACAAAATTTACTATGACTGTTTTTTTTTATTTCTAAGGTAACCTTCACGTAGGATAAAAGTATGGGGGAAAAGTCATTTCTGCGACAACTCCAGCTATCCGACACACGCGTGCACGGCCCGTTTCAAACAGCTGTGAATCATAGTGCACTCAAACGCGTCTTATGTGAAAGCACAATGAGCCCCTGCTGTTGCTTCTCCACCGCTCACGGACTGCACTGCAAACGGATCCTCACTTAATTTCATTCACTCTTTGCTGATATACTGCACTCAATTGCCAGGCAGACACTATATAGAGATGTGAGAATCAGTGAAGACATCCGCGATTTCGGAGTCGACTTGACAACGAGAGTCGATTCCAGTGCTGGAGTCGACTCCGACTTTAGAGCTATTCAGAGCCAAGGAATCAACTCTTTTGGAGTCGACTCCCCATCCCTAATATTTTTGGTCGCAAATACGACCGTTTTAGTCACAGTCTGGAGCCCTGCTGTAAAACAACTTATTCCCCTCTGATTTTTTTTTGTTTGTTTGTTTTTACAACAGAGTGGACTACTATCATTATTATAATAGAATTAATTTTTGATAAGCCATATTCCGTTTCTGACATGCACTGTATGCAGTAGATCAGGGGTGCCCAACCCTGTTCCTGGAGATCTAACTTACTGCATAGTTCAGTTCCAACCCTGATCAAACACAACTGAACCAACTAATTAGGATCTGAAGGAGCACATGGTAATTACAGACAGGTGTGTTTGATCAGAGTTGGAACTGAACTCTGCAGTAAGGTAGCCCTGCGTCCCAATGTGCATACTATCCACCCTATCTGCCCTAAATAGTATTGAAAATTGCTAATATCACATAGGGTAAACGTACCTATTAAGCTCACGTACCCATTAGGCACACTTCCATTTTTGAGATCAGATTATAAAAAGAAAAAAAATATTTATTATCCTACTTGATGTCTTAACCAATTGATATGTTTGTTACAATATACCTCCTGTAATTTCAAGTCAATCAGATCATTGCACACTGAGATATGAGTCTCCATGTGTTCACACTGTCCAGCGGCCATTTTGAAAGCTGTCCAAAAACTTTCACCAAGAGGAGCAACTTAAATGTGCGTTTTTTAGACGTTTAAGCCTTTATTTTGGTTAAGTTTCACTACTTATTGTAAAATTAAAGGGATCCCTGGGTATTAAGACTTGTATGGCTTAATATAACGTAAATGATGTCTCTTACTGAAATATGTAGTAGAAAACCCATTAAAGATTTATGTTATTTAAAAAAATCACATCTTTTTATACATATTTTGAACTATGGGGGGCGCCATTATTCTGATGACGTAAAATGGTTGCACTCAGTGAGCTACTAGCACTACCTGTTGCTATTTTTACCACAACACAACTCAGAAAACACAACTCGGAAAATAAAATACTGATATGATGACCACAGCTACTGAAAGAGCTTACAGGTGGCGATGGATATAAGTATAGGTTTAAACCAAATGCTGTACCATGGATTTTTCCCCACAAGGAGTGTAAACGCCCCGGATGTGGAGGAAAATCCACGCTGAGAAACTCCTCTAGCGGCCGCGAGTCATGATTAGCGTCGGCATGTTTACGTCCTAACAGATGGCATCTAGCGTTTCTTGTCTCAGCCATTTGTAAGCTCTTTCAGTAGCTGTGGTCTACTAAAAGTCTCAAAGGCATCAGGGCTAAAGTGGAGAGAAAAAAGAAGCGGGTTTTTATGAAGTGTTATTCGTGCACAGGCATCTTCCCATGCTTTTCTCCTCCTATTATCGCTAGGAAAGCAGTCTTACATTGCTTCTCTTGTTGCCCTTTGACTGAAAATGACAACCAAAAGCCACACAATGTGGTATCGTATCAGTATTTTATTTTCTGAGTTGTGTTGCGGTAAAAAGCCAAAAGACTACTACATATTTAAATAAGAGACATCATTTACGTTATATTAATCTATACATGTCTTAATACCCGGGGATCCCTTTAAGAGATTAATGTTCAAACTTTTGCATATTATAACCTGGAACATGGATGTGGGAAATAATTACATTACATCCAAAAGATAGTTTTAGCAACACAGCGCAGATGCTACAGAACACCGTTAGCTGACTTGCTGTATAAGATTGTGTGCTACGCTAACACATGACTTCACAGGCATTACTGGCTTCTACTTTTACATCCATAATATTATAAATTGACAGTTTATTGCTGGTCTGTCATTTTACAGTGCTGTAATTTTTAAAGATTTCATATTATTGTAAGGTGAGCTTAAAGGGTGCACTACTATGAAAATCACACAGCTTCAGTCTGACATCAATAAGAAAGTTTAATTTCATAGATATTGTTTATAATAGTTGTTCATATTAAAATATGTATGAACAATGCATGACCTAGACTATTTATTTAGCAAAAATCCTGTCATTTTAATAAATATTACATGAAATTTATAAAAAATTGTTGCTGCTCCAATTAAGCTCAGTGTGCTCTCTTTAAGCTCTTCCACATTGAACGTCTATGTAAATACTTCATAAATAGACTTTAAAGGTGCCATAGAATGGAAAACTGTCTTTACCTTGGCATAGTTGAATAATAAGAGTTCTGTACATGGAAATGATATACAGTGAGCCTCAAACACCATTGTTTCTGCCTTCTTATGTAAATCTTGTGAATAAAAAAGACCACTGAAAAATAGGCGAATCCCAACATAACACCGACTGTGACGAAACAGTCGGGATCACTAATAGTTACGCCCCCAACATTTGCATAACGTATACTAGCCCATGTTCTATGCCAGATGCCAGCCGAACCATCAGAAGTTCTGCAGGTATTGTGAAGAAACAAGAGAGGACAACAGTGAAAATGGCAGATCATGGAAATAAATGTTATGTTCCAGGCTGTGCAGGGGATGTGAAGTGCAGGGATGGGTTGGTGTCTGTATTCAGAAAGGCACGGAAAGCAAATAACGCGTTCTAATAAAATAACACGAGCCACTAAAGGGACATGGTTAGCTCCTTGCTAGCTGTAGCCTGTTACAGTACATAAGATATCACCTACCACATAAACAGAGTAAGGAGAGATGCCTGAGGATGATGGACGAATGATTTACAGATCCGGAAATGTGTGGCAAGTACTGCTTCTCCATAGTATAAACAGAGTTCGTGCGATCGCGAAAGTGAAAGTAAAAGTCAATCGTGTTTTTGAAAGTAGTTTCAGTGACTCGCATATTAATAGCGGCTCCCTGATGCCCGCATTTTGTATACAGTATAATTACCCAAAGATATAACAGCGCGAGAAAGTATTGAAATATATATTTTTCTCCCTGTGTTTCCTTCATGTGAGCTAGTGAAATGAGCCACGCAGTGAAACACCGAATCAGAGCAGAGCTCAACATTATTATTCATGACCCTTCCAAATAAGCCAATAACAGACCGTTTCATTCTAAGGCGAAAACATAGGGTTGTAAATGCACTTGTAAAACCATTTCTGGATAAAAAAAAAATTTAACCAAAGCCACATACATTCTATATAGATATCAGAGAACAATTTAAAATATTGTATCAATGCAGTCTATGGCACCTTTAAATATTAACTGAGGGTTGTCACTTTAAGTTGAGTTAATCGACTTTCTATGGATTCTGTCGACTCAAATCTGCAGACTGGCTCTGATCTTTGCCAACTAGCATCAACTTCTCCAGACTGTAAATCTGTGGAAAATCGGGGCAAAAATCATGTAGTGTATTCCAGCCATAAGAGACTATAGATAAGTTTACATCCATTTAATAAAAGGCTTCATAATGAGGCTAGTTTCTGTGTTCATCCCCATGAATTAAATGTTTTATTGGTTTGTTTTATTTGATTTTTGAATGTGTTAATTAGCTGAACGTGGACTAGTCTAGATGTTGCAATGTGCTTTAATGACACTTCATTATGAATATATTTCATAGGCTTTCCTGTAGCTCAAATGGTAGAGCATGGCGCTAGCAACGCCAAGATCATGGGTTCGATTCCCAGGGAAAGCAAGAGTTGATAAAATGTAAAACTGTAACTTGAATGCAATGTAAGTCGCTTTGGATAAAAGCGTCTGCTAAATGCATAAATGTAAATGTAAATATATAGGCTAACTGATCAACTTGAATGCCTTGTTGCTTGATTGTAGTGTTCTGCTTTTTTTGTGATTGACCTTGTACCTTCAAAAATATATATTCTTACAATTATTCTGTAAAAGTTTTCCTTAAAATTAACAAGCATTTTTAATAAAACTTGATGTGAGCTTAACGGTTTGCATTGTGCAAAAATTATTTTTTTCTAGACACTGTTGCATAATTAAATGACAGCAATAAATGATTTTCATTAATTTAAATTAATAAGTAGAACTTAGTGTTACAAAAACATTCTTTGTTTAGGCTACTTCCCTATTATTTTTCCTAATTCAGTCTGTGATGTGAGAATAACGAATGCGAGAGGATCTTCTCAGCTGCGTTTGCTGCCTGTCAAATAAAACCACTTTAACGACACTCATACGATATTCTTCAAATATATTCATTTCTGTAGAGACTGACATTTTAATAAGGATCCAAAGGTGTTCAGCTTTGAGAATGAAAACCAACCTGTTTGTTCTTGTTTCAGACTGAATACTTCAATCTTCATATCTTCACTCTCCTCTTTAATAAATGCCATCTTTATAATAGTGTCTCAACTGCTTCACCAGGAGTTTTTCTGTTTAAGATGAGAATAATTAACAGAAAGAAAAATAAACCCCAACTAACTCTCTGTGTCTCAATCAGCTCCTAATTCCGTAGTCAGTGCGAGTTAATGACTAGCCAAGAAAGATAACACTACAGATTAATGAAAGAATACAGACACTTAATATGTCATTTATATTTAATAATTTGTAGATTAGATTAAATAGACTAAACATTTCAGATGGTTTGTAAAAGTTGTCATTACACGTTGTTTGTGTTGCATTTACACTTTTTTGGCAGAGCGAATAACTTAAATCATATCAATAAACAATTGCCTTGAATTGTTTCTCCAGCCAGTGGCTGAATTCGTGTTGACTATAAACTGATTCACGATATTTTCTATTATTCATGTGTTACTCACACAAATAACCTAATTAATGATAGATAGAGCATTACAGTGCTGAATTCAGTAATAATTATTTAACGTTACAAAGCTTGTAAATCTATAATACAGATTTAACAGTTTACATTTATTTTAAATGGTATAAAACACAAACCTTAGTTGATCCGACTCACGGAAGGCAGGAGCGTGCGGCGCAGCCTTGTGACGTCACACCACCAGACCAAAATAAAAGTCCCGATCAATTTGAATGCATGGGAATATATATATTTTTTTAATTTATAGACACACATTAAATAATAATATTACTAATAATAATACAGAGAGTGAAACAAACCAGGTGTATTCAGAGTTTTATTCTTGGTGAAATATGTTTAAACACATGCTGAGTAATTGTGTGAGATTGAGGCAAAACATTCATGTTTTGGGTGCAAAAAGTCAGGAACTTTTTTTCTTTTTTCTCTTCTCTTTTTTTTCTCTTCAGAGACATTTTTGTTTGTTGCATTTCCCAGTGTCATAGCTAAAAATATTATTTATACAAGGCTTGTCAATAAAACAAATACATTTTTAGGGACAGTTTATTAAAAACAAAAAACAAATACACAATAATCAATAGGTAACTTGTTGCATTATTGTGCAAAATTAATCCCTTGAAAATGTGTGTGTTTGTGTTTTTTTTTTTGAAGAAGAAGAAGTTCATTATGCTCATCAAGACTGCGTTTAGTTTATAAAAAATACAGGAAAAATAATATTGTGAAATATTATTACGATGTAAAATGATGTCTTTCTATTTTAATATACATTCAAATCTAATTTATTCCTGAACACTGTAATCTTTACTCACCTCAAAGTGAAGCACAACAACTTGTACCAGAAAAAAATCTTCAAACACAGGTGAATCAACCACTGATCTATATATAATGACTGGATCGCTCATCGCGTTCTAAACTGTCGACAGGCAGTGAAGCCACCAGAAGTGTTCGATCCGCCATCTTACTATTCCCTACCAGCTGAGAGCACCATTGATTCACATGCAAACCGCTGACCTAAAATCACCCGATTTGAAGCGAATCAGTCAAACGGGATTAGTTTTTATGTTATGTTTATGTAAATTCATTTTTACTTCAGATGCTATCTGCAATGTTTAGGTCATTTTGGGCAGGATAAGCAATATATTTAAATCATTAATGTGGGTGTGTCTGCTGCGCACTGCCTATGTTAACTGATCCAACACAAAATATAGCCTATTTCTTTATGTACGTAATTATTCAGGAATTATTAAACATGAACTTATTAGTATCAGAAATTGATTTGAATATACAATGAATTATAGTCTCTGTTACTATATTGCTCTATGTTGTACTGAAATGAAAAGCTAAACTTACAATGCATCATCTTGAAATAAAGCTTCTTGCTTCTTCCGTACTGTAAGTTAGTCAGTTATTTCTCAATAAATTATGATGTGTATATTTTGATTGAGCAACACTATAACAAAATTATTAAACAATGAATAACTGTAAGGCGAAGGTAGGCTATATGTGTATACAAAGCATAAATCTTTCTTCATATTTCAGAATGAGCACTTTGTCACTTATATATTTATACGTTGAGGTCGTGTCCGTCTGATGTTTATCATGTTCATCTGATGTTCGCTACTTTAATGTATATGAACGTAACTTAAGTATGTAACTTAAGTATAAGCAGGGGAAATTAAAAAAATAACCGTTTAACTTACATGCCTAGGGTGTTTGCATTGTAAGAATGCACAGGGATACTTCAGATTTAAAAACGCTGACTTGTTAGGTGATGTTTTCTCATTAAATTCGTACGATTTCCTATTAATTCAATGGAATGTATGGTAATAGTGGGGAATACCAATATGGCGGCGCGGCGGCTTCACTTTCATGATGTCATGAGCAATCCAGTTCTCTATTATAGATCAGTGGAATCAACCCTCATTCCCAAGCAACAATCCATAGCATAAAGGCTTTTTCACACTGAGCGTAATGTGAAAAAGCGAGGCGAATCGCCGACGAACAGTGCCTTCACACTGAACGTGAAATGATTGTTCGCCTTCTGCCAATTCACACCTGCACGCTAGGTGGCGCTGACCAGCAATGCATTTTCCCTCAGATATGTGTCTCATATGTGGATTTAACATCGTCCGCTGCTCAATATACAGCATTAAATTAAGATAAACAAAGTTTGCTTCTACACCAGAAACACAAACTATCTACATTGTTTACAAGAAAACATCTTAAAATACAAACAGAAGTACAATTAGCATCAAGCCACATTTGAACATGTATGTAATTATTAATGTATTTGCTTACCCACTTTAAACCATTGTAATACCATTGCTTGTAATAACTTCCAATTGTGATCTATAGTTGATTTTGATTCTATAATAAGCAGACACATGCACTCTTTGTATGTTTAACAACGCTACACTGCTAATATGTCAAAAACATCCTTTATTGCTATAAAAAATACCATGAGCTGCATATAAAACACATACAGAAAATATATAGTAATAATCATATGTCCATTTTAGAGAGTATCACAACGCATACACACGCTTTCCCCTAAGCGTAAACAATGCTTTAATACGCAGATTACATTCATGCGCGCGCTTTCCCCCGGACGTAAACAACGCTGATTACATAAAATACATTCTTAGGTACTCTCCAAAATGGCGGAAGATGTAACTCAGGGGAGAAGAATGGTTGAGTAAATTATGTTATTTTTGTTTTCTTTGCGCAAAAAAAATGTATTCTCGCTCGCAAAACTGAAGTTGAGCCACTGATGTCACATGGACTGTTTTACCGATGTATTTACTACGTTTCTGGACCTGGGAGCATTTCGGTTGTGTTGCTGTCTATGGATTGTCTGATAGCTCTCCGATTTCATCAAAAATATCTTCTTACGGGTTTGGAACGACATGAGGGGAGTTTAACAGAGGTGGGACCGTCATTGAGGGTGAGTGCAATTAACAAGCAAGTCTCGAGGTGCATTCAATTCTCGAGTCAAGTCCCTAGTCATAGGTTTTGCAAGTCACAAGTCCAAGTCGAGTTGCAAGTCCTCGAGTCTAGCTTGCAGTCTTCAATTCTCGAGTCAAGTCCCTTTGCCAAAATTAGGCTCGGTAAGTAATTACCAAGTCGAGTTGCAAATTTCCTCAACTAATTTATTCAAGGAAGTCGGGTAGAATATGTTTTACATAGTAGTTAATTTCATGTGAGATGGGTGCCCTTAGTAAAACTAGTGGCTCCTATTAAGTTACAATTTAGGGATTGTGCCAAGTAATTTAGGACAGGAAGTCGGGTAGAATATGTTTGAAAAAAAGTTTAATTTCTAGTTTGGGTGCCCTTAGTAACAAATAGCACTCAAGTTCAATTTAGGGATTGTGCCACAATTTCATAGGACAGAAATAACAGCTGCAATACTTTGCATGTGTGCATAAGAAGAATATATGCTTTAGGTGTAGTACAGAATCTAAGCCAATGAGCATTATTTGGAACCATAATGACAACACAATTTCATAACACGTGAAGAACACGCAGCAATACTTTGAATGTTGAAAGAACTAGAAGAGAAATACTTCTACCATACTTTACATGTGAGAGGAAACAATGAGCAATTATGGATGAACCATAATGAAACAAATTTAAAAACACATGAAGACAGTCAGAAACGCAAAAATGCTGTGCTACCATTTGCTTTGAAAGACTAAGAGTAACAAAGACAAAACGTTGTACGTTAAACTGCTACCATACTTTACATTGAGAGGAATAACATGCAATATGCATAGTTGATCGCTAAATTTAGGACAAACTCATGAAGACAGCTATGTGCATTCAAAAATGCTGTGCTACCATTTTTATAACTAAGAGTAACAAAGACCACGTTGTACGTTAAATGTTAAGTTTATAATATGCATAGTTGTCAAAAGTATTCACTAAATTAGGGGCTATGTGCTATACAGACTGATTTACAACCACTGGTGTCAAGTAAGATACTAGAGTTTCAAATTCACTTCTGTGGAAGTTCAGGTAGAAGTATCAAGATACTAGAGCTTTAAAAAGACTTACTCAAGTAAAAGTGTGGAAGTACTGGTTGAAGTCATCAACTCAAGCTTTTTACTCAGTAGTAAAAGTGTAAAAGTACTGGTTTCAAAACTACTTAAAGTATAAAAGTAAAAGTAATGTAAGGAAAAAAATGCCATTAAGGACAAAAGCTTAGGACGCGCCACAGAGGCCTATTGTGCACTACCCCACCTCCTCAAAAAAATTTTTTTTAAAGGCCATAATGACTATAATGTTATATTAAAATGTTAATGTTGAAAAATTTGGGATGCACTAGGCTACCTGTTTTAGCCGCATATATGCCCATTGAAAATGAACGCATTTTAGTACAATGCAAATACATTAAAAAACCATATATGTGTACTACTGAGTATTAACATGTTTCATGGAGCGGAAGATATGATGACTAGTTGCCTATAAGTATTGTAATGGTGCAAAAAGTCAAACTTCAGAGGCATGTCATCAATAACCTTTATTGGAATGTAAATGTACATCCAAGCTTAGCTGCAGGAAACTGTGAAAATTGGTGTACCCAGGGCAGGCTTAGTAACAATTACCCTTGTATGGTTGTCTATATACAATAAACATTAGTGCTGTCAAAATGAATGATTAATCCATGTGATTAATCAAAAAATAAAAATAAAAAATAACTCATAATCCTCGAGATCTCTTCTTGAGTCTCTGCCACGGACATCTTCATACTTGGCTACATACGTCTGCTATGTCCAGTGTTGGGGGTAACGAGTTACAAAGTTAGTATAGCCTACTTATCACAACATTGTCAATCGCGTTGTCAATCTCAAACGCTAATTTATTCAAACGTTTCTCTACCGAACTACCTACTGTAGCTTAATTTGCAGAGGACGAAGAGAAAGCACCCGTTTGATAAATGAGCCAGTAGTGGAGAAATAATAACTTTTAAGAAATAATCTATTTTGAGTAACGACCCCAACACTGGTCCTTGCTGGAGTGTGATGTGATTTGTGTCATGTGTAGGTGCGATGGATCGCGTACAAACCAAAAGGGTGTCGGAATGGTGTTTATTCTTCTCATCCAACCACAATCAAATTCACTTTATCCGGATGTCATGATTTATCTGGATAGGTTTTTTTTTTTTTTTGAACGATTTCAAGCCGGAATGAAAACAAGCCGAAATGAAACAGGAGTAACGAGGCTATTTTTAAAATGTAAGGAGTAGAATGTACAGATAATTGCGTGAAAATGTAAGGAGTAGAAGTAAAAAGTCGGCTGAAAAATAATTACTCCAGTAAAGTATAGATACCCAAAATTTCTACTTAAGTAAGGTAACGAAGTATTTGTACTTCGTTACTTGACACCTCGGTTTACAACACATGAATTCAATTATTTATCCCGAAAGAAATAAAAGTGAAACGAGTGCCTGGTGAAGAGGAAGAAAAATTGAGTATATTTTATAGTTATGTATAGACTACAATTCACAAATCATTTTGTGAAAGAACACTTCTTCAAATTATATTTTAAATGATCATTAGGCCAATTGCCGCTTTTTTCCCCCTTCAAATTATAGCTAATTTTTTTGCAATAATTAATTTTAAATCTAGCTTAAATCAAGGTTTATCTAATAATTATTTTGCACCAAACTTTAAACCTTTAAAAATAAGCAGGTTTACATTTTAACCCATCATTTTGATCCTGGATTTAAGTCAAATTTGCACCATAACTTTAAACTCAGATTTAAATCTTGATTATGGATTAAATTTAAACTTAATGGAGGTTTAAATAAAATAAAATGCACATGCAATTAAAATATGCAACTGATTGAACAAAAACAGTGAAGATCTGACAAAAAAAAAAAGGTCTCGGAAAGATGTTTACCAAAAATAATTCAAATGAAAGCACATCGAGTTGGCAGAGCTGCGAGGGTTGTGGATCCGCCGGTCGTGGATGCGGATCCGCCACTCATGGTGCAACTCGGTGTCGGACAAACAAAAGAAGTGAGGAATATGTTTAGCATTTAACAGCAGCGGTCACGGTGATGATGAGGCCAGCACCAGTGATCGCGGCCGCACCTCTCGTTTCTCATGCCTGCTCCGTGTGTCTGCTGGGCGGCGATCAAACGGGCAGGGCAGCGCTTTTCACTAGCGGAGATATCTACTAGACCAATCATGTCATTTTTTTTTTTTCGTATCTCGTTTCTTTTGTCGTAAGTTATGCTATTACTCCATTAATTTATACTAGCATATATGTATGCACCCGTCTAGAGTGATAACGACGCTGATCTGATCATAAAGTCTTTCCGAGTCACAGGCCTCAAGTCCAAGTCAAGTCTCGAGTCATTGCTGTCAAAGTCTAAGTCGAGTCTCAAGTCTTCTTTAATTATGTCGAGTTGAGTCGCAACTTCGCAAGTCATCAAATTTGGGACTCGAGTCCGAGTCAAGTCTCGAGTCATGTGACTCGAGTCCACACCCCTGGTAATTAATGACAGAATTTTCATTTTGGAGTGAACTAACCCTTTAAGGCTTTAACTGCCTTTGTTTTTTTATTTTGTACTGTTCTCTGAGGTCCACTTATAATGTTATCCAGATTCCTTGCATTAAAAAACATCATAATTTAGAAGGAATAGGCCATTTTCTGTCCTGTTTTGACCCCCCTCTTTAGAACGCTCTGTTTGAATAGGTGTGGAGGATTGTAGGGGCGGAGCCAGACATTATAAACATTCGGGGCCCAAATGTAGTTGCCCCCCCATATATATGACAGTTTATGGACTAGCCTATTTCAAGAACAGATGTCAAATTTCAAAAAGGTGAATAACTATGCATAATAGGTAGAAATTTGGCATAAACAACTTTACTAATATTAAAACCAATTTTGTTATACAATGCTGCAGTAAAGTACATAGAATTAACCCAAATTCACCCCAAAAAAAGGGAAAATTTTGTCATGTTGTTCCAGACATGAGGGTGAGTATGTATATTTTGAAGAATGTTGGTAGCCAAACGGGTGAAAGTAGCCATTATCTTCCATAGTATTTTTTCCTACTATGGAAGTCAAATACTGTCAACTGGCTGATTACCAATATTTTTCAAAAATATCTTCTTTTTAGGTCAATAGAAGAAAGAAACTCATATAGGTTTTGAACAACATGAGTAATGATCACAGTTTTCATTTTGGGTGAATTATCCCTTTAATGTTTAGCTGACAAATGTCCTACAGTTGAATCATGCAATAACGGGGTGGTCTAACTGCAAATCAAGGATCTCCAACAATACCACAATACCAACATGGGCTTCAGTTTTCTGAAGTGAATGCATCAGGTCAACAGAAGAACATTTACTCCATTCGTGATTTGTTTACAGCTTTTATATAATTTCTGTATTTGCCCATTAAAGCAAAAGGGAAACGCAAAAAAGAAATGCTCTGTCAGCACCCGAGGGTCTTTCATGCTATCCCCTGGCCATCAGCCAGCCCTGAGATAACTACAGGTGCATCTCAATAAATTAGAATGTCGTGGAAAAGCTCATTTATTTCAGTAATTCAACTCAAATTGTGAAACTCGTGTATTAAATAAATTCAATGCACACAGACTGAAGTAGCTTTTGTTTCTTTTAATTGTGATGATTTAGGCTCACATTTAACAAAAACCCACCAATTCACTATCTCAACAAATTAGAATACTTCATAAGACCAATAAAAAAAACATTTTGAATTGTTTGCCTTCTGGAAAGTATGTTAATTTACTGTATATGTACTCAATACTTGGTAGGGGCTCCTTTTGCTTTAATTACTGCCTCAATTCGGCGTGGCATGGAGGTGATCAGTTTGTGGCACTGCTGAGGTGGTATGGAAGCCCAGGTTTCTTTGACAGTGGCCTTCAGCTCATCTGCATTGTTGGGTCTGGTGTCTCACATCTTCCTCTTGACAATACCCCATAGATTCTCTATGGGGTTCAGGTCAGGTGAGTTTGCTGGCCAATCAAGCACAGTAACACCATGGTCATTGAACCAGCTTTTGGTACCTTTGGCAACACCAGCAGATGACATGGCAGCCCAAATCATCACTGACTGTGGAAACTTCACACTGGACTTCAAGCAACATGGATTCTGTGCCTCTCCACTCTTCCTCCAGACTCTGGGACCTTGATTTCCAAATGAAATGCAAAATTTACTTTCATCTGAAAAGAGGACTTTGGACCACTGAGCAACAGTCCAGTTCTTTTTCTCCACAGCCCAGGTAAGGCGCTTCTGACGTTGTCTCTGGTTCAGAAGTGGCTTGGTAGCCCTTTTCCTGAAGACGTCTGAGCGTGGTGACTTGCTGATTTGCTGTGATGTGACCCTCTCACATGCACACACACACACACACACACACACAAGGTGCAAAACTCCACATTTGAACAGTCAATAGCAAATATTTAAACTAATAAGAAAACATACTTACAGTCGCTGATTCAGAAGCACCAGATTGTCATTGCAAAGTCAGAATTACCTCCTCTCCTAAGTTCACGAAACGGTCATCCATAAAATGCGTTGCTGTTCTGTTGCAAGTGATCTTAATGATTCCTAAATGCATCTACTTTCGGAAGGCCAAATAAAGTGCTTTTGCTTTAGCATAGAAACACACAGCTTCTCCCTGACACAGCTACATCAACACTACTGCAGTTACTCAGAAGAGCCAGAGCCCAGGCCCCCATCATGTGCACCTTCTACAGAGGCACCATCGAGAGTATTCTGACTAGCTGCATCACTGTGTGGTATGGCGCCTGCAACGCGTCCTGCCGCAAGTCCCTTCAACGGATAGTGAGAGCAGCTGAGAAGATCGTTGGTGTCTCTCTCCCCTCCCTCCAGGACATCTACAGCACCCGTCTCACCCGCAAAGCCCTCTACATTGCAGGTGATACCACCCACCCGACACACAGCTTCTTCAGTCTGCTACCATCAGGGAGGAGACTGCGGAGTCTCCAGGCCAGGACCAACAGACTGAAGGACAGCTTCATCCACCAGGCTGTCAGGAAGCTGAACTCCCTCCCGTCCTTGCCCCCCCTCTCCTCTCTTACACCACGCACCACTGAACTCTGAGCCCCCCCCCCGCCCCCCGCACACCACACACACCACACACCACACACACCACACACACCACACACACACACACACTCACTAGGGTTGGGTATCGTTTGGTTTTTTTCGATACCGGTGCCAAATCGATACTTTTAAAACGGTGCCGGTGCCTAAACGGTGCCTGAACCGATACTTGTTATATTTATATATATACACACACACACACACACACACACATACAGTATATGGAACTAATGAAGCTCCAGGAAATCCCCAATATGGACAAAGGCATTGCTATTCCTGTAACTGAGTAAACAGAAGATATAAATGTTTTGAATGATAAAACAAATACATTAAACACTCGACTACGACAATATATAGTTTGTCTGTGTTATTCAAGCCATCTCTGGTATTTTCATAATAATTAAGTATATTTAAAATCCATTGCTAATCAATGCATTAGTAGCCTATGGAACATATTTTCTGCCTCATTCTGTGACAAGAAGCTATCAGATCACAAAAGGAAGCATTTAACTGCTGTTGTGGACTAAAAAGGTTATAATGTTCTATTTTGTTGGTTTAAACGGGTTTAAAAACGCGAATACAAGAGAATTTTAGCTTTAGGCATTTTAATTAAAGCTAGGGCTGGGCGGTATATAGTGTTTGTACGATATATCGATATATTCTTTATAATCGATACGTTATTATTAAGCAATACAGTTAATATTGATGTACAGTATTTGATACGAGCGTATCTGATAAAATATCTAGGGAGGACACAGACTGAACTGCGGAGAAAGTACATCATACAATTTGTTCTAAACATGTGACAAGCTTTATATGAAGGGCTATAAAAAAAACTCGTAAGATACAGTAGCCTATAGTTTATAGTTTCAGTTTAAAGCGGCTCGCGCTCACAGATGCTCTGACAGAAAGGCTGTGTGTGCCGCTGACAGAGATGCTTCTCGCGCTGTTTAATGTGTTTGCTGTTTTCCGTAATGCATAACTTACAATTCACAGGTATATTCTCCATCTGTAAATGTTAGAATGCCATGGAAATATTTCCATTTTGCTGTCAGAAGTGCGTGAGCTTCTGCTTTGCGATTCTCTGCTAAACTTCACTGACTTGTTTTAGAATGAGCGCCGCCGCGCGCATGCGCGCCAAACAGACGGCGCACAATGAAATAGGAGCGCAATAACTCTGACTAAAATATACATTTTGCTGAAATATTTGTAGTTGTAGCCTGTGATGCTTCTTACGTGCGTTTCAGAGAAACAAAGGACAAATATTTTAATCGATCGCTCATGCATGGCACCGAAATGAGGCACCGAAATCTGCGTTCTGATTCGGTTCTAGTACATACCGGTTCCATATTGGTACCGGGTTTCGGTACCCAACCCTAACACTCACACACACTGTGACAAGCACCAGTCACTTTGTACAGCATTGGACTGACCTCATTCAACTACCTCTTCTGACAGTCTGAATAAAGACTGCTCTCTTTTTGTCACTTTAATAGAATAGACTTAATAAGCTCTTTGCACTACACCATTCATATTCTGCACTGTCTGTGTATTTCACTGGTTTGCACTATTTACCATGTGCCTTATGCCATTTTATCTATTTTTTATTATTATTATTATTTATTTTTTTCTACATGTCCTTATTTGTATATTTGTGCGTTCTACTGTTAGTGTTATCTGTATGCACCAGGGAGTAAGAGAGTAATGCAATTTCAATTCTCTGTATGTATGTACGGTACATGTGGTAGAATTGACAATAAAGCTGACTTTGACTTTGACTACTGAAACCACCACGTCTTACGCAAATATTTCCACATCGTGACGTAGACATGTGGGGGTTTGTTTGAATGAACCATTTTAGGGGGGCGTGGCAGAGTCTTAACTTTGATAAAGAATATCTCTTTGGTTTTGAGACTCTTTGCAACTTCAGGGATCTTATCTATGCACAATCAGCTTGTAACACTCCAAAGAGAAAGCAAAACTTGAAATCGTATCATATGACCCCTTTAATATTTAGTTGATATTTAGTTGGCTACATAGCAAGCTATTGTTAAAATTATGTCAGTTGAATGATTTTCAGTTGTATTGATTTCAATTGTGTTTATTTAATGACCATAATCTATTTGATAGAAACATCAGTATTAGTATCGGTAATACTGAGCTTCATTCACAGAATGCATTTATTACAAACATTTAGAATATACCGTGTTTTATATTGATTCTACATTTTATTTGGAGATTCACTGTGAAAATATATATTTTTGGATTGGTGGATTTAATTGCAATTCAATTCAGGGGGCAGTCGTGGCCTAATGGTTAGAGAGTCGGACTTGTAACTCAAAGGTTGCAGATTCGAGTCTCAGGTCTGGCAGGAATTGTCGGTGGGGGGTGTGAATAACTAGCGCTCTCTTCCACTCTCAATACCATGACTGAGGTGCCCTTGAGCAAGGCACCGAACCCCCAACTGCTCCCCAGGTGCTGCAGCATTGGCTGCCCACTGCTCCGGGTGTGTGTTCACTGCTGTGTGTGTGCACTTTATTGGGTTAAAAGCAGAGCTCAAATTCCGAGTATGGGTCACCATACTTGGCCACATGTCACTTCACTTTTTTTTTCACTTATAGTTTTATTAATTGGTTTTAATTATTTCAGAAATTATAATTTTTTTATTGATTGAAAGCACTGATTTATTTTATTTAATAACTATATTTTTGTTGTTTTGTATCAGTCTTACAAAATTAGAAGGATTAATGCTGATAATTTCTCTACTCTGCTTAGAGTGTTTCCAAACCCTTGGAATACATCAAGGGGGAAAAAAGTTTTTTTTTAATTAATTTATTTATTTTTCTTTCTAGAATACAGATGCACAGTGAATAACAATGACAATAACAACAATTCTCTTTTTTTTTCTAGGCCAAGGAATGGAGAAAGAAATTAAAAGATTCTAAAAAAGAAAAAGTTCTTAAAGAACTACGAAAATTGCGGTCGAGCCAACCTGAGATTCCTTTGTGCACCAACCTGGAACTCTTTCAATCAGAAAGTGAAAGCCAGGAAGGTGCACAGGGTGAGGGTTTGCCGGCAGTGCAAAATATTAAAATGGCATATAAAGCAAAAACACAAAATTAAATCATTAAAGAACCGGCTTAAACATTTTGTGGAACAGAAGGACACTCGCAAAAAATACCAGCGGGTGGTCTCAAGGAAACCTGAAAAAGAAACCTCAACAGAGTATGGCATGTATAAATCATTATACATTACCTTAAATTACTTTACTTTAACCCTTTAAGACCTGAGGCTAAAATAGGTCATCATCACATATTTTATGTATATTACTGTAAAATTCTAACAATGTGCTATTTTCAAGTGCAAGGTGTCATTTTTTCAGACAACAAATATATATTTTTTTAAATTACAGTTATTGCCCATTAATATGTTTGTATGAGTTTGTTAACAGAATTTAGAAGAATTACGGTAAAATGAAAACAGCTTGGTTCGATGTGTTGGCTCTGACACAGGGTTAACTTACCTTGCTGTTCTCATATTGCTTTTACAGAGAGAGTTCTTCAAATGTGGTTTAGCTACATTGCCAATGAGAAAAAGAAGCCGAGGCACAATGGCAAACAAAACGTTTCTCATGTGAAAAACTTTCTGCTTTTCATGTCTGCTCCAAACACTCCATCTATGAGTCTGAGCGTGTTATGGAACCACAGCAAACTGAAAGAGTATGTATCTCTTTAATGTTTGTTGATAGGGTTGTCAATCAAAATAATTTCAAGTTTAATTATTTAAAGTGCTTTCGTATTAATAGCAATTAATCTGAAATATCAGAATTTAGCAATTAATCTGAAATATCAGAAAAAACTCGAAATTAAGAAGTTACTTTTTTTTTTCTTTTGGGGCATACACAATAATAAATGTTAGAAAAGGTTGCAAGTGTCACAGTCTTCAGCTGGTGTGCCCTAGATGGCCACCAGAGGACACTGTGTTTTGTTGTGTGTTTGTTGGTGCCATGTGCTCTCCTGTCTTAGGGCGATTTCACACTAGCACTTTTGGTGCGCACCCGGGTTCGATTGACGTCAGAGTTCGGTTCGTTTGGATGATGTAAACGCTGTCATCCGACCTCAGGTGCGCACCCGCGAACCGCACCCGAGTCCGCTTAAAAAGGGTGGTCTGGGGTACGGTTAAAGTGAACTCTGGTATGGTTCGCTGCTGATTTGAACGCAATCGTACCAAATCCCGGAAGTGAACCGCTATTAATGCCGTATTATTTGATAAAAATGTGTGTTTGTGTGTGTTTCACTCACTTTCCTGATGAGCGTGACTGACGTGCTGCAAGCAGAAAGCTGTAGGTTTCATTTCTGTTCGCATTCAGCGTTCTTTAAAGCAGGGGTTCCCAAACTTTTCCATTCCACGACCCACCTAGACAAGTATAATCTATTTCAAGACCCACCAAAATATTTGAGATCAAAAAAGATTTACATTACTATAAGCTTAGTCATAATTAAAAGCATAATATGGCAGAAATTAAGTATTTTATTATATTTATATTTTAGTTTATAGTACCACTGTAAAATTTCACTACTAATATTTATGTTTTAATTTCTTCATTTACAGACGTTAATGAGCCTATGAAATATGTTCATAAAACCTCGAAATGCGCTACTCCGGTGCAGCTATGAACTGTAATCTGCACTGCGAGTGTTGTTAAACTCATCGTGGGGTTCAGCGCAGAAAATGCCTTCACAACCCAACACTTTTTATTTTTATTTTTTTAGCAAAGCATAAGAAGCGAAGCAGAATTATCTCAAACAGTTTGGAGATTAAAATAATTGTGAAATAATTGTAAAAATAATAAACAGGTGTCTCATTTTAAATAAACACTAAAAACCGAAATTACAAATTTACTTCAGCCAGAAATTTACATTTGCGATGTTAAATAAATGTTCAGCTATATCTTCAAAATATTTTTTAACTTTGGCACATTTTTTTCTGTATATAGTGATGATATGGCAAGGTAATAATAGGAAATTTTGTAAATTCTGTTATGCTAACATGTGGAAATGTTTGTATAGAGTTACTTAACCCCGCATTTGTGCCCCGCTCAACCAGTACATGTGAAATGCTTTTTACAGATCGTTTATGGATTAAATGCATATGAAGGAACGAAAACAACAAACTCTTTACATCTCTCGGAAAGATACAGCGCCGAGTTCAAACAGACAATAGAAATACATACCTGAAACAGTTTTCGCAACATTTGAATTTTCCGGTGTATGCAATCTCATGCAGAACACAGCGCAATGAATTGAGGGAGTTTCTTCTCATTAATAATGCGGACTGAGCATTTTAATAATGAACCGTCGCTCTGAGACACTCACTGTTATTACAACTCGTGCATGCCCGTGCTTCAAAACACACAAGGCATGTTTTAAATCCCAGCCTTTGCGATTCGAAAATCGCATTGAGCAGTATCGCAATTCGTAATTAATCTTTGTATAACTTCCAGCCCTAGGAACTGTGTGTTTGTCATTTAGCTGCCGCCAAGTGGCTTTGTGCGACCCACCTTGTCCCACTCTGCGACCCACAGTTTGAAAACCCCTGCTTTAGAGCATTTGCAGTACATTCCTATGGCAGACGTAAGTGCCGTTATGTACCGAAGCTTTGTAAACAAAACGAACGGTTCAAAAACGTAAATATATAAAAGTGCAGATAGCAATCTTATGCATTTTGCTACCTTCTCCCGCGCCGTCGTTACTAAGCAGGGCTTGATGACGCAAACGAACCGCGGTTCAGACCCAAATAAAATAATATGCACACAGTCCAGCGGGGGCAGGGGGAGGGGGGAGCAAACGAACTCTGGTTCGGACCAGGCAATCGAACCAAGTGTGAAAGCACCCTTATTGTCTGTCCCCTCCCACCTTGTTATCTGTTTATTGGTTAGTAGTTCCACCTGTAGGACCTCGTGGAACGGACACACAAATAAACTGCAGAATCAGCGCATTCCAAAAGGAATCTAAGGAGTCTTCTCTCAGCCATCTGCGGTCATAAAATTAATTCATGATCAACCTAACGCCTGATTGTCTGGACCAGTTTCCTCTCAAGGCCTGGCCCCTTATCCCTTAAACCTAATTCAACCAACACAGAACAAAGAACTTCTTGTCTGGAAATGTTCCAGCAACAGATGCTTCTGGCACCCATGACCATTTAACGCATAAATTAATAATCTAATCAACAACAAAAAAAAAGATTTACATTGACATGTCTGAGCGCAAGATCACCAGACCGCCACCAGCGTGATGGTCTCTTGACGTCAGGACTGTCCTCCCCCTTTCTCTGTGCATTCCAGAGAAAGCCCGCTCTTTTGCAGACAGAGGAACACATGCAAACTCACATAGACTATTTCAAAAGACAATCATTTAAAAGTATAAAAGGGCAAATATACTCCCAAATAATATGTGTTATGTCTCCTATATGCTTGATGTGTTTATTGTAACCTGGGAAGTTTAATCAATGTTTCATAACCCTTTTTAGTAGATACAATTGTTAATATGTATGCAAAATACCTGATATTTGAGCTTGAATGAAAGCTTATTTTATTTGCAATTCCTTGAAACGAATGAAAAGTGGATATTATGCACAATACTTGCATTAAGAAACTTTGTTGAAGTTATCAACAAAACCTGCCAGGATATTCCCTCATGTGACAGACAGAATATTAGGGTAATGTATGCACAGAAAAGGAACCATCCGGGGCGTGGCTAAGCCCTGCAACAACGTCTGATTGGAAGATCACGTTGTGGGACGGACCAACTCGGCTCGATCAAAACTCCAATGTCTGAACAGATTCAGTGCTCTTTCACTCTTTGGCCTTTGTTGACCGCGGTACAATTTGCGCTCACACGCTGTACCATCAAGCGATCGAGATTTCAGAACTATGAAATATTCCGTTGAAGCTTCGTGACTGCTGAAATCTTCAAAGCCTAAACCTGCGCAAACAGACTCTCAAAAGAACTTCAAGAAATCAACATCCGCGGTTAAGGCAACCTACTTCCGATGTCCTCATGTAACCAGGCAACCAACCAATCACCGCAAGGGCTTTCCAAAAAGGACGTCATCTGAAGAACCATTCGGCAACCAACCAGGAGCCGGGTTTCCCTGAGACAAGCCGTCGAGGCAACCCTGTGCAGTTGCCATCCAAAATGCAAGTAAACGAACAAAATCTCCTTGCTAGCTGGAAAACTGGGCAAAATCCTGTTAAGCAGTAAAATAAAGCCAAGTTTCTTGCTTTGTGATTTTTCTCAGGTTGCGATTTAAAAGCACTAGTATAAAACACTAGATTTTGGGACCTCATGCAAATGCAGTAACTCATTTCCTCAACCTTGTTTGTGTGTGCGTGTGAATGTGTGTGTTTTAGTTTAGTTGATGTATTCTTACATAGCAAATCAATTCTTGTTTTATTTATAAAGAAGCGTTGTCTTGTCTTGTGTCATGTATTTTAAAGTCAAAACACTTGCCCACATCGTGTTACCTTGCTCATAGTAAATAAAATACCAGTTTTGCATTATTATCGTTGGCCACGGAATAAAACCGAAATGGTAAGATACACTAAATTCGACTAAGACGCTGGACGAATTTGACGAAAGTTGATGAAGTGTGAGCTATAAATTTTGAATCATTTCAATCAAATCGAACCGGATCGTTCATCCAATTCCCTAAGATTCTGAGCTAGTTATTACACACCTGTGTCTCCCTGATTACCTGTCCTACTTAGTCTCCCAGTGGTTGCAGTCCTGTGCTGGTTCGTTGTTTGTATGTATGTGCACTGTCGGTTCCTGTTTTGCCTTGCCTTGCCTTTTTTCCACCCTCAGGGTAATTTTGTTGTTTTGTTTTATTTATCATTAAAAGGCCATTTCTTCCTGCACTTGAGTCCTCGCCTCATGTCTCCACACGGACCATGACAGAGATGAGGCGAGGACTCAAGTGCAGGAAGGAATGGGCTTTTAATGGGTATTTATTAATCTTCGCATTCACACTACAAGCGACACTCAATGACAAAGCGACACATCCCATTAATTTCAGTGGAAAGCTGCCGATTTCAGGCGACACGAGCGACAGCGACCGTTGGTGACAGATGGGGCATGTCCAGCGACGCGACAAAGTTCAGAATCCTTCAACTTTATGCAAATGAAGAGCGACTTTTGGGAACGACAGCCAATAGGAAAGAAGATAGAGCTCATGTGATCGTTCTCCTCTCAGCTCAGCAGTGACGGAAATGAGGCTGATCCTTGCCATCATCATTCATTTTTGTTTTTACGTATGGATTCAATTTATATTTACAACCCCAAATGAGAAAAAGTTGGGACAGTATGGAAAACGCAAATAAAAAAGAAAGTAGTGATTTCTAAATTTACTTTGACTTGTATTTCATTGCAGACAATATGAACAAAATATTTCATGTTTTGTCTGGTCAACTTCATGTCATTTGTAAATATACATCCTTTCCTGTCATTCAGACCTGCAACACATTCCAAAAAAAGTTGGGACAGTAAAGCATTTACCACTTTGTAATGTTGCCATTCCTTTTCACAACACTTAAAAGACGTTTAGGGACTGAAGACACCAAGTGATGAAGTGTTTCAGGTGTAATTTTGTCCCATTCTTCCTGCAAACAAGTCTTAAGGTGGGCAACAGTACGGGGTCTTCGTTGTCGCATTTTGCGCTTCAAAATGCACCACACATTCTCTATTGGAGACAGGTCGGGACTGCAGGCAGGCCAGTCAAGTACCCGTACCCTCTTCTTCCGCAGCCAGGACTTTGTAATGTGTGCAGAATGTGGTTTTGCATTGTCTTGTTGAAATATGCATGGACGTCCCTGGAAAAGATGTCTTCTTGAAGGCAGCATATTGTGCTCCAAAATCTCTATGTACTTTTCAGCATTAATGGTGCCATCACAGAAGTGCAAGTTACCTTTGCCAAGGACACTGACACAACCCCATACCATGACAGACCCTGGCTTTTGGACTTGTTGCTGGTAACAGTCTGGATGATCCTTTTCTTCTTTGGTCCGGAGCACACGGCGTCCATTCCTCCCAAAAAATACCTGAAATACTGATTCATCTGACCACAGTACACGTTTCCACTGTGTGATGGTCCATCCCAGATGCCTCCGAGCCCAGAGAAGTCGACGGCGCTTCTGGACACTGTTAACATAGGGCTTCCTTTTGGCACAGTACAGTTTTAACTGGCATTTGTGGATGTAAACTACGTATTGTGGTACTTGACAAAGGTTTGCCAAAGTAGTCCTGAGCCCATGTGGTGATATCGCTTATAGATGAATGACGATTCTTGATGCAGTGCCGCCTGAGGGATCGGAGATCACGGTTGTTCAGCTTAGGCTTGCGCCCTTGTCCTTTACGCACTGAAATTCCTCCAGATTCCTTGAATCTTTTAATTATGTTATGCACTGTTGAAGGTGAAATATCCAAATCTCTTCCTATCTTTCTTTGAGGAACATTGTTTTTAAACATTTCAATAATTTTCTCACGTATTTGTTGGCAAACTGGCGATCCTCGGCCCATCTTTGCTCCTAAAGGACTAGACCTTTCTTGGATGCTGCTTTTGTACCAAATAATAATTACAATCACCTGTTGACATCAACTGTTTCAAAACACATCATTATTTAACCAATTTACCTCATTACTAGCCCTAAATTGCTCCTGTCCCAACTTTTTTTGGAATGTGTTGCAGGTCTGAATGACAGGAAAGGATGTATATTTACAAATGACATGAAGCTGACCAGACAAAACATTAAATATTTAGTGTTCATATTGTCTGCAATGAAAGTCAAAATAAATTTAGAAATCACTACTTTCTTTTTTTATTTGCGTTTTCCATACTGTCCCAACTTTTTCTGATTTGGGACAAAAGTCACTGCTAGTGTGAATGCAGCTTTACAGAATGTTAAAATACAACAGTTCCACAACATTCAACTTTATAACATATTATTAAATGTTGAAATTAATGAAGATCAGGGCTGGGGAGTAACGAAATACACGTAACGGCGTTACGTATTTAAAATATGAGTAACTGTATTTCGTTATAATTACATTTTAAATAGGTGGTAATCAAATTACAGTTACATCCGAAAAGTATTTTAGGGTGCTTTCACACCTGCCTCATTTAGTTCGGTTGAATTGCACAAGTTTGTTTTCCCTCTTGGTGCGGTTCGTTTGGGCAGGTGTGAATGCAGCAATCGCACTCGGGTGCGCATCAAAAGCGGACCACTGGAGCGGTTCGCTCGTGGTGAGAAAGCAATCCGACCCAACGAACCAAGCGGTATCATATTTCATAACGGGAAATATGTTATATAAAAAGCAACAGTCAGTGTCTTTTGTGTCTAGCAGTCAAGCCTTTGAGTACCCAGCGCAATATAAATGTAACAAATTATTGTTTTGTGAATGCAAGTGATAATTTGTGAGAAACTTTGATTTTGTTAGTGAGAATATTTGTTATTGCAGTTGAAAACCAAAGAGCACCTCTTCATATTAAAATGTTGTGTAATTAATTACTCTTCTCCGCACATTACAAGAATGCTGTCCTGAGGAAGCCTCGATTCCCGCTGGCTGTAACTGCATTATATATATATATATATATATATATATATATATATATATATATAGTGAAAATATAATTATATATAGATAGATATGTTAGAGAAGAATGACAGCTACATTCGTTTTGCATTTGCCAGGACAGCTATAAAGCCGCAATAAGCCCGCGGAGCAAACTTGTCAATCCATGTTGATGAATGACGCAGAGGAACGTAAACAAGTGAACTCTGACTAATAAGAGGACAGCTTTACTCACATGTGACTTGCATAAACACAGTTTGGTATGCTTTGCAATGTTGCCGTGTGAAAGCGAACCGAACCAAGAAGAAAATGCAACAATGTAAAATTAATCCCTGTTTTGGAACAAAGCAAACGATCTACAGGTCTGAAAGCATTAGATTAAAATTCAAAGTAATCACTTTGGTAATGTAATTTCTTAATTTAATATTTAAGTAAACAGTTCGGGGATTTTAACCAATAAGGTAATATTGAAATAAAAAAATAAAATAATAAAAAAAAACTGCATGCAGCCGCCTGTTCATTTAGCAACTCGTAGTGAGAGTATGCTCATCATCACGACACAACAGAAACCCATTAGCGTAATGCATTTCTCTCGTGAAAATACAAAGACTAGTTTATAAATCTGAAAAAGGACGTAACATCAGTGCAGTGCCTACCTGCAACAATCAGCATCGAAGGATACAACGTCTAATCTGAAAAAGCATCTTGAGGGAAGTTGTTCTTGATCTTTGAAAAACCTTATCCAGTAACTCGTTTTTCTATTTTCTCATATTTTGAATGTTGAATTATCATTACGTTTAATATTTCTAAAAATTTAATTGAAAATTGACACCAAATTCTCCTAGAATTCACACTTTGCATTCAGTTAACAGATCCATGAATCGTGCATGAAATAAAAGTTTATAAAGTCAAACGATAGCTTTGTGTGCTTTTTGAATGAATAAAGACTTCAAGTTCATGTAATGTTCAAGAACAGATCATCTTTGGCGCGGTAATGCGAGTTCATGATTCGATTTGTGAACAGATGATTCTTTTGAGTCAATCTTTTAAATGAATCATTTCTTTTGGTTATCGAAACCAGTGTGAATGGTTCACATTAAACTGGATAGATCTGGGGTATTTTTCCCAAAAGTATCATTAGCGAACTGTGGTTGTTAAATTACGTTTAACTACAACGACATTAATTGCGACCGTAGTTCCTTTGTGAAACGAGACCTGTCAATTTTGACTCAGCGATTCTTTTGTGCCGATCGCTTCTCCATAGAGAGGATTATGAAGTAATCACTTAAAGTTTGGTCCATTCATTAAACAAATCTATTGTATAACTTAGAGAACTGTGCCAGTTCTTTTGGCTATTTTATGATATGTTTGGATTTGTTTTGAAGCTTGGAATGCAGCATGAAACAGCACGGAATCCCATTCATTGTATTCAAATTGTATTAAAATTTGGTAGATTTAAATGACATACCATTTTTTTGTTATTCATAGAAATGCTGGGGAAAACTGATGTTAAAAAATGCAAAAACATAAATCTTATGACTGATAGATGTCACTTTTATTTAGAGTTGGAAAACATAAAAATAAGACATCAAGTATATGTTCCCTTGTGTTACATAGCTTAAGTATTTCAAGGTATGATAAAGTATTTAGATTACTCAGGTTTTGTAACGTAATCTAACGAAATACATTACTGATTACTTTTTAAAGCATGTATTTTGTAATCTGTAGTGAAATACATTTTAAAAGTAACCTTGCCAGCCCTGATGAAGATTACTAAAGACTTTAGGCGTATTGTCATAGTTAGAGCGTTAACTCTAGTCAACTAACATCATGTAATGACTCATGACTATTGTTATATAATACCTTCTTGACTGAGACCTCTGTTTATGTTATTTCAGATCACTGAATCTCAACCACATGAGGAGTTCACCATCACAGGTGTATCCAATGAAGAGGGATGCCATGGTCCTGCTGTCTGACACCTACAATGAGTTCAAAGTCACTGCAGCTGTAGCCATAGACATCAAATGCAGAAGATCTCCCAATCATACTTAAGCTGACATACATCAACTACATTGTCAGTTGCATTGAGCTGCTGGTGGAGGAATTTTTTTTTATTAATTTGACTTTTGTTGCGGGTTTTTTTTAATAATTTAATTTTTTAATTAGTTTATTAATGTTCATGAATGTTCATAATGTAATAATTATAAGTTGCAGTCGTAAAATATTCCCAGATACCACTTGATCTGAGCTCCACCTTCTTAAGGACAAGGCAGAACAATGACAAAGCACAGCCTACATGCCCATGTAAATTATATGCCTCTACAGACATGAAGAATTATACTACAGTAACCCAAGTGTTCAATGACAGAGTTCACAACTAAGGTTAAAATTTAATTTGCTATTTAACATCAATGAAATAAATAGTTGACATTCATTACTAATGAGGGCATCGTTTTGGCCTGGAGAAAAAAAATTAAAATTAAAAAGGGCAGTTGATTTGTTCACATGTATATTGCAGATGCTAGTTTTAGTTTCAATAAAATATGTAACCTTTTCTGGGTAGATGCTCCATCATTCACATCACTGCCATCCACAATCTGCAGGTTCAGCCTCAATTTCTATTTTCTGAGAATGTCCGGACTTGTGTTTCTGGACTCATTACCTTTTCATGGTATAACTATTGTTTTATTGAACAACACAATTAAAATATATTAAGAAATGTTTAAACAATAAACTTATGTATTTTATGTATTATAACAAATGCCAGCAGTGGGCGCCAGCGGCCTGACGATTGTTTTTACACTTTACGTCAAGAGCAAACAATTGTTTATCTAATGTTTAATTGCACTTAATCTGTAATGTTTGGCCCCATCTTTATGATAGAAATTTGCTAAATTGCTTAAATTACAGTCTCCACCACGGGCTTCTCCAGGGTCTCCACCATGGTCTCCTCCACAGACTCCATCAGGAAGTCCTTTGATGTCTGAGTCTGACCTGAGGGTGGTACTCCGCACTCTGCAGTCAAGAGTTAATTTTGAGGAACTGCCACCCACAGCTAATCAAATCAATGTTGTGACGGGAGACGTCCTAGAATGTGCTTTTAGGGCAGTTAGAAGAACGCAGTTCAACCCCAAATTCAAACTGGATGTGGTGTTTGTAGACACGTATGGTCAAGGTGAAGGAGCAGTGGACAGTGGTGGACCCACCATAGAATTTCTGACCCTTCTTATGAAAGAACTTCTAAACTCACGTTTTTTTTTTTTTTTTTGTGGGGCCTGTGTGGAGGAAGAACCTGGGACTGGATTCCATTGGTATGTACATGACGGTACAGCATGTATATCTTTTTTAACAACAAATGTGTGTGTGTGTGTGTGTGTGTGTATGCATTTATTTATGGCAAAAGCCTCAAAGTCCGTCTGAAGTTTTTCTTTAGAATTAACTTTTTTATCAGGCTCCTATGTATAGGTTTCTACCAAAGTACCGGTACTTCTCCACTAAGGAAGTAAGAGATATTGAATTTATGATCCATATTCATCCCACAACCTCATCATCCGCAGACAGAAACTGCACTCAATTACACCAAAATTATGGACTTAAAGACATCACTGAGAATTGTGAAGATATTTCACTGGAACTTGGCCCTCATTAGGCATACATCTGTTTTGTTTATAATTTGTTTTATTTATTCATGTTCAATGTCAATTGTCATTTATTAGTGTATTCAGCAATAACTGTTGTTAGAGCACTGTCACATTTTTACTACAATTTCACGTCAATAAAACAAACATAATTGACAAAACATGTAAACCCTATTGGAGGCTACAAGACATAAGACCAGGCCGATAACTACATACATACATAAATAATATTAATGATATATTCTATCAGGGGGAAGTCGTGACCTAATGGTTAGAGAGTCGGACCTTAGCAGCTAGCAACAACAGTCATTTAAAGTGCAGAAATTATTTAAAGGGGGGGGTACAATGCTGTTTCATGCATTCAGAGTTGTTTACACTGGTAAAGAGTTTGATTCTCATGCTAAGCATGGACAAAGTTTCAAAAAAAAAATTGGACGTATAACAGAGTATTTCTGTGCCAAAAATCTCACTTCCGGATTCGTACAAGTTTCGGAGAGTTTTTTTCGATCGTTGTTCTTGATGATGTAAACGACGGTGGAACTCCTTATATGGGCATTTCTCCCGGAAGAACGCGCCCGTGCACGCATTGACCAGAGTGAGAGCGCACCCATCAACGCGCTTCAATCGGCAGGCTGGCAGCACAGGACTCGCTCGGGAAGAATGTCTCTAAAGAAGTGTGTTTTTGGTTGTGAGGGAAAGATAACCTTGTTCAGCTTCCCAAAACAACCCACCATTACGTGAACAGTGGATATAGTTTGTTTTTCCGGGGCAGCAATGGAGTTTCTCAAGTGTTTTGTTGACGAACGTTTTATAAACAAGGTCCAATTCAACGCTGGATTTGCACATCGTTTAATACTGAAAGATGGAGCGGTCCCAGCTATAAAAGATCCCGGTCATGATTCAGAACTGCAGATGGTAAGTGAAACGGCATCAAATGTCTGTTTTGTTGGCGATCGGAGCAAGTGCTCGTCACTCTTTAGCTCCGCCCACACGGCACGCCTCCAGGAGCTCGGCTTTTTTCGGAGAGAATCGTAAATCTGTATCTTTCTTTTATAAATATGATAAAACTAAAGACTTTTTGGAGATATGAAGGATGCAGTACTACTCTATAGGTACTCAAGATTAACATGAGATTGGGTGAAACTGTGTGCGTTAGGTCCCCTTTAAATAAAATATTGTAAACATTAAAAATTATTTGATATTAAAAAAATATTTTTTCACCATCAAATATTAGTCTTCAAACAAACCCAAGAGTGCGTCTTGGGGTCCTGGTGTTGTAGGGCCAAGGTGCTCTCTGGTCTAAGTTTTATCATAGTCCATCAATGAATACTTCAGAATGACCATGGCACTCTTGTGAATTAAAAAGCCTTTATTATCAAATGGCTACATCCAAAAAGTCTAAAAACTCTCCAACGCGTTTCGGCACATGCCTTCTTCAGGGAGAGCAAACAAGCAGCTTAGCACAGGTGAAAGCAGTAGGTGTGTTCGACTTCATGCAGTGCCATAAAAACCGATCGGTGGCTGACTTGAAGCAGTGCATGCCGGTTAGAAAATCTGTCCGACTCCACATCACTGTCACGTGTGGCATCAAAGTACAGCAAGAGCGTTTCGAGAGCAGCAGCTACAAGAAAACTTTTTTTGCGCAAATAAAACAAAAATTACAATTTACTCAACCATTCTTCTCCCCCAAGTTACGTCTTCCGTCATTTTGGAGTGTACCCAAGAACGTATTTGACACAATCAGCGTTGTTTATGTTCGGGGGGGAAGCATGCACATGAACAAAAGCTGCGTAATAAACGTTGTTTACGTTTAGGCAAAAGCATACGTATGCATTGTTATACTCTCCAAAATGGTGAAAGACGTAACTTGGGGGAGAAGAATGGTTGAGTAAATTGTTATTCTTGTTTTCTTAACGCAAAAAAAAGTATTCTCGTAGCGTCGCAAAACTGAAGTTGAGCCACTGATGTCACATGGATTGTTTTACGATGTATTTACGTTTCTGGACCTGGGAACATTTCAGTTGCGTTGCTGTCTATGCAGGGTCAGATAGCTCTCAAATTTCATCAAAAATATCTTAATTTGTGTTCCGGAGATGAACGAAGGTCTTGCGGGTTTGGAACAACATGAGTAATTAATGATATAATTTTAATTTTGGGGTGAACTAAAAGCTGACAAAGGAGGTTTGTAATTGTATTGTAATCGTAATTTGGGGGAACAATAAATATATCGAAGAGGCTATTAGACAATTGGGAGAACAGAGAATATTATCAAAGGCTTACATTTGACCCAACAGATAGCCTTAAGTTAGAACTAGACCAATTGTTGCAACAAGGATTGGATAATGGTTGGATTTCAAAAAATTAATTAGATTTTTTTATGGAACAAAAACTCTTGCTTGGCTTCATTTTATATGCTCCCTAAAATCCATAAGAATTTAGAGAACCCTTCTGGTAGACCAGTGATTAGTGGGAATGGTAGTTTAACTGAACCAGTTTCCAAATATATTGACTATTTTATCAAACATTTTTTGCAATCATTACCAGCATATACAGGTGCATCACAATGAATTAGAATGTCGTGAAAAAGTTCATTTTTTCTTAAGTTATTTCAAAAAGTGAAACTTTCATATATTTTAGATTCATTGCATGCAAAGTAAAACAATTCAAAAGTTTTTTATTTTTATTTTGATGATTAGAGCTTACAGCTCATGGAAGTCAAAAATCAGTATCTCAAAATATTAGAATATTTACATTTGAGTTTCAATTAATGACCATCCCTACAGTATAAATTCCGGGTATCTCTTGTTCTTTGAAACCACAATAATGGAGAAGACTGCTGAGTTGGCAATGATCCAGAAGATGAACATTGATGCCCTCCACAAAGAGGGTAAGTCACAGAGGGTCATTACTGAAAGGTGTGGCTGTTTACAGAGTGCTGTATCAAAGCATATTGAATGCAAAGTTGACTGGAAGGAAGAATTTGGGTAGGAAAAGGTGCACAAGCAACAGGGATGACTGCAAGCTTGAGAATACTGTCAAGCAAAGCTGATTCAAACACTTGAGAGAGCTTCACAAGGAGTGGACTGAAGCTGGAGTCAGTGCATCAAGAGTCACCACACTCAGACGTCTTCAGGAAAAGGGCTACCAAGCCACTTCTGAACCAGAGACAACGTCAGGAGCGTCTTACCTGGGCCGTGGAGAAAAAGAAGTCAGTGGTCCAAAGTCCTCTTTTCAGATGAAAGTAAATTTTGCATTTCATTTGGAAATCAAGGTCCCAGAGTCTGGAGGAAGAGTGGAGAGGCACAGAATCCATGTTGCTTGAAGTCCAGTGTGAAGTTTCCACAGTCAGTGATGATTTGGGATGATTTGCAAACGGAGATATCGTCTTTTAAAATTCTGGCAGTTTAATGCCTACAAAAACGACTGGTAAGGGACTACAACGAGTTACTTTCCGGGTCTGATACGTCACAGACCCAGATAAACTCCGCCCCCGGGAACACGCAGCAAAGGGGGCGAGGCCATGCTGCGCTGCTTTAGAGAAGAGGAAGAGAAAACTAGGGGTGCACGTAAAAAGCTATTCATATGAATCGCGATTCTGTCTTCTAATGATTCTAATGGATTCACAAGTTTCAAAATCATTAAAGCAGCAGTTCTTAATACTGTTACTCATGTCACCCTGCTCTGCATCTCTCTCTCTCTCTCTCTGTCTCTCGTGTGCGCATGCGTGGGCGTTTGTGGAGTGAGTGTGTGGAGAGCGTGTGGTGAGTCTGAGCGTCTTTGATTGTTATTGCGAGTTTGTGGTTGATGAGCCATAAATAAGTGTTTTTAAGCTATTTTCCCTTATCATCTTCTTCTCCTTTTTCCTTCTTGAGTGACTATTTTGTTTAAAGTTAATCTTGGTGAGAGAGTGCTCCGGGCCGTGTGCTGACTGTTGAAGCATGATGGCCCCGGATTCGCGGGTGCTAAATACACTCACGTGGCGTCATGCAGTGAAGGTGGCATCCGCAGTGAGTGTAGAGGATTGTTGTGTTGCTATAGGGGAGGCTGTTGGTCATGGAAGTATTTTGTCAGCTTCAAAGATGAATAATGCTGCGGTGATCTTTTTAAATACCGTGGAAAAAGCTAATGAGATGGTTGAGCGAGGAATTGTTGTTGATGGTCTGTTTACACCTGTTCTCCCTCTTTCAATGCCGTCTAAAAAGGTGACACTGTCTAATGTTCCTCCGTTCATTAGCGACGAGTTGTTGTCACAGTCTCTTTCCCGGTACGGCAAGTTGGTTTCTCCGATTAAGAAAATCCCCATTGGAAGTGCATCTCCATTGTTAAAACACGTTTTTTTCATTTAGACGGTTTGCTTACATGATTGTAAAAGATGACGCTGAATTGGACCTCACGTTTAAATATCGGATTGATGATTTTGATTATGTTGTCTATGCGGCAACGGGGAAAATGAAGTGTTTTTGTTGCAATAAAGTGGGACATTTAATCCGAGATTGTCCTGAAAAAAAGGAAACCTCAGTAGCTACACAGAACACAAATGATACAGTTGGTCCACCCGAGGCAGTGCGGCCCGCGGTAGATCAAGCCGAGTCAGAGGCGATCGTGGCAGAAGCAGCTGCGGAAGAGCCGCAAACAGTTCAGTCAGAGATGATCGTGGAGAGGGAATCTGTTAGTAAGGAAGCAAATAATGCTGAGACTACTAGGTCTGGTGAAGACAAGATTGTCATGAAAGGTCTGACAGTCTCTAATTCAGACAATATTGAGGGAGACGAGCAGCCTGTAAAAGATATGGTGTGTGAGAATGTTGGCATCGACACAGAGGCAGAGAGCACACTGTTCAAAGTACCTCGTAAACGAAAGAACAATGTTAATGCTTGTGATTTAAAATTGACTCTGTTGAAAGCGAAGGTCAGAGTGACATAGAAAGTGACAGTGAATCGGATTCTAGTGTCTCCCTTTCGCAGTGTGAAGGGGTGAGTGGCAGTTATGATTTGGAAGACATTAAATTGTTTCTCAAAGCAACTAAAAACAGAAGAGTGGTACAAGTGAATGATTACTTTCCTGACCTTAAACAATTTGTTGAAAAAACACGGTGTTTGATGACTGAAGGATTGTTTACCAATAAGGAAATCTACCGGTTGAAAAAACTAGTGAGAAAACTTAATACTGAAACAAGTGATGGTGCTGGAAAAAGCTAATTTAATGAAGCTTAGAGTTTTGTTCTTTTTGTTTCCCTTCCTATTTTTTATGGGTGAAGTCAGTATTGCATCGGCAAATATAAACGGTGCAAGAGATGTGAGAAAAAGAGCAATATTATATGAGGTGTTTTAGCAAAAAAAGTTAGATATTATTTTTCTTCAGGAAACTCATAGTGATTTAAAGAATGCTGTTCAAATCAAATCAAAATCAAATCAAATCACACTTTTATTGTCACATCACCACAGCACAAGTGCCTTGGTGAGTGAAATTCTTGAGAGCGTGCTCCAAACAGTGCAAAAAACAAAACAGTTTACATATAGACAGTACATATTTACAGACTGTACAGAAGACAATGTGCAAAATACACATACACATACTCAATACACACAGTGTACTATAAAGACAGTCTTAGTTATCAATACACTATGTACACATTTTACATTATGTACACATCTAAACATTGTGATATGTTAAGGGCAACAGATTATAGATTTACAACAGATTAGTTGTGCAGTAGATAGTTGTGCAAAGGTGCAACAGATTATACATATGCAATGTCGTGGATGTGCATTGTATGGTATCCAGTGATAGCAGATAGGTTGTATTATTGCAGTGTGTGCGTGTAGTCCAGTGAACGGCGGTAAAGTGCAGTGCGTGGCATGTTGTGTGAGTGGGAGTGTGATGTAGGGTGAATTAGTTCTGTCTGTTCATTTGCCTGATAGCCTGAGGGAAAAAGCTGTCCCTCAGTCGGCTAGTGCGGGATCGGATGCTGCGGAGACGTCTCCCTGAGGGCAGCAGAGAGAGCAGTCTGTGGGATGGATGGCTGGAGTCCTTGATGATCCTCCTGGCTTTCCTTATACACCGCCTGGTGTAGATGTCCTGGAGGGAGGGAAGCTCACCTCCAACGATGTGGCGGGCAGTTCGCACAACTCTTTGCAGAGCTTTGCGGTTGCCAGCGGTGCTGTTTCCAAACCAGGCGGTGATGCAGCCGGTCAGGATGCTCTCCACAGTGCAGGTGTAGAAGGATCTGAGGATGCTGGGGCTCATTCCAAACTTCCTCAGCCGTCTCAGGAAGAAGAGGCGCTGATGTGCCTTCTTCAGCACTGCGTCTGTGTGAGTGGACCATGTGAGATCCTCGGTGATGTGAACGCCGAGGAACTTAAAGCTGTTTACCCTCTCCACAGGTGTCTTGTCGATGGAGATGGGTGTGTGTTCTCTGCTCTGTCTCCTGAAATCCACCACCAGCTCCTTGGTCTTGTCGATGTTGAGTGAGAGGTGGTTCTCCTGGCACCATTTAGTCAGGGTACTCACCTCCTCTCTGTAGGCCGTCTCATCGTTGTCGGTGATCAGGCCTATTACCGTTGTGTCATCGGCAAATTTGACGATGACGTTGGAGCTGTGTGTAGCTGTACAGTCGTGTGTGTACAGGGAGTACAGGAGTGGGCTGAGAACGCAGCCCTGCGGGGCACCAGTGTTGAGGATCAGGGGAGATGAAGTGTTGTTGCCCATTCTGACCACCTGACTTCTGCCTGTCAGGAAGTCCAGGATCCAGCTGCACAGAGATCTGTTCAGTCCCAGAGTCTGGAGCTTCGCAACCAGTGTGGCAGGCACTATGGTGTTAAATGCTGAACTATAATCCACGAACAGCATCCTCACATAGGTGTTCTTATTTTCCAGGTGGGAGAGAGCAGTGTGCAGGGTGAAGGCAATAGCGTCGTCTGTGGAACGGTTTCTGCGGTATGCAAATTGTAGTGGGTCCAGTGAGGCAGGCAGCACAGAGCAGATGTGGTCTCTGATGAGCTTCTCAAAACACTTGCTGAAGATGGGTGTCAGAGCAACGGGCCTCCAGTCGTTCAAGCATGTGATTTTATTTTTCTTTGGTATGGGCACAATGGTGGATTTTTTGAAGCATGAGGGAACCACAGACAGAGAGAGGGACAGATTGAAGATGTCTGTAAAAACCCCGGCTAGTTGGTAAGCGCATGCTTTGAGCACACGGCCTGGGATGCCATCCGGGCCCACAGCTTTGCGGATGTTCAACCGTTTGAAGGATCGAGTTACATCCGCGACAGAAAGGGATAGTGGACTCACCTCTTCTGCAGCAGCTGTGGGAGCGCTCTGTGTGTGGGCGGTGTTATGAGCCTCGAAACGAGCATAAAAGGTATTCAGCTCATCCGGTAGAGAGGCGGCAATGTTCACAGTGGCTGGTTTATTCCCTTTAAAGCCTGTGATGTTGTTGATGCCCTGCCACATGCTTCTTGGGTTGTTGGTGTTGAATTGTTCTTCAACTTTGTTTTTATATTGTCGTTTGGCTGCTTTGATGGATCTCCTGAGATCGTAACTGGCTTGTTTCCGATCGTCAGTGTTTCCGGATTTAAAGGCAGATGTCCGCGCTGACAAGGCTGATCGAACATCGCTGTTAATCCACGGTTTTTGGTTGGGGTAGATGCGTATTATTTTGGTCGGAATTACATCCTCTATACACGTCCGTATGAAACACGTTACAGAATCTGAGTACTCCTCTATGTCACCATCAGACGCTGCCCGGAACATGTCCCAGTCCACGTGATCAAAACAGTCCTGAAGTATAGCGTCCGATTGGTCCGACCAGCATTGAACTGTCCTGAGGGCGGGTGCTTCTCGTTTCAGTTTCTGCCTATAAGCAGGCAGAAGCAGAACGGAGGAGTGATCCGATTTGCCGAAAGGTGGGCGGGGGAGGGATTTGTAAGCGTCCCGGAAGGGGGAGTAGCAATGGTCCAGTACACGATCACCACGTGTGTTGATGGTGATGTGCTGAAAGTATTTTGGAGCTATTGTTCTGAAGTTGGCTTTATTAAAGTCCCCCGTAATAATAAACGCTGCATCTGGGTACGTGGTTTCCTGCTCGCTTATATTCCCGTACAGTTCCCTGAGTGCCTGGTCTGTGTTGGCTTGAGGGGGAATGTATACAGCCGTGATTATGATCGCTGTAAATTCCCTCGGTAGCCAGAATGGTCTACACAGAAGCATATGAAATTCCAGATCAGGGGAGCAGAAGGATTTAATAGAGTGTAGGTTCCTTTCATCACACCACGAGTTGTTGATGTAGAAACAAACGCCCCCACCTTTGCTTTTCCCTGTGAGCTCTTTCGTTCTGTCCGAGCGGTGTACGGAGAACCCTGTAAGCTCGATGGCTGAGTCTGGAACCATTGCAGACATCCAGGTTTCTGTGAGGCAAATAACGCAGCATTCCCTTGTTTCTCGTTGGTATGAGATGCGCGCACGCAGTTCACAGAGTTTGTTATCCAGTGACTGAACGTTAGCCAGCAAAATGGTTGGGAGAGGAGGTCGAAAGGCACGGCGTCTCAGTCTGACAAGAACGCCAGCTCTCTTCCCTCTTTTCCAGCTGCGTTTCTTTCGTCGTGGTCGTGCGTTCCAGACAAAGGGCTCTGATGCGGTGTCTGTAAACAATCCACCAGCGTTCAGGAACTCAAAGTCCGGTTTGCGTTGCGCGACGTAAGAACCGATGTTTAAAAGCGTGTCTCTATCGTAGACAGTTATACTAACAACATCTAACACGTAAAACAACAAAAAAACAAACAAAACATACGAAAACCTGCAGAGTTTTCTCGGAGCTCGCAACACGGCTGCCATCCTCGGCGCCATCTTGAATCGAGAGTGAGTTGAGTGGACAAGAGAATGGGATGGCATCTCTGTGCTAAGCCATAATACTACTGTAAGTGGAGGAGTTGCTGTTTTATTTTCCAAAAGTTTCAGACCAGTTTCTTATGATGTTGAAGAAATTATAAAAGGTAGACTTTTGAAGGTTAAAGCTTTATTTGAAAATCATGTCTTTGTTTTTATTTGTGTCTATGTTCCTACTTCAGGAGTTGAAAGAATGTTATTTTTGAATAACCTCAATTTAATTCTGCAAAATTGTAGTAGTGAAGAGTTTTTATTTTTAGGAGGGGACTTTAATTGTACTGAACAAAATCTCGATAGAAATCATATTGAGCCTCATGAACCCTCCCGTAAGAGACTTATCCAAGTTAGTAAAACACATGAGCTGAGTGACATATGGAGGCATGTTAATGGCAATCAAAGGCAATATACTTGGTCTCATACTCGTGATAATGTTTTGTCTTTAGCAAGATTAGACCGGTTTTATACTTTTAAACATCAACGTGGTATCTTTAGTAAGTGTTTTATTGTTCCTGTAAGTTTCTCTGATCACAGTATGGTGTGTTGTTCTTTGATTTTGAATTCCATCAAACCAAAGAGTGCCTATTGGCACTTTAATACCTCCCTGTTGTGACAAGAATTTTGAAGACAAGTTTAAATTTTTTTGTTCAACATTTAGAGCCACAAAGAGTTGTTTCCAATCTTTGAGACAGTGGTGGGATTTTGGAAAAGTACGAATTAAGCAGCTTTGTCAACAGCACACTCAAAATATCACTGTACAGGTGTCAAGAGATATGAAAACCTTGTAAGCATCAATAGTAAAGCTTCAGGAATTAGTTGAATTAACTGGGGAGAATAGCTGTTTGGAAGCTCTTTCAATGAAAAAGACTCAACTTAGTGACCTTGTGGGGGGTAAGGTGCAAGGAGCTCTGGTTCGGTCCCGTTTTCAAAATATTGATCAAATGGATGCTCCAACTAAATTTTTCTTTAATTTAGAAAAAAAAAACTGGACAGAAAAGATTAATTCTTGCACTACGTTCTGAATCTGGCACTTTATTAACTGACCCTGTTGATATTAGAAGGAGAGCAGTTTGTTTTTATGATAAACTGTACAAGTGTGAATGTGACGTAGAGCCTGATATTGACAATGTTTTTTTTGAAAACTTGTCAAGGGTGTCTGAAGAAGGCAACTTGGAACTCAGTAAGGCCTTGAGCCTAGAGGAGTTGCACAAAGCCCTGAGGGGTATGGAGTCGGGGAAGGCTCCAGGCATCGACAGTCTCCCAGTAGACTTTTATAAGTCGTTCTGGTCAGTGTTGGGGGAGGATCTGCTCGCAGTGCTGAATGAAAGCTTGGCCGAAGGGCGGCTGCCGTTGAGCTGCCGTAGAGCAGTTCTTACACTCCTTCCAAAAAAAGGAGACTTGACGGACATCAAAAACTGGCGCCGTGTCCCTTCTGTGTACAGACTACAAGCTGCTCTCCAAAACATTGGCTAACAGAGGTAATGGAGCAAGTCATTCACCCGGATCAGAGCTATTGCATACTTGGTAGGTCTATTTTTGATAATATTTCTTTATTGCAAGATTTTCTTGATGTTTCCAAGTTATTTAATTTGGATTGTGCTCTGATTTCTCTAGATCAAGAGAAAGCATTTGATCGGGTTGAACATAATTACCTGTGGAAAACTTTAGAAGCATTTGGCTTTTGCCAAGAGTTTGTCAGTAAGATCAAAGTCTTGTACACTGATGTTGAGAGTCTGCTGAAAGTGAACGGTGGCTTATGCACTCCTTTCAAGGCTGGTAGAGGTGTCAGACAAGGGTGTTCTCTGTCAGGAATGCTCTATTCGATAGCAATAGAACCTCTATTGCAGCAGATAAGAATTAAGTTGGATGGTGTACAAATACCTGGGTTTAACTGTAACGTCCATTTATCTGCTTATGCTGATGATGTGATTGTAATGATCAATAATCAAAACGATGTACAGATTTTATTAAAATTACTTGAGGATTTTAAAGTCTTATCCTCCGCTAAAGTAAATTGGAACAAAAGTGAAGCTTTAGTATGTGGAAAGTGGGCGAGTGGGAGGCTAAGACTTCCTGAAGGTTTACGTTGGAATTCAGAAGGTTTTAAATATTTAGGTGTTTTTTTGGGAAATGAGTTCACTGTACAGAAAAACTGGGATGGGGTTGTTGAAAAACTTAAAGGTTGTTTAGCTAAATGGAAGTGGTTGGCCCCAAATATGTCTTATAAGGGGCGTATTTTAATAATGAATAATGTAGTTGCTTCATCTCTCTGGCATAAACTAGCCTGCATTGATCCACCACCAAAATTGTTAGCAGAAGTTCAAGCTTTATTAGTTGATTTGTTTTGGGATAAATTACACTGGGTCACTCAGAGTATTTTGTTTTTGTCAAAAGAAGAAGGCGGGCAGGGGTTGGTAAACCTGCAAAGCAGGACAGCGGCTTTTCGTCTGCAATTTATACAGAGACTTCTGTTGGGATCAACTGATTTCAGCTGGAGAGCTACTGCGTGTGCTATTTTACGGAGGCTGGGAGGTCTTCAGTTGGACAAAGCTCTTTTCTTGTTGGACCCCTTAAAACTGGACTTTGCCAACGTACCAATTTTTTATCGTAACCTTTTCAGAGTCTGGAATCTTTTTAATCATCAAAGGGCACCATCTATGAACTCTCTCTTTTGGTTGTTAAATTAACCTATAATACATGGAGCCCATTTGGACATTTCTGTTGGTGACCACACTTTTCCAGGACTGAATAATTTGCTTTGCAAATCTAAGACCACTACTTTAAGTCATCTGTTAAAGGTGGCTGGACCTAATTTTATGAACACTGAGCAAGTTGCTTTTCATCTCGGAATTTGTTCGACCCGTAAAGTTGTTCAATTACTGACAAAGTGGCGGTCTGCTCTATTGACTGAAGAGAGGCAATCATTAGCAGACTTCTGTAGAGGAGTAAAGGCTCCTAATGTTGAGGACTCTTTTCCAGCTATTTTTTATCTCCCAAACTAGATGATTGTATGGGATGTTTTTTAAAAGCTGGTAAATCTTTGTGTTTGGATTTTTTTTCAGTTACTGGGAAAATGTTGTACAAAGCTTGTGTTTTGGTTTTCAATAAGAAGCTTTTAAACAATAAAATAGACACTCCATGGCGTTCATTCCTCAAAATAGATGATGATGTTAAACCTGAATGGAGAGTTTTGTATAAGCCACCGTTAGTAAAGAGAGTAGGAGATATGCAATGGAGAGTTCTTCATGGTGCAATTGCTGTAAATGCTTTTGTTTCTGTTTTAAACCCTGAAGTGAGTTCTGAATGTCCTTGTCGTTTTATAAAAGAAACGGTTTTTCATGCTTTTATGCAGTGTTCCAGGTTAAACCATTTATTTATGGTATTAAGAAGTCTTTTTGGTTGTTTTAATTAAACTTTTTCAATGGAAATTTTTGTATTGGGTGCTAAGTATGTGAAGAAAAAACGTTATGATTGTCAATTACTGAATTTTATCTTGGGTCAAGCTAAATTAGCTGTTTATACAAATAGAAAAAACAAGATTGAGCAGAAGTCTGGGCAAGATGTTGTTGTTTTGTTCTCAAGTCTTGTAAAGGCTAGAGTTTTGATTGATTTTAATTTTTATAAGTCAGTGAATGATCTTCTTTCTTTTGAATTGAAATGGTGTAGCAGAGGAGCATTGTGCTCTGTTGTTGAAGATGAATTGTTTTTTACACACATCCTGTGATTTATATATAATGTGATTTATATTTTGTGAATGTGTTTTATTGTCTTTGTAATAAAGAGCTATTCAAATTCAATTCTCTCTCTCTCTCATTAATTTCGTCAGATCAGCTCCAACAAACTGTTCCAATTATACAATTGTTTTCACACAGCAATGAGAAGCATTATAAATGGACACGTGTGCAGTTGCTGTGCTGTATTAAAGCTTTAATCAGGATAAAACCGTATATTAAAAGCTAACAGAAGCAGTAGCACTTACAAATAGCAGCGTATTTAAAAGTATGAGACAACAACAACCAAACATACCATTAAGAGCCATGCTTGCACAGGTTCTGCACGATCCTCTTCACTAATATCCTCTGGGTCTCAATCGGGCTCAAATTGATAAGCATTATAGACAACGCCACTGTTTACAATTCAACCGGAGCACATGCCACTGAGGTGAGGGGCGGGACGTTCAGATGTGCAGTAGAGGTGGTTTAGCGAATCACAACACACTGAGCCAGCTAACCAATCTCAGCCCATCGCGTATTCTGAAGGAGGACCTTCATAAAACCAGGAAATAAATCGAGGCGTTTGTCAGAGAAGGGACAGAGAGGTCAAGTCAAGTCAAGTCACCTTTATTTATATAGCGCTTTTAACAATACAGATTGTGTCAAAGCACTTAACAGTATCAAGTTGGAGAATAGAGTGTCAGTAATGTATAATAATAAGATTAAACACTCAATTTTCAGTTAAAGGCATTTCATTATTGAATTCAGAGATGTCATTGTCTAGCTCAGTATAGTTTAAATAGTATCTGTGAAATCCAATTGACGATAATCGCTAGAAATTAAGTGTCCCCAACTGAGCAAGCCAGAGGCGACAGCGGCAAGGAACCAAAACTCCCTCTGAGACAGAATGGAGAAAAAAACCTTGGGAGAAACCAGGCTCAGTCGGGGGGCCAGTTCTCCTCTGGCCAGGATATTATTGTTTATTTATTTATTGTTTTAATTAAGACTTTAAATGTTTTATATTTCTATTGTAATATTGTTGCAATTTCTAACAATAATAGTATTATGTAGTTAGGTATTTTATTATATTTTTAGTTATTTGTTTTATTTTTAGTTTTATTGTATTTTAAGTCGAGGTCTTCACTGGGATTATGTCCCCGGGGCTCATCCAGGGGTCCGGCCTCCGCCGACAATCTGGGCCGCAGACATCATCTCCCGGTGCCAATCCACCATCTGATCCAGACACGGACTGAGAAACAGAATAAGAAAGAAACAGACTAATATTAGCGTAGATGTCAATATTTTTATGATGTAACAAGTACATCATGTGTTATGGGGAGTGTTCCCGGTTCCGGTTGATCTAATTAATGCAGCCTAACAATCCTTTAACGGATTTGAATAATAGAAGTGTATTAGTGTGTTATGTGTACGCCAGGTTAAAGAGATGGGTCTTTAATCTAGATTTAAACTGACAGAGTGTGTCTGCCTCCCGAAAAGTGTTTGGTAGATTGTTCCAGAGTTTGGGAGCTAAATAGGAAAAAGATCTGCCGCCCGCAGTTGATTTTGATATTCTAGGTATTATCAAATGGCCAGAGTTTTGAGAACGCAGCGGACGTGAAGGACTATAATGCGATAAGAGCTCACTCAAGTACTGAGGAGCTAAACCATTCAGGGCTTTATAAGTAATTAACAAGATTTTAAAATCTATACGATGTTTAGTAGGGAGCCAGTGCAGTGTTGACAGAACCGGGCTAATGTGCTCATACTTCCTGGTTCTAGTAAGAACTCTAGCTGCTGCATTTTGAACCATCTGTAATTTGTTTATTATGCGTGCAGAACAACCACCCAATAAAGCATTACAATAATCTAACCTTGAGGTCATAAACGCATGAATTAATATTTCTGCATTTGACATTGAGAGCATAGGTCTCAGTTTAGATATATTTTTAAGATGAAAAAATGCAGTTCTACAAATGCTAGAAACGTGGCTGTCAAAGGAGAGATTACTATTAAATAGCACACCTAGGTTCCTGACTGATGACGAAGAATTTACAGAGCAGCCATCAAGTGTTAGACAATGTTCTAGGTTATTACTTGTGGGGGTTTTAGGTCCGATAAGTAACACCTCTGTTTTTTCAGAATTTAGCAGTAAGAAATTACTCGTCATCCAGTTTTTTATATCGACTATGCATTCCATAAGTTTCTCAATTTGGTGTGTTTCACCAGGCCGTGAAGAAATATAGAGCTGAGTATCATCAGCATAACAGTGAAAGCTAACCCCGTGTTTCCTAATGATATTTCCCAAGGGTAACATGTAAAGCGTGAAAAGTAACGGCCCTAGTACTGAGCCTTGAGGAACTCCATACTGCACTTGTGATCGATATGATACCTCTTCATTCACTGCTACGAATTGATGGCGGTCAGATAAGTACGATTTGAACCATGCTAATGCACTTCCACTAATGCCAACAAAGTTTTCTAGTCTATTCAAAAGAATGTTGTGATCGATAGTGTCGAACGCAGCGCTAAGATCCAGTAGAACTAATAGAGAGATACAACCACGATCAGATGATAAGAGTAGGTCATTTGTAACTCTAATGAGAGCAGTCTCAGTACTATGATACGGTCTAAATCCTGACTGGAAATCCTCACAGATATCATTTTTCTCCAAGAAGGAATATAATTGTGAGGATACAATCTTCTCTAATATCTTTGACAGAAAAGGGAGATTCGAGATCGGTCTGTAATTAACTAGATCTTTGGGGTCAAGTTGTGGTTTTTTAATGAGAGGCTTAATAACAGCCAATTTAAAGTTTTTGGGGACATATCCTAATGACAATGACGAATTAATAATAGCCAAAAGAGGATCTATGACTTCTGGAAGCACCTCTTTTAGTAGTTTAGATGGAATAGGGTCTAACATACATGTTGTTGGTTTAGATGAATTAACAAGTTTATACAATTCTTCCTCTCCTATAGTAGAGAATGAGTGGAATTGTTCCTCAGGGGATCTATAGTACACTATTTGATGTGATAATATAGCTGACGGCTGCATGGTTACAATTTGATCTCTAATAGTATCAATCTTGGAAGTAAAGTAGTTCATAAAATCATTACTGCTGTGCTGTTGGGAAATGTCAACACCTGTTGATGCTTTATTTTTTGTTAATTTTGCCACTGTATTGAATATATACCTGAATGAATGAATGAATGATGCATTTATATAGCGCTTTTATTGTGTATTGCCATACACCCAAAGCGCTTTACAATCATGTGGGGGGTCTCTCCTCAACCACCACCAGTGTGCAGCATCCACTTGGATGATGCGACGGCAGCCACAGGACAACGGCGCCAGTGCGCTCACCACACACCAGCTACAGGTGGAGAGGAGAGAGAGATAGAGCCAATCAAGTGGATGGGGATTATTGGGAGGCCATGATTGACAAGGGCCAGTGGAGGGGAATTGGCCAGGACACCGGGGTTACACCCCTACTCTTTACGAGAAGTGCCATGGGATTTTTTAATGACCACAGAGAGTCAGGACCTCGGTTTAACGTCTCATCCGAAAGACGGTGCTTTTTACAGTATAGTGTCCCCGTCGCTATACTGGGGCGTTAGGACCCACACAGACCACAGGGTGAGCACCCCCTGCTGGCCTCACTAACACCTCTTCCAACAGCAACCTAGTTTTCCCAGGAGGTCTCCCATCCAGGTACTGACCAGGCTCAACCCTGCTTAGCTTCAGTGGGCAACCAGTCTTGGGCTGCAGGGTGATATGGCTGTGGATGGGGTTATGTTTGTTTTGTTCTAAAAGAGACGAAAAGTAATCAGATCTAGCAGTTTTTAAAGCTTTTCTGTAGGATAGGGTACTTTCCCGCCAGGCTAAACGAAATACCTCTAGTTTTGTTTTCCTCCAGCTGCGCTCCATTTTCCGGGCTGCTCTCTTTAGAGTGCGAGTGTGCTCATTATACCACGGTGTTGGACTCTTTTCCTTAATCTTCCTTAAGCGTAAAGGAGCAATTGTATCTAAAGTGCTAGAAAAGAGAGAGTTCATAGTTTCTGTTACATCATCAAGTTGTTCTGAGCTGTTGGATATGCTGAGGAATTGAGATAAATCAGGAAGATTACTTACAAAGCAGTCTTTTGTGGTAGAAGTGATCGTTCTACCATATTTATAAGAAGGAGTTGAATTTACAGCTTTAACTATATGGAGTTTACACAAGACTAGATAATGATCTGATATATCATGGCTTTGCTGCAGAATTTCAACACCATTAACATCAATTCCATGTGACAGTATTAAATCGAGAGTATGATTTCGACTATGAGTAGGTCCTGAAACGTGTTGTCTAACCCCAATAGAGTTCAGAATGTCTATGAATGCTGATCCTAATGCATCTTTTTCATTATCAACATGGATATTAAAATCGCCAACAATTAAGACTTTATCTGCAGCCAGCACTAACTCTGATAGAAAATCAGCAAATTCTTTAATAAAGTCTGTATGGTGCCCTGGTGGCCTGTATACAGTAGCCAGTACAAACGTCACGGGGGATTTATCATTAATACTTTTTTCTCTAGATAATTTTATATGAAGCACCATTACTTCAAAGGAGTTATACTTAAAGCCTGTCTTCTGAGAAATACTGAGAATATTGTTATAAATTGTAGCAACACCTCCCCCTTTACCTTTTGGACGCGGCTCATTTTTGTAACAGTAATCTTGGGGGGTGGACTCATTTAAAGTAATGTATTCATCTGGTTTTAGCCATGTTTCTGTCAAACAGAGCAAATCTAGGTTATGATCATTAATCAAATCATTTACAAAAAGTGCTTTTGTAGAAAGGGACCTGATATTCAGTAAACCAAGTTTTATCAATTGTTTCTGTGTATTGTAAACATTTTTTATTTGTTGAACATCAATTAAATGGTTACTCATAAATAGTTTTTGACGTTTTCTGTATCTTCTAGCTCGGGGAACAGACACAATCTCTATAGTGTGATATCTAGGTGAAGGAGTCTCTATGTGCTGAGAATTAACTGACTTCTGTGACGTGAGGCGGCTAGCAGACGGTCGGTTTAGCCAGTCTGTCTGCTTCCTGACCTGGGCCCCAGTTAGTCAAGTATGAACTCTAAGACTATGTGCCAAATTTCTAGAGAGAAGAGCGGCACCACCCGAGGAGGGATGAACACCATCTCTTTTCAACAGGTCAGGTCTGCCCCAAAAACTCGTCCAATTGTCTATAAAACCTATGTTGTTTTGCGGGCACCACTTAGACATCCAGCCATTTAATGATGACAGTCTGCTATGAATCTCATCACCCCGGTAAGCAGGGAGGGGGCCAGAGCATATTACAGTGTCTGACATCGTACTTGCAAGTTCACACACCTCTTTAACATTATTTTTAGTGATCTCCGACTGGCGAAGTCGAACATCATTAGCGCCGGCGTGGATAACAATCTTACTGAATTTACGTTTAGCATTAGCCAGCACTTTTAAATTTGCCAAGATGTCAGGCGCTCTGGCTCCCGGTAAACAATGGACTATGGTGGCTGGTGTCTCTATTTTCACGTTCCGTACAATAGAATCGCCAATAACTAGAGCACTTTCACCAGGTTTCTCAGTGGGTGCATCACTGAGTGGGGAGAACCTGTTTGATGTTCTGATCGGAACGGAAGAGCGGTGTTTTGACCCGCGACTATGCTGCCTCACAGTCACCCAGTTGCCCTGCTGCACAGGCGCTAATGCCGGAACCGAACAATGTACAGGAGTCCCTGAGCTAGTCACATCCAAAGCAGTATCTACAGCCCTCACATTCTTACTATCCTCAACTAAAGTTTGGATGCGTGTCTCTAGTTCTAAAACCTTCTCTGTCAGCCTAACTATTTCCCTGCATTTATCACATGTGAATCCCTCATCGCCGACAGAGATAGATAAACTATACATGTGGCAGACAGTGCAAATAACAATAGCAGGAGAAGAAGCCATTACTCACCGTGATTGATGAATGATACCGACTTAACTTACCACTTACCACTCCACTTACCACTTACCACTGTTGTTTGATGAACTCGTGAAAAACGGAGCGAGAGAGAAATGAAAACGGAGCGAGAAAAAAAGAAAACAATAATAGGCGCGAATAGCAACGCGAATGGAACCGCGAGTGACAAGCTAACCGGCTAGCGAACGCTAACGCGCTGCACTCGCGGTTTTAAAAGCGAACGATCAGATTAGTTTGATAGATAATACCAGAAATATGGTGGGAATTAAGTTATATATTATCACTTTAAACAACAGAGTGAAAGTAAGGTAAAGATTCAATAAAAAAGCAGAGCTACAATCACAAACCGCACAGCAGCACAACAGACTGAAGCAATCGAACTGTCAACAGACTGAAGCAATCGAGCCTTGAGAGGTGTGGAATAAAGGTAAATTATGTGAAAAATAATGCGTTTTTAAAAAAAACAAGCATGAACACATGCTAGACTGCACCCCATAAACACAATCAAGCCTAGAAAAAAAACCAGTCAACCTGTCACAAATCCTGACCATGGACTTCTGTTTGTTCACCACTAGAGGTCACTAACCCACCACATGGACTTTCACACCACACAGTTACAGATCACTCATAGACTGCATTTCCCATCATCCACTGCACCAACACAGCTGTTCACACTGATCACGCTTGCACCTGTTTACCATCTCACAATCACCATCACCCAATCACACACACACACACACACACACACTACATAAGCTCTGGATTTTCTCCTACTCTTTGCGAAGTCTTGTTCTTGCCCCGGCTGACATTTCTGAGCGTTTCCCCATTCTTCTGATTCTGATTTCTGTGTCTGACCCCGGACTGCCCTGATACTCTGAACCTGTGCTTGTGACCCCGACTCCTGCCTGGAACTGTTTACGTCTCTGCCCTGCCTCTGATATTCCTGTTTTTGCCTGCTGACCATTGCCTGTTTATTCTGCCTCTGTCTAATAAATATATGCTGCACTTGGATCCACACGCCTCAGACCAGTCATTACAGAAGACTTCGCCATACCAGGATCCAGCAGCCCAGTATTCTCTCGTCACTGAGGTATCAGTTCCAGTCTCTATGTCAGCCTTTCACCAATCCCGCCTAACCATAGGTCCAGTCGACCAGCTACTAGGACTACGGCAAGGAGATCGATCTATTGAGGACTATGTTCAACAGTTCTGTGAGTTAATATATCAAGTTCCTCTATATGATGAAATTTTGTTTAAAGATTTATTCCAGTTTGGACTCAATTAACCAGTTAAATCACGGTTACCTGGAGGGCAAGTTAATGTCCGATTGAGCGAATTCCTGGACTATGCACTAACGTTGTGTGACTCTCCTTTTACTGTGGGTGTCGTGGAAGAGGAACGCGACGCTGCACTCACTCCTGAGATGACGGCCGCACCAGAGCACGCTCACAAAATGGCGGCGACAGCGGAATCAGGTCGCACAATGGCGGTCACAACAACACCCCGTCATGTCAGGGCTGCCAGTCATGAGCCTAGTCAAGTCCCAGCTGATGTCAAGGGGCCAAATCAAGTCCCAGCTGATGTTAAAGGGTCAAGCCAAGCCACAGTTGATCTTCGTGAGTCAAGCCAAGCCACAGTTGATTGTCACGAGTCAAGCCAAGCCACAGTTGATCGTCAGGAATCAACCCCTCTCTCAGCTCATCAACCAGAGCCACAACACGTCACAGCTGACCAGCCAGAGTCAGACCGCGTCACAGCTGACCAGCCAGAGTCAGACCACGTCTCCGCTGAACAGCCAGAGCCACACCAAGCCACTGTTGATCATCATGAGCTCACCCAACTCACAGCTCTCCAGCCAGCATCACCCAACATCAAAGCTCTTCAGTCCGAGCCTCGCCACGGCACAGCCGAACTGCCAGAGTCTCCTCACGTCTCAGCGGAACTGCCAGAATCTGTCACACCGAGAGATTCAAGGTCAATCCTTTGAGTTCCCTGTCTGGTGTCCAGCGTAAGGGATGTACCGCTGGTGTCTGCACACGCAGCTGGTATCCCCAAACCTTTCCATTTATGCCCTCCTGTTCCTGAACTAATTCCCCTGTCTGAAGCGCTTCCTAGGATGGGGATCGCTTTATGCTGCGTTTGGGCCGCATACACCATCTCTGAACTGCCCCAGGGGATGGCATCCGCTGCAGCTCCTCCAGAGGTGGCGGCACATGCTGCAGAACCTCCCCAAGCGGTGGTGCTCGCCTCAGCCCCTGGTAAGGTGGTGGCGCCCAGCAATGTAATCTCAGCCTGTCATGTTACATTCAAAGAGACTGTCACTGAACTCCACCTGCCTCCTGATTTTACCACCGTAGAACCTCCAGAGGTGGCGGCGTTAGCTGCAGAACCTCCAGAGGTGTCAGTGGTATCCTCTTCTGAATCCTTGTCCTGTCCAGTCACGGCTATGGAGGCCGTCTGTGAACTCTCACACTGTCCTGTCAAGGCTAGGAAGGCCGTCTGTGAACTCTCACCCTGTCCTGTCACGGCTATGGAGGCCGTCTGTGAGCTCTCACCCTGTCCTGTCACGGCTATGGAGGCCGTCTGTGAGCTCTCACCCTGTCCTGTCACGGCTAGGAAGGCCGTCTGTGAGCTCTCACCCTGTCCTGTCACGGCTAGGAAGGCCGTCTGTGAACTCTCGTCCTGTCCTGTCACGGCTAGGAGGGCCGTCTGTGAGCTCTCGCCCTGTCCTGTCACGGCTAAGGAGGCCGTCTATGAACTCTCGCTCTGTCCGGTCAAGGCTATGTAAGCCATCTGCAATCCCCTGTCCTGCCAAGTCACGGCTATGGAGGCCGCCTGTGATTCCCCGTCCTGCCCTGTCATGGCTACGAAGACCGCTGAGGATTTCCTGTCAAGCCTTGCCACGGCCCCTGACGCCATGAAGGCTCTCCCTGTGTTGTCTGTCTCTGTTCTCCCAGTGTTGTCTGTCTCTGCTCTCCCTGTGTTGTTTGTCCTTGTTCTCCTCTGGTTCCAGGTGCTGTCATGGCTACCTGCCCAGTCTGCTTCCCTGCGGTGGGCTCTGGTCCCGTCTGTTCCGCCCTGGGGGGCTCTGGTCCCGTCTGTTCCGCCCTGGGGGGCTCTGGTCCCGTCTGTTCCGCCCTGGTGGGCTCTGGTCCCGTCTGTTCCGCCCTGGTGGGCTCTGGTCCCATCTGCTCCGCCCTGGGGGGCTCTGGTCCCGTCTGCTCCGCCCTGGTGGGCTCCGGGTCCGTCTGCTCCGCCCTGGTGGGTTCTGGTTCCGTCTGTTCCACCCTGGTGGGCTTCTGCCTCGTCTGTTCCGCCCTGGAGGGCTTTTGTCTCGCCTGTTCCGCCCTGGTGGGCTCTGGTCCCGTCTGTTCCGCCCTGGTGGGCTCCAGGTCCGTCTGCTCCGCCCTGGGGGGCTCTGGTCCCGTCTGTTCCGCCCTGGTGGGCTCTGGGTCTGTCTGCTCTACCCTGGTGGGCTCCAGGTCCGTCTGCTCCGCTCTGGGGGGCTCCAGTTCCATCCTCTCCGTCCTGGTTTCCACATGGACCTGGCCCTCCATCCCTCCCCCTGTTCCGCCTCCGCTCCACCGCCCTCCTAGGATTGTTTAGGAGCGTCTGGAAGCCGCTCCTTGGTGGGGGGGCTATGTCACAAATCCTGACCATGGACTTCTGTTTGTTCACCACTAGAGGTCACTCACCCACCACATGGACTTTCACACCACACAGTTACAGATCACTCATAGACTGCATTTCCCATCATCCACTGCACCAACACAGCTGTTCACACTGATCACGCTTGCACCTGTTTACCATCTCACAATCACCATCACCCAATCACACACACACACTACATAAGCTCTGGACTTTCTCCTACTCTTTGCGAAGTCTTGTTCTTGCCCCGGCTGACATTTCTGAGCGTTTCCCCATTCTTCTGATTCTGATTTCTGTGTCTGACCCCGGACTGCCCTGATACTCTGAACCTGTGCTTGTGACCCCGACTCCTGCCTGGAACTGTTTACGTCTCTGCCCTGCCTCTGATATTCCTGTTTTTGCCTGCTGACCATTGCCTGTTTATTCTGCCTCTGTCTAATAAATATATGCTGCACTTGGATCCACACGCCTCAGACCAGTCATTACACAACCACCCCTTTAAAAGAACCAATGACTTAAACTACTTCAGTCTACTTGAATTTATTTAATACACGAGTTTCACAATTTGAATTGAATTACTGAAATAAATTAACTTTTCCACAACATTCTAATTTATTGAGATGCACCTGTATTCAAGACACTACTGATGTATTGAGAAAGATTCAAGAGTTGAATAACATTTGTGATTCCACCTATATGGTAACCATAGATGTTGAGTCTTTTTATACAAACATTGACCATGAGAATGGATTGTTGGCCTTGGAATATTTTATGAATAGTAGACCTGAAACTGAGTTTCCACCTTCTTGAGTTTTTATTAAATTGAACAAAATGGACTCTTAACAACAATATATTCGTCTTTCAGGATAAGATTTTTAAACAACTAAAAGGATGTGCTATGGGGGATGTTATAGCCTTTCCTATGCTGGCTTGTTTTTAGGAGAATGGGAAAAAGATAATGTACTGAACTCTGGATCAAATCCTTGCTTGCATAATATTATTTGGTGGGGACGTTACATTGATGTCATTATATATATTTTTTTTTTCAGGTTCAGAGGAAGATTTCATTTCATCAATATCTTAATACCAATCCCAATGTGAAATTATCTTTAGAATATAACAAAGAACTTTTTGGACTTGGAAATTACTAAAGATAAAGATGGATTTTTACATCAATTTTTAAAAGCCCACAGACAGAAATACCATCCTCCATGCTAAATGTTTTCACCCTCCCAAGTTGATAAATAATATAAATTTGGGGTAGTTTCAAAGGTTACGTAGGATTTGTGATAAAGAGCAAGATTTTGAAAATAAAGCTAAGAGTCTAGAAAAATTATTTTTAAATAGAGGGTACAAGTTTGAAACTATTCAAAAATCTAAGATACGGGCAAAAAATATGACAAGGGACAATTTGTTACAAAGAAAAATAAGAGAAAATCTTAAGGTCTATTTTGTAATAAAATATAGTACGAATGCTGAGAAAATTAAATAAATTATTCGAAAAAAAATTGAGGTATTCTACAAAGTGATAAATTGCTGAGAAACATATTTCCAGATAATCCACTGATTAGTTTTAGAAAATGCACAACCTTAGGGGACAAACTAGTACGTAGTTATTTACCACCTAACCGGGTAAGTTCTTGGTTGAGAATAAACCATAGGGCTCAACACTGTAACCATTGTGATAATGTGGTACAAGGTAAAACATTCTTAGATGAAAGTACAAATAAGGTTTATTCTATTAGACATTTTATTCATTGTCAAACTACCCATGTTATTTATAGAATAGAATGTCCTCAATGTAAGGTGTTTTATGTTGGAAGAACAAAAAGACGATTACTGGACCGATTGGCTGATAGGGTTGCAACAAATGATTATTTCACTGATTAATCAGTAGACTTTGATTGATTATTCAGCTTTTGCAATTAGTTAAAATATTAAGTTATACATATTCGAACATAAATAAAGGTCACTTTATATGTAATTACAATTATTATACAATTAATTGGTAACGCTTTACAATAAGGTTCATTAGTTAACCTGAACTAAGAATGAACAATACTTCTACAGCATTTATTAATCTTAGTTAATGTTAATTTCAGCATTTACTAATGCATTTATAAAAATCACAAGATGTGTTTTTTAACATTGGTAAATGCACTGTGAATCAACATGAACAAACAATGAACTGTATTTTTAATAACCAACATTAACAAAGATTAACACATAAATGTAATAAATGCATTGTTCATTGATGTTAATTAATACATTAACTAATGTTAACAAATGATACCTTATTGTAAAGTGTTACCAATTCCTTATACAAATAGATGTATTTGGCACACAAAATGAGATGACAGACAAGAGACACTCGCTCTATTTAATTAGCCACATGAAAACGTAATGACACATTATTCTGTATTTATTATTTATTATTAACATCTCCTTTTGTAAGTCATATGGATAAGAAACAAAAAGGTAAGTGATAAGACGCTTTGGATAAACTATTTTATTCACAACATAATGTCTTAAAATACCTTATTATTCATCCAAAAGCCGCTCAGGTTCGGATGCATTTGCTCTGAAGCGCCGTGTGTGTCTTCTTCTCTTGAGTTGCATCCAGGAGAGCTGAACTACAGTCTTGTGCTACAGCGCTACACTGGGCAAACTGCTGTATTGCAGGCTCTTACATTAGGTCATTTGAGATCAAACGACTACTGCACAATTTTTTATTGTCGATAATGTCGACTAATCATTGCAGCCCTATTGGCTGAACACAATTATGCCATTAGGAGTAGTAATGAAGAATATCCTATGGCAAAACATTTTAAATTAATGCATAATAGTAATTCTTCGATCCTTAGAATACAAGTTATTGATCATATAAACATTACTATTAGGAAAGGCAATAGAGAACTTAAACTTAATCAAAGAGAGACATTTTGGATTTACAAATTAAAGGCAAATATGTATCCAGGATTAAATGAGGACTTGGATTTTACTCTTTTATAATTTTGTTTGTTTGTTTGTTTGAAGTAGTATTCTTGAGTATGAAAATATGCTGTATTATTTGAGTGTGAAAATTGTTGTCATTGTAAATGTGTAAAGCTATAGGGAGTTGTTGGTCACATGTCTATGATCAGATGACTTGAATGACACTGCTTTCACCTGTGCTAAGCTTGTTATTTGCTCTCCCTGAAGAAGGCATGTGCCGAAACGCATTGGAGAGTTTTTAGACTTTTTGGATGTAGCCATTTGATAATAAAGGCTTTTTTAATTCACAAGAGTGCCATGGTCATTCTGAAGTATTCTTTGATCAAATATTAATGATTTACATTTCACAAACTTACATGTAAATGAATTATATAAACACAAATGAATTACAACCCCAAATCAGAAAAAGTTGGGACAGTATGGAAAACGCAAATAAAAAAAGAAAGTAGTGATTTCTAAATTTACTTTGACTTGTATTTCATTGCAGACAATATGAACACAAAATATTTCATGTTTTGTCTGGTCAACTTCATGTCATTTGTAAATATACATCCTTTCCTGTCATTCAGACCTGCAACACATTCCAAAAAAAGTTGGGACAGTAAAGCATTTACCACTTTGTAATGTTGCCATTCCTTTTCACAACACTTAAAAGACGTTTAGGGACTGAAGACACCAAGTGATGAAGTGTTTCAGGTGTAATTTTGTCCCATTCTTCCTGCAAACAAGTCTTAAGGTGGGCAACAGTACGGAGTCTTCGTTGTCGCATTTTGCGCTTCAAAATGCGCCACACATTCTCTATTGGAGACAGGTCGGGACTGCAGGCAGGCCAGTCAAGTACCCGTACCCTCTTCCTCCGCAGCCAGGACTTTGTAATGTGTGCAGAATGTGGTTTTGCATTGTCTTGTTGAAATATGCATGGACGTCCCTGGAAAAGATGTCTTCTTGAAGACAGCATATTGTGCTCCAAAATCTCTATGTACTTTTCAGCATTAATGGTGCCATCACAGAAGTGCAAGTTACCTTTGCCAAGGGCACTGACACAACCCCATACCATGACAGACCCTGGCTTTTGGACTTGTTCCTGGTAACAGTCTGGATGATCCTTTTCTTCTTTGGTCCGGAGCACACGGCGTCCATTCCTCCCAAAAAATACCTGAAATACTGATTCATCTGACCACAGTACACGTTTCCACTGTGTGATGGTCCATCCCAGATGCCTCCGAGCCCAGAGAAGTCGACGGCGCTTCTGGACACTGTTAACATAGGGCTTCCTTTTGGCACAGTACAGTTTTAACTGGCATTTGTGGATGTAACTACGTATTGTGGTACCTGACAAAGGTTTGCCAAAGTAGTCCTGAGCCCATGTGGTGATATCACTTATAGATGAATGACGATTCTTGATGCAGTGCCGCCTGAGGGATCGGAGATCACGGTTGTTCAACTTAGGCTTGCGCCCTTGTCCTTTACGCACTGAAATTCCTCCAGATTCCTTGAATCTTTTAATTATGTTCTGCACTGTTGAAGGTGAAATATCCAAATCTCTTCCTATCTTTCTTTGAGGAACATTGTTTTTAAACCTTTCAATAATTTTCTCACGTATTTGTTGGCAAACTGGCGATCCTCGGCCCATCTTTGCTCCTAAAGGACTAGACCTTTCTTGGATGCTGCTTTTGTACCAAATCATAATTACAATCACCTGTTGACATCAACTGTTTCAAATCACATCATTATTTAACCAATTTACCTCATTACTAGCCCTAAATTGCTCCTGTCCCAACTTTTTTTGGAATGTGTTGCAGGTCTGAATGACAGGAAAGGATGTATATTTACAAATGACATGAAGTTGACCAGACAAAACATGAAATATTTTGTGTTCATATTGTCTGCAATGAAATACAAGTCAAAGTAAATTTAGAAATCACTACTTTCTTTTTTTATTTGCGTTTTCCATACTGTCCCAACTTTTTGTGATTTGGGGTTGTAGATCAATCAATAACCAGGTTTCCATCCAAGGATTTTTTTGCGGAAAAAATATTTAGTGCTTTAAAATATTTACGATATAGCTGATGGAAATGCCAATTATCGATTAAATTTCTCATGTGTCGACAAAATATTTTTCCGTTTAACTTTAGCGCATAAATTCCATATCGGTACTTCAAATGTCAGAAAAATTTGTTTGGAAACACTTTGTTGAGAAAAGGGGCTTTAACGCAAATAAATGTGGTGTCACATGACAGAATTAGCCTATAGGCAGCGTCTGTGTTCATGGTGTTGCTCACGTTAAAGCACCGTTTCCCTGTAGTTCAAAAGTGCATTAAATCATATTCATATTATTCAATTGCATCTAAAATTATTTTATACATGGTAAGGCAAGGCAAGGCAAGTTTATTTATATAGCACATTTCATACACAGTGGTAATTCAAAGTGCTTTACATAAAAGAAAGTGAAATAGTCATTCACAGCAATAAAAACAAGGAATTAAAAATAAAAAAAACAAGGAATTGTTGTTGGTAATGATTGGTAATCATTTTCAGCTGTGATTACCAATATGGGGGGTGCTGGTTAACAGGTTAAAATGATATAGAAATTGATTTAAAATGAAATTTAAAACAGTTCAATAGAAAATGATTATACATAAAATACAGTGCAGTCAGTTCGGACGTAGCACAGTGTTCATTCAACAAATGCACAGCCAAACAGATGAGTTTTGAGTCTGGATTTAAATGTGGCTAATGTTTTAGCACATCTGATCTCTTCTGGAAGCTGGTTCCAACTGCGGGCGGCATAATAGCTAAAAGCGGACTCCCCTTGTTTTGTGTGAACCCTTGGTATTTCTAACTGACTCGATCCTAATGATCTGAGTGGTCTGTTAGGTTTACTGTATATTCAGTGAGCATATCTGCAATGTATTTAGGTCCTAGGCCATTGAGTGACTTGTAAAAGTACTTTAAAATCAATCCTAAATGTAACTGGAAGCCAGTGTAAGGACCTGAGGACTGGTGTGATATGCTCAGATTTTCTGGTTCTAGTCAGAATCTTGGCAGCAGCGTTCTGGATGAGCTGCAGCTGTCTAATGGTCTTCTTTGGAAGGCCGGTGAGGAGACCATTACAATAATCCACCCTGCTGGTGGTAAAGGCATGAACAAGTTTCTCCAAGTCGTGACTGGAAACAAAACATCGCTGCTCTGTCTGCTGCTTCTAATCGGCAGAGTCGCGCCGCCTTCGAAGCGGCAATGTTTTTGAGATGATAGTATGCTGATTCAGTTACTGCTTTGACATGACTACTAAAACTAAGGTCTAACCGCAGCCCGCACCGTCTCCTGATTGGAGAAGAATCACCCCAAGATTTCTGACTTGATTTTTCAAGAGAGTTGTTTGACCCCTAGAGTCAAGGTATGCATTCACCTTGAGAACTTCAGCTTTGTTTCCAAATGCAAGGTTGGCTTTGACTTCAGTTTTTTCCTTGTTTAACTGAAGAAAGTTTTGGCACATCCAACTGTTAATTTCATCAATGCGTTGGCAGAAGGAGTCAATGGGGCTATAGTCATTTGGAGATAAGGCTAGGTAGATCTGGGTATCATCAGCATAGCTGTGATAGGCAATTTGGTTCTTCCTCATTATCTGACTTAGTGGGAGCATATACAGGCTAAACAAGAGCGGTGCAAGAATTGAGCCTTGTGGGACTCCGCATGTCATGGACGTCCACTTAGACTTATGCTCTCCTATACTCACATAATAACCTCTCCCTTCTAAGTATGACCTGAACCATTTGAATGCCATCCCAGAAAGCCCGACCCAGTTTTCCAGTCTCTCTAGAAGTATGTTATGATCGACGGTGTCAAACGCAGCACTAAGATCTAGTAGTACCAGCACTGATATTTTGCCAGAATCAGAATTAAAGTGAATATCATGTATTATCTTAATGAGTGCTGTCTCTGTGCTGTGATGCACACGGAAACCAGATTGAAAATTATCCAGGTATCCATTTGAGTTTAAGTAGTTGTTCAGCTGATTAAAAACTATCTTTTCAATAATCTTACCTATGAAAGGAAGATTTGATATTGGTCTATAGATGCTCAACATGGTGTTATCAAGATTGCGCTTTTTCAGAAGGGGCTTAACAACTGCAGTTTTCAGGGAGTTTGGAAAAGTCCCAGAAAGAAGTGAGGTGTTCACCACTTCTAAGAGATCTGCTTCTAAACAGTTAAGCACACTTTTGAAAAAGGATGTGGAAAGTGTGTCAAGATAGCAGGTTGACGATTTAAGATGCTGTACTATTTCCTCCAAAATTTTGCTATCAATTGTTTAAAAAACAGACATAGTCACTTCTTTTTGAGATTGCGGTCGAATCTGTGTGACCTCTGTAATACAGGAAGATGTGCCAATCTCCTTCCTGATATTACTGATATTCTCTGAAAAGGAGGAAGCAAACTCATTGCATTTGCTGTCGGAGAGCATTTCACTGGGAATCTAACTTGGGGGGTTTGTCAGTCTCTCAACAGTAGCACAAAGAGTATGAGTGTTGTTTAAGTTACTGTTTATAAGGTTTGAGAAGAAGGTCTGTCTAGCTGTGGCTAGTTCCACATTGAAAGCATGAAGGCTGTCTTTATAGATGCTATAGTGAATTTCAAGTTTCGTCTTCCGCCACATCCCCTCAGCTTTTATGCATTGTCTTTTCATACTCTGAACTGCTGTTGATTTTCTCCAAAATTATTTTTGTCTGCCAGTCTTCTTGCTGACCTTTATCGGAGCAATATCATCAATAACATTCTTAACTTTTGAGTTAAATGAATCCAGGAGAAGATCAACAGAGTCTGCAGAAATGCTTGGTGTTAAAGATATTGCCTTCATAAATAGCACACTAGTGTTCTCATTAATGCATCTCTTTCTGACAGAGACAGATCTAGATTCAGTGGTGACAGAGATCAATATATCAAAGAAAATACAGAAGTGATCGGACAGTGCTACATCCTTAATAACAATGGATGAAATGTTTAGACCTCTACTGATGAGTAAATCTAGAGTGTGTCCACGATTGTGTGTGGGTCCATGCACATGCTGAATCAGGTCAAAAGTGTTTAAAACAGTTATCATTTCTTTTGTAGTTTTGATTTCAGCATTATCTATGTGAATATTAAAATCCCCTGCAATAGCAAAACAGTCAAACTCTGAGGAAATCATTGATAACAGTTCTGTGAACTCTTCAACAAAGGCTGGAGAGTATTTTGGAGGCCTGTAAATGATGATAAACAGAATGCGTGGAGCACCTTTCAGCACAATACCTAGATATTCAAAAGACAAGTACTGACCAAATGACACTTGCTTGCATTGATAAACATCTTTAAACAGAGCAGCTACACCTCCACCTCTCCTAACAGTCCTGCAGACACTTATACAATTAAAGTTAGGAGGGGCTGTTTCAGTGAGGACTGTTGCACTGCAGTTGTCTTCTAGCCATGTTTCAATTAGAAATATAAAATCCAGATGTGGTAAGAAAAAGACGAGTTACCTCTCAAACATACTTATCTTAATTTGATGTTAGTAGGCTAGCCTACGTTTACATTATTATAATTTTTTTACAGTGCACTGTTCAGTTTAAATAGCTGTAGTACATGCCTTTCAGCTTGACCACCATACCCCCGTGATATTATGCCAAGCACATTTTGTTTTACATAGCCTATTGGAACGTGAAATACAAAAGTTTAAGTTAATTTGTTTTGGCTTGTTAGCTTCTTATATTTTTATTATTGTTTTGTTCTGAGTTCTTTCTACCGTTAAATTTAAAGGATTTGTTGTGGAGTGGGGGAAATAAAATATTTTTTTCATGTTTCTTCAATATTTTTGGCTGACTGCATTTTATAATGACAGTGCATTGTCGAGTCAGTAGGCTATGCTTAACTGCGCGTGAGGCGCCAGCACGATCACTTTGTATTTTTTGTTTTGTTTTTTCCTTGTAAAAGTGGAAACAACTTGCACTAGCCTACTCCTTCATTTGTGGACATAGAGTAAGATAGACATAGGCATAGAGTAAGTGGACATTATTCAAAACTATTCAAAATACAAATTTTATTTGTGTACATTCACAATAAAAAACAAAACGTACTGCAGGTGCGTGGCATGTGAATCCTCATGTTCATGTTGTTTATGCTGCTTTTTGCGTGTATAAAATTAATCCCTGGAAACAATTTAGGTATTTTTAATGGGTCAAGCCACCTCAATTTAAATTCAATTTAATTGTAATTTAACATAACCTTGTTGGTTAATGGTTAATATGGCTTAACGACCGTCGGTTAGGAGAAATAAAATAAGCGGAATGAACATTTCCTATAAACATTAATCAGAAAAATAATGATAATACAGCTGCAACTGTTTATGATCATTGCTTGATTATCAACAGGGGCCTATCTAGTCTATAACAAAGTACAAAAAAAACAAAAAAACAAACCTTAACACTTAAAAATTATTTTATGTAGGCCTATACAATTTAATATAGGCTTTTTTTGTTTCAAATGGATGAAGAACAGTCTACTAGCCTATAATTTATGCAATAGGATAAATTGTGTATGGAAACAGCTCAAGGGCAACATTTGTTTTGCGATACACCAAAACTTATGCGACAATTCGTTTTTTTAGGGATGACGTCATGACGCACACCATTTTATCGGTAAAAGGCCAGTTGGATGGAGACAGGCTGTAGACAGCAAATTTCACAAAGTTTTTTTTTAACGCATATCTCTTTGTCGATAACAAAACAGCGCAAAATCTGGATGGAAACTTGATTAATGCATTTATTTCCATTCAAAGGGATAGAAAACAATTGAATAACATTAGGCTAAAACGTTTCCTTATCCTATGGCTCTCTCTAGGGGGCAAAGTTGATATCAAAGCCTTCAGCTTGCAGTTGAAATGACTGATGGTTTAGACAGAGCAGTGGTTGTAAGACCTACAAAATATGCAGTGTTGAAAACCACTGGCCTAGAGTGATCACACCGGTGAGGGTTAAGGCTCCAAGGATGTGGAGATTCTCAAATCTGCTCTCAAGATTGCCGATGATGTAAGGTTGAAGGACCTGCAGTGATGGATGACAATACTTTTTTTTTTTTTCAGAAAAATTAGTAAAAAGTAGTTCTATGAGAAATGGTGAAAATGTATGCATTTACATCTCTAAAGGAATCTGGTCCACAGCGCTTCCCGGGGCCTTTCGTGTGTTTCAAAGCCTCTCCTCTTTTTGGGGAATTCTAAAGGACCCAAGTCCAGCCGTGTCATCTAGGTCTTGATGAAATCGGGATAGGAATGACCCAGGGAGTGGAGTGCCACCTGCTCCATGATACCTCTCAACACTGCGATTGTGACAGGAACAAACAAAAAAAAAAAGCCATGGCACCCATCACATGGCATATATCTGACATAACTGCCATAAATCATAATTAAATTGGATAATACCTGCTCTTAGATGTTTTCTGGAACACTTTGGATAGCTGTGCAAGGTGGAGCAAAATATCAGCCTGTAGATAGAGTGCAGCTACAAATCTGTAGGTGGCACAGAATGCGTACAGTCACTTGGCCACTGGCCACCATCTAATTTCTGCCTCCTCAGCTAATGTAGCAAGCACAGCTGGTAGGTTCTTCTGTAGGTTCAGAATGGTGAGGTGCTGTGACAGCTATTGGACATTCTTTATTGCCTAGAGGTAAAGTGTTGTTTAGTAGGGGTGTAACGGTTCATTAATATTCTCAATGCATCGATTACAAATACTGCCTATGCATCGATCTTAAAACATTGATTTTTGAATTGTGAATCGATTGTTTCTGTCAATAATTGCAATGAATTGAGATTATATAATGCACAATGTTAAAAATAAATTTAAACCTTAAATTTAAGTCTGCGTAGTCACGTGCGCCCTTACTACAGTGGCGTGGTGGATTACGTCACTACTCTCCAATTTGAGCCTGTTTACTGTCATTTACATACACGCTGCACTATGGAGGGCAACGAAGGGAGAAATTTTTAAGGCACCAGCCAATCTGAAGTCAATGGTTTGGGAATTAGATAATCTGAGAATATTATTTTCTATTTGAATTGGTTCATTGGAAAGTAGACATGTCGCTCTCTATAGATATATTTTTCATGTCTGTAAGGCAAATATACACATAGTTTTGGAGTTTCGCGCTCAAGTTCACAGAGACCGAGATGGCAGAAATTGCATCGTGATTGCTTTCATTATTTTACAAAAGCACAATGTTTTGTTGTTATTGTGAGTGCACACAAATAAACGTAATCTTTACAGATTTGAAAGAGGTATTACTCTTATCTGTATGAGCAAAAATGAGGGAGTATCTTAAGAGAGAAAGTGAGTGCACCGGCGCCTCCATCTGTCCTGCATTGAGCGCACTACTGTTCAGCTTCCACACTCTGCACAGACACTTGAACAGCGCACATTTCTCTAGGTTAACATTAGATCGAGCGGCCATGTAAAGTTGCTACTACTTACATATTTCAGATGATAAGTCATATTTGAGGTCGATGAATGATAGGCGAGCGTTTGGATGTCCTGCCTGATGTACTGTATTACCATTGACTAGCCGTTAACAATCTGTTTGCCTGTGGATTCCTTATTTTTTTTATGTGACTAAGCGACTAATAAAATTTGGGTCAACCAAGTCTCTTCTGGTCAACTAATGGTTAGTCGACTATTAGGGGGCAGCCCTACTATTAAGGTAGAAATTAAGCTAAATTAAATTAAGCTGTAGCTGCACCTTCACCTGCGGCAGCTAGTATCTCAGGGTCAGGTTTGAAAAGTCCTAACCTATTTGGTGAAACTTAGAGTCTTTCTGAAAACTCCCATCATGCTAAAGCCATAACTGCATCTATCGCAAGATTTATTTAACCCTTAAGCCTGGAGGAAAACACTGGATTCTGAGAAATATGTGATGATCACGATGTATCGTAGGCTATCTTTGATCGCAAGACCGTGATAATGGCCGTCTTTGAACCTCTCTCACTGTACAACAAAGGAACACCGATTAGGAGCCACAATCACAGAAATCACCATGATTGTTTCATGATACCAATATTTCATCTGGGACAGCCGAAAATCGTGCACTGTGTTTAGGGCTTTACATGACAATCACCGCACATCTTATTTCCATGAACTGGCAAAGGCAGAGCTTCGTTCTTCAAACAAGGATTATAAAGGAAGCCCACACAGACAAAAACATTGGAGAATTGCTGTGTGATGATGATGATAAATAAGCTTTCCAATGATGAATGGTTTGTTAGGATAGGACAATATTTGTCCGAGATACAACTATTTGAAAATCTGGAATGTGAGGGTGCAAAAAAAATCTAAATATTGAGAAAATCGCATTTAAAGTTGTCCAAATGAAGTTCTTAGCAACGCATATTACTAATAAAAAATAAGCTTTGATATAGTTACGGTAGGAAATTTACAAAATATCTTCACGGAACATGATCTTTACTTAATATCCTAATGATTTTTGGCATAAAAGGAAAATTAGCAATAATTAATATAATCTATAATTTGTACATGTAAAAACCTAGAATACTGTTGGCTCAGGAGAGCTCCAGAAACAGACCCTAGATGGGGCAACTAACTCATGTAGTTCTTTTGGCATTAATTGAATTATAATAATATTCCCTTTATGTATATGATAATATTTCCTTTATTCCCTTAACAGGACTTTCAAGCGGCTTAAGTGAACCATTTGTATTGTTTCAATTTGTATTCCATTAAATCGTGAAATGGTCTTAATATTGTTTAAGGCCATTTCATGATTTCTGCCTACAAATAGTCAATATATTGTTTAGTCTATGTCAGGGGTAGGCAATGTCAGCCCTGGAGTGCTGCTGTCCTGTAGAGTTTAGCTCCAACCCTAATCAAACACACCTGAACAAGCTAATCAAGGTCTTCAGAATTGCTAGGGCTAACAGGCAGGTGAGGTTTTTTTTTAGGGTTGGAGCTAAACTCTGCAGGACATCGGCACTCCAGGACTGACGTTGCCTACTCCTGGTCTGTTGTTTAAATTGATATCATACAGATTACTCAGAATTCCACATTACTGTTTTAACCGCATTTTGAAACTTGCTCACATGACAGTTTCCCACTGAAGCAAAAATGACTTAAAATTCACTACACCTTTTTAGGAGTAACCTTTGGTGTTTATTTTTCACAGACTTTCTGGATTCATTAAAATAAAGTCAAGAAGACTTACCTGGTCTTAGCGTTGCTAGTGCCATACTTAGCGTGGTGCTGACGCACCGTCATATTTACAACAACCAATCACATACTTCTCTGGTGTTGCATGGACGGGATTGGGTATTTGCATGAGGCGATCTGATTGGCTGACGCCTCCGTTGGCGCTTGAAAAGTTGCGTCAGCACCACGCTTCAGACACGCCCTCCATCAAGCGTTGACGCCGACACCCCATGTGAATGCAGCGTAAGCCAGAGCGCGCACACACACACACGTCACACACCAGATGCGTGTGTGCACTCAGATCACTTGGACATGGTTGTGTACAAGAGGTAAAAAACGATATAAATACTGTTCGTTTTCTCACACAAACCACTCGTTTCGTGTCTTAGGCCATCAATGTGTAGTTACGATGGGGAATTGTTTAATTTGGATTTCTCTGTGCATGTTCTTTTTCCCTCTTATAGAGACAGTGACCTATACCTGCCATTATATGACTGACAGACTAGAACGGTTTGACCTAAAAACATCAAAATTGGATCTACTGAAGAAAAAAAGACACCTACATCTTGGATGCCCTTGGGGTAAGCTGATAGATACCATATTTTAATTTCAAAGTGAACTATCCCTTTAAGGATAGGCAAATCCAATAGTGCCATCAGGGGCCACGTCAATTTGCAGTGCCTCAGGAGTCAGACTGGAGGGCAATTGAGGAGGGTTTCTTTAGTAGATGGGCTTCCTGAATATAGTAATTTTATATTGATTTCTAATTTAATTAGCAGTCTTTTAAGGGATGGCTTTAAAGGGGTGGTTGATTGCGATTTCACTTTTTTAACATTAGTTAGTGTGTAATGTTGCTGTTTGAGCATAAACAATATCTGCAGAGTTGCGGCGCTGAAAGTTCAATGCAAACGGAGATATCGTCTTTTAAAATTCTGGCAGTTTAATGCCTACAAAAACGACTGGTAAGGGACTACAACGAGTTACGTCCCGGGTCTGATACGTCACAGACCCAGATAAACCCTGCCCCCAGGAACACGCAGCAAAGGGGGCGAGGCCATGCTGCGCTGCTTTAGAGAAGAGGAAGAGAAAACTAGGGATGCACGTAAAAATCTATTCATATGAATCGCGATTCTGTCTTCTAATGATTCTAATGGATTCACAAGTTTCAAAATCATGTGTTCTAAAGCAGCGGTTCTTAATACTGTTCCTGCATCCCCCTGCTCTGCACACGCTCTGCATCTCCATCTCCATCTCTCTCTCTCTCATTCAGATCAGCTCCAACAAACTGTTCCAATTATACACTTATTTTCACAGCAATGAGAAGCATTATAAATGGACACGCGTGCGGTTGCTGTGCTGTATTAAAGCTTTAATCAGGATAAAACCGTATATTAAAAGCTAACAGAAGCAGTAGCACTTACAAATAGCAGCGTATTTAAAAGTATGAGACAACAACAACCAAACATACCATTAAGAGCCGTGCTTGCACAGGTTCTGCACGATCCTCTTCACTAATATCCTCTGGGTCTCAATCGGGCTCAAATTGATAAGCATTATAGTTTACGGTTTACAATTCAACCGGAGCGCATGGCTGAGGAGAGGGGCGGGACGTTCAGACGCATACTGGCGGTTTAGCGAATCAACACACTGAGCCAGCTAACCAATCTCAGCCCATCGCGTATTTCTGAAGGAGGAGCTTCATAAAACCAGGAAATAAATCGAGGCGTTTGTCAGAGAAGGGACAGTGCGGTGTGGAATAAAAGTAAATTATGTGAAAAATAATGCGTTTTTTTAAAAAACAAGCATGAACACATGCTAGACTGCACCCCATAAACACAATCAAGCCTAGAAAAAAACCAGTCAACCACCCCTTTAATTTCAATTACAACTGTAGATTCATTAACCAGTATGTGGCATAATTATTTTGAATATTCAATTAACAGCTTTAATATGTTTACTAGAAGTTTTTACAAACCTTTATGGAGTACTCTTGCTGTTAGAGTTAAAACAACCTTACTTTTCTCTTAATCTCTCATGTAGGCACTAAAGCTTGTGAAAAATTTTGTGACCTCATGCTGCAAGAAAGTCTCTTGAAGGACATTGTGAAATTGACCCCTCACCACCAGACATCTTCAATTGAAGGCTTTCATAGCATGATATTGAAATTTGCTCCAAAGAACGTTGCATTTCCATTTCTGGGAATATATATATAAATGCATTATGCCAATGCCTGGGGAATGGGGAAAGCCAAAGTTTGAGTTTTAATGTGAGGGTTAGAAAATGTTTTGACATCTGTGTCATTGAGGCCTACTTTTGCCACTTCAGTGCTGGTTTGTGCTTTTACAGTTGCTATGGTGATTTTCAGAGAGAAAAAGTTCAAATATTAATTTCATATTCAAAAATTATAAATTATTTTCTCCTGTTTTACCATGGTCATTATCATTTCGACACACCCAGTGGGGAGGTAATTGCACGAGACTAGTCAGAGTAACGGCTCACAGAAAGAGTGCGGCCTTTGAAAGAGACGACAAAAGAGCACAGTTAAGTTAAGTCAGTTGGCGAATTCCAAATGGAAGTGAGCATCCCTATACCCTACTCCCTTCGAAGGGCAAGTGTGTTCTTTGAAGGGTGTAAGGCAGTACTGTCTCGTATAAGTGTTTGGAACTCCCTTGGCGAAGGGAAAGCCTGACCAAATGTTATGCATCGCAAAAACTCGTAACCCATGATCACAAACAGAAACCTTGAAGTGACCATGCCATGTTGTATAACTAATAAATAGGGCACATGCATGTTGTCATATGCATATTTATACATACACTGTCTAAATGTTTAATTAAGTATTTATACATTCATGTTTGCTTTTCAGAACTCTCTGAAATGCTGTGATGTCACAGATGAAAAGGGAAATGTGGGAAGCTGCCATTTTCTCAGTCTCTGCTATGCCAGATCATCTGTGGTAAGAAAAAAATAAACAAAATAGTAAATCAACTCATACAGACTTTTTTATTATTTGGTTTGTGCTTATCCAAATGACAATTTCATGAAGTAGTCCAAATTTCACATCAGTCATGGAGAGTACCACAACGCATGCAATAATGGAGGCAGAGGGTGACTCGGGGGAGAAGAATTGATGAATAAACGGGGAGAAGAAATCATTTTTTATATTATTTTGTTTTTGCACACAAAAAGTATTCTCGTATCTTCATCAAATTACAGTTGAACCACTGATGTCACATGGACTATTTTGTCGAAGTTCTTGGTACCTTTCTAGATCTTGATCATGGTAGTTGCGTTACTTTCTATGGAAGATCAGAAACAGAGCATGTGAGCGGAGTGTGTTTCTTTTATTAACGCCACTAAATAATTCTTTAGGTGCATTTCATCTTGAGTGTGCTTTTCATGGGCCTGATAAGCAAGGTGTATTTTGCTAAATTCTATGTGTATTTATTTCATCTTGTGTGCATGTTTTCATGGAAATAAAGTAGGCTATATTTGAAAATCAAATATAGCCTACTTTTTCAGTTATTAAATTTTTTTAGGAAGGTTTGCCAAGTGGCTTCAAAAACAAGACACGTTTTTAAATTAATAATTTTAATTTAATACATTTAAATTAATAAAATTAATTTGAAAAAGTGCAAGCAGAAACGTCTCCCTGAAACATAACTGTTACGCTTCGCTCACATGCTCTGGTCAGAAAGCTCTCGGATTTCTTCAAAAATATCTTAAATTGTGTTCCTAAGATTTAAACTATTTTGATTTTTCTCTTTAGACAATGTCATCAACATAACACGTACAAAAATATTGGAGACCATGTCATACTTAAAATGTGCACCAGAGAGGATGGGTGTTGGTGACCGTAAGAACCCGTAAGGACGCTTCCTTGAAGACCCACTTAATTTTTTTTACAAAAAGGGCTGAAATGTCTGTAGAATAATACATATGGAATTAAATTTGTTTGTTGCCTTATAGTTTATGTGGAAATAAACTCTTCAAATCTGTCTATTCAAGTTTGTGCTGGAACATGCAGAATTAAACGAAAGACACCCATTTTCTCCTGATTGTTTCCGCCTAAAGTTCTGTGATTGGCCGTCCAGCTATGAAATTACAGAGGGCCAAGCAATAGTAAGTCGATGAGAGCGTAATTTCAAATGACAGAAAAATTGACCAATCATATAATTTCTCTAAATGGGTGGGGTCTGTTATCACTAATTTTATGACACGTTCTGCCCGCTGTGGGGAACTCCAAGGAAAAACAATAAAACAAACTGTTACTGACCATGGAATCCACAAACATAAGTGAGGACATTGTTGCTAAGTTATTGTCGACTCCTTTCTCAAGATGAACTTTTAATGAAAAGTTGGAATTAATCGCAGTGCTACAATGGAGCGCCGTTATGGCATCTAGCTTGAAAGGGGTGCAAGCAAAAGTGAAAGAAACCATTCCACAGGCCCTCTTCGTTCACTGCTATGCCCACGCTCTAAATCTTGTCGTGGCACAGGGAGTCTCCCAGATAAGAGAGTGCAAGGACTTTTTTTCACACCTCTCTGGACTGGCTTTATTTTATAATAATAATAATAATAATAATGTGTGAGGAAATACTCACTCATAAAACAAAGAACTAATGATAGGTAGTTTTAAGTATTACAGAGAAAAAACTGGGCATCATACACTAAACGTCTGAGTATCACACACATACCAGAATTTAAAGTCATTCTGATCACAACGAAAGGGCTTAAAAATGAAAAAAATAAATCAATTCACTCCGAGCAGAATCTTTATTTTAACATTTCTGTTCATGCGTTCCACTGTAGGCTATTATTACCATTCCAAAACTGGTTTAAGTAACAACAATAATAATAGTAATAGGGACTTCCAGTTATGTGGCGATTTACAGGTGCATCTCAATAAATTAGAATGTCGCGGAAAAGTTCATTTATTTCAGTAATTCAACTCAAATTGTGAAACTCGTGTATTAAATAAATCCAATGCACACAGACTTTGGTTCTTTTAATTGTGATGATTTAGGCTCACATTTAACAAATCCCACCAATTCACTATCTCAACAAATTAGAATACTTCATAAGACCAATAAAAAAAACATTTTTAGTGAATTGTTGGCCTTCTGGAAAGTATGTTCATTTACTGTATATGTACTCAATACTTGGTAGGGACTCCTTTTGCTTTAATTACTGCCTCAATTCGGCGTGGCATGGAGGTGATCAGTTTGTGGCACTGCTGAGGTGGTATGGAAGCCCAGGTTTCTTTGACAGTGGCCTTCAGGTCATCTGCATTGTTGGGTCTGGTGTCTCTCATCTTCCTCTTGACAATACCCCATAAATTCTCTATGGGGTTCAGGTCAGGCAAGTTTGCTGGCCAATCAAGCACAGTAACACCATTCATTTCATTCATTCATTTCATTTATTTATATAGCACAAATAAACACAACAGGAGTTGACCACTGTGCTTTACAGAGTATAAAATGAAAATACAAGAAAAAATGAAGGAAAGCAGTAAGACATATGTCCATCCGTCTATCTTTTTGTTTGTCTGTAGCCATATTTTTCTTTCTGTTAATAAGTCACAGTAACACCATGGTCATTGAACCAGCTTTTGGTACCTTTGGCAGTGTGGGCAGGTGCCAAGTCCTACTGGAAAATGAAATCAGCATCTCCATAAAGCTTGTCAGCAGAAGGAAGCATGAAGTGCTCTGAAATTTCCTGGTAGATGGCTGCGTTGACTGTGGACTTCAGAAAACACAGTGGACCAACACCAGCAGATGACATTGCAGCCCAAATCATCACTGACTGTGGAAACTTCACACTGGACTTCAAGCAACATGGATTCTGTGCCTCTCCACTCTTCCTCCAGACTCTGGGTCCTTGATTTCCAAATGAAATGCAAAATTTACTTTCATCTGAAAAGAGGACTTTGGACCACTGAGCAACAGTCCAGTTCTTTTTCTCCACAGCCCAGTTAAGACGCTTCTGACACTGTCTCTGGTTCAGAAGTGGCTTGGTAGCCCTTTTCCTGAAGACGTCTGAGCGTGGTGACTCTTGATGCACTGACTCCAGCTTCAGTCCACTCCTTGTGAAGCTCTCACGAGTGTTTGAATCAGCTTTGCTTGACAGTATTCTCAAGCTTGCAATCATCCCTGTTGCTTGTGCACCTTTTCCTACCCAAATTCTTCCTTCCAGTCAACTTTGCATTTAATATGCTTTGATACAGCACTCTGTAAACAGCCACACCTTTCAGTAATGACCCTCTGTGACGTACCCTCTTTATGGAGGGCGTCAATGTTCATCTTCTGGACCATTGCCAAGTCAGCAGTCTTTCCCATTATTGTGGTTTCAAAGAACAAGAGACACCCGGAATTTATACTGTAGGGATGGTCATTAATTGAAACTCAAATGTAAAATATTCTAATATTTTGAGATACTGATTTTTGACTTTCATGAGCTGTAAGCTCTAATCCTCAAAATTTTTTTTTTTTTTTAAATGTTTTACTTTACATGCAATGAATCTAAAATATATGAAAGTTTCACTTTTTGAAATAAGTTACAAGAATTTTTTTTTAACTTTTTCACGACATTCTAATTTATTGAGATGCACCTGTATAATCAACTTATTAAACATCTCTATTTTTAGTGTGTACAACAGCTTTTCAAATTAGTTAAAATTACTCGGATCACTCAGTCATGTCCAAGGCTAAAGGAAAGCACGCGGAAAAAGATAAGGAGCTTTTAAATTTTAAGGCATACAAGTATGTCAACTTGGAGATTCCTCACCCATCCACAATAAGAATATGGTACAGCAGCACTGGAAAAGAGTGCTGATTTAGGGAAGAGGCACTAACCTCTCTCCAAAACAAAGCATCTATAGAACAGGCCAATGGACAGGAGCAGCTCTGTGCACTAATGATGGATGAAATGTTCATTATGAAGCACATTGAGAGGGATGGGAAAAGAATGCTTATTTACATCAACATTGGCACAATTGAAGGCATGCCAAAAGAGGTACTGGAAATGATGGCTATCTGCATTCATGCAAAACAAAATGGAATGTGCACATCAAAAAATCATGACATGGATTTTTTTATTTTATTTTAATATGTTCCTTGAGATTTATATATAATTATAATAAAGTTTTTTGCCCAAAATAAAAAAAATTTGGACAATGAACTTTTGGCGCTCTAGCAGTTAATAAACAGAACTGTGTGCGTCTTGCGGAAGAGCATTGTAGCCGGAGCTACTTTTATGTCTATGACGAATCATGCAGGTACTGTGCTACTCCGCAGCAGTACCTACCCGAACCAGTCTAAAATACTCTGAATATAAACACTTATTATAGGTGTACCGTAGTGATTCAGGACAAGCCAAAAACACGGTTTGGAAAATGGATTCATTGTGTACTAGCTTATTATATAAATTTTGTACATTTTGAACAAAAAAGTTACGGACTGCAGCTTTAAGTTATGAAACTTGCAGAATGTATTAAGCATACAAAGACCTCTTCTGTGTCAAAAGATCAAAGGAAATGTGGTTTCTCATGTCATGACCCCTTTAATAAAGAACAAAAAGAGAGCACATTGTCACGATACTCTCAAACTCTATTTTAATACTAGAAAAAAAACAAAAAACATTTCAACCCATTCTGTCTTCATCAAGTAGTCAAAAACATTGCAACTATAAAGTCTTTAAATACATACAATCAATACAGCAATTAACCAATGAAGACATACTGGACTCTTTGAAAAACACACTGTATTCCCCAATCTGAATCAAATGTTTTGACTAAGGAATGTGCAGATTTGGCCCGCATTCAGCTACAGTGTGAATGCAGCCTTAATTTTACAGATACATATTTTCTGGTGCCATTTTAAATTGCTGGGCCATTTGAAACTCTTCCCACACAGAACAAAAATAGGGTCTCACATCTGCATGACTTTTCAGGTGTATCTGTAAATGTGATGGCAAAAGAAAGTTTTTATTGCACTGACCACAGTTAAATGTCTTTTCTCCAGAGTGAATGTGCAGGTGATTTTTAAAACGTCTCCTTTTTCTAAACCTCTTAGAACATTCAGAACTCTGCAATTTCTTTCCAGAATGAGCTTGCAAATTACATTTCAGGTCTCGATATGTGAAACTCTTCTCAAGCTGAAGGCGTGTGAAAGGCCTCTCTCCAGTGTGAATTCTCATGTGGATTTTAAGAGTTTGTTTATGCATAAAACTCCTTCCATATTGAAGGCATGTGTAAGACTTTTCTCTGGTGTGAATTTTCATGTGGGAATTAAGGTTTGTTTTTCTGTTAAAACTTATTCCACACTGTTGGCAGTTGAAAGAGCTTCCTTCAGTGTGATACATCATGTGGACTTTAAGGTGCCCTTTTTGAGTGAAGCTCTTTCCACACAGTTCGCAGGCGTAAGGTTTTTCTCCGGTGTGAATTCTAATGTGGACTTTAAAAGTCTGTTTATGTGTAAAACTGTTTACATTGAGGGCATGTGTAAGGCTTCTCTCCGGTATGAATTCTCATGTGGTAATTAAGGTTTCCTTTTTTCCACACTGTTTGCAGGTAAAACGGTTTTCTCCAGTATGAGTTTTTATATGCCTGTTAAGGTTTCCTCTTTGGTTGAAGCTTATTCCACACTGGAATAAGTAAGGCTTTTCTCCAGAGTGAATTTTCATGTGTGAATTAAGTTTTTTTTTTGTTAAAACTTTTTCCACACTGTTGGCAGGAAAAAGGGCTCCCTTCAGTGTGAACTGTCATGTGGACTTTAAGGTCTTCTTTTCTGTTAAAACCTTTTCCACACGGATGGCAGGTGAAAGAGTTTCCTTCGGTGTGATTTGTCATTTGGACTTTAAGGTGTATTTTTTGAGTGAAGCTCTTTCCACACAGTTTGCAGGTGTAAGGCTTCTCTCCGGTGTTTAGTATCATGTGCCTATTAAAGCTTCCTTGCTGAGTGAAACTGCTTCCACATTGTACGCATGTGTACGGCTTATCTCTGGTGTGAACACTCAAGTGGCTTTTAAGGGTTGCTTTTTGAGTGAAACTCTTTCCACACTGTTGACATGTATAAGGCTTCTCTCCAATGTGAACTCTCATGTGGACTTTAAAGTTTCCATGTTGGTTGAAACTCTTACCACAATGCTGGCAGGTGAAATGACTTTTAGTCCCCGTCTTTTGAGCTCTTTTTCTTGAGGAAGTATTTTCAGTCTGTGAGCAACTAAATGAAATCATGATGTTTCTTATACGGATCTTTATCTTGCATTTCTTCTAGTACTTCACTCTCCTCTTTCAGCACCATCAGGTCTAGGGCGAAAAGAGACAAACACAAGTTGAAAGATCCCTATTTAAAGGGGACCTAACGCACAGTTTCACCCAATCTCATGTTAATCTTGAGTACCTATAGAGTAGTACTGCATCCTTCATATCTCCAAAAAGTCTTTAGTTTTATCATATTTATTAAAGAAAGATACATATTTACAATTCTCTCCGAAAAAAGCCGAGCTCCTGGAGGCGTGCCGTGTGGGCGGAGCTAAAGAGTGACAAGCACTTGCTCCGATCGCCAACAAAACAGACATTTGATGCCGTTTCACTTACCATCTGCAGTTCTGAATCATGACCGGGATCTTTTATAGCTGGGACCGCTCCATCTTTCAGTATTAAACGATGTGCAAATCCAGCGTCGAATTGGGCCTTGTTTATAAAACGTTCGTCAACAAAACACTTGAGAAACTCCATTGCTGCCCCGGAAAAACAAACTATATCCACTGTTCACATAACGGTGGGTTCTTTTGGGAAGCTGAACAAGGTTATCTTTTCCTCATAACCAAAAACACACTTCTTTAGAGACATTCTTCCCGAGCGAGTCCCGTGCTGCCAGCCTGCCGATTGAAGCGCGTTGATGGGCGCTTCAATAGAGTGAGAACGAACTCTGGTCGATGCCTGTATGGGCGTGTTCTTCCGGGAGAAATGCCCATATAAGGAGTTCCACCGTCGTTTACATCATCAAGAACAATGATCGAAAAAAACTCTCCGAAACTTGTACGAACCCGGAAGTGAGATTTTTGGCACAGAAATACTCTGTTATACGTCCAAAAATTGTTTTTGAAACTTTGTCCATGCTTAGCATGAGAATCCAACTCTTTAACAGTGTAAACAACTCTGAATGCATGAAACAGCATTGTACCCCCCCTTTAAAAGCAACAGTGGGACAGAAAGCAACAATGGCCCAAATCTGATATTTATCCTGGATAGTCACAGTCCTTCAGAGTTTTAGCTCCAACACACCTGAATCAAGGTCTTAAAGATTACTTGAATACTAAAGGTAGGTTTGATGGAGCTGTTTAGAGCTCAACGCTGCAGGGCCCTCCAAAAACTGAGTTTGACATCCCTGGTCTAAAATAGTAGAAAAAAAATTGTCCTTTTAAATAATGTTACAGTTTGTTTTGTGAACAATATCAGTCTGGATTTAAACTCCACTGTAACATGCATAATTTATTAAAGTTATTTTTCTCTTTTAGAGCTATCAGATCAAGCCACTCTGAGACACTGAAAACACTGGAACAACTGTGTAAATGAACACAGTAACACACTTCACTCTGAAACTCTTCTGAAACTTCACTCTTTATTTATATAATTACAGCCTTTGTGACATGATTGCACTCCACCATACCTCACTTAGTGTAATGGTTAGACTTGGTAGGAATGGTAAAAAAAAACAAAAAACCTGGCCACATTTTGAAGTCTGTTTAATAATCATTAATTTTCCCAAACTAATACTAATATTCATGGGTTATAGTTCTTAGAGTCAGACAATTGTACAAATAATAATAACAGAAAATTGTACAAATGAGGAAAATCACATCCCTGAGATGCAGTTCTGTTATTACATATTTATTTCTGTTCATTTAATATGCTAAAAAAAAAAAAAAACTGAAAAAACTTTAGATAGTATTCTATAACAAATACAATTGGAAGGCTTTGATATTGCTAGTTTTATGTTAGTTTTAAGTTCCATTTTTATGCTGATAATACTCAGTTATATTTTCCCTTTGAGACCAGATACATTTCTAAAAGATCTAAATTCAAAGAATGTGTTACAGTTATTAAAAATTGGATAACCAATAATTTTCTTACACTGAATTGGGATAATAAAAAAATATATATACATTACTTATTGGGCCAAAACCTTATGCACAGAAGCTTTTAGAAAACAATTTGCATCTAGAAGGATGTACTGTAACTTCTTTCTCGACAGTCAAGAACTTGACTTTGTCACATATTACAAAAACAGCCTTCTTTCACATTTGATAACACGTTCTGCATCTTGGAAATGTTTCTGTTTTTTGAAGCAGAAAAGCTAGTTCTTGTGTTCATGACCTGTAGACTGGACTATTGTAATGCACTGCTAGGTGGCTGTCCTGCATCTTCAATACAAAAGCTACAATAACTCCAAAATGCAGCTTCTAGAGTTCTTGTCAGTTTGAGAATATGATAATTTCACCTTAATTTTATCAGCTTTACACACTGGCAACCTATTAAGTTACAGTACATATCGATAACAAAATGTTAGAACTTACTAGGGTTGCCAACCATTCCGTACAATACAAAATCGTCCGTATGCATCAAAAAAGCATTCCATATGAAAGCCAAACGGAAAGTAATTTGTCTCGTATACACAGGCATATGCTGTATGACCACCTAGACCACACAGATAGCAAAATCTAAATTGAGAAATTAATCATTCTTTTTGGACAAACTCTTTTTTTTGATTTGAGAATGTGGTCTTTAAGACCAAGCAGATTCCTTTTTCACCATTCACTTTTAATTTCAGTCTTGACACTTGTGTCATTTTTGTCCTGCACGTTTATCACACAGGCCTCTTCCTCTTTTAAAAAATGGACCTGCTGCTCATTTTCTGGCAAGTTACCAGTCTTGAAGGAACAGCATGTATTACACTGGTCTTTCTTTGGATGGTAAAGACCCAGGTTCTGCTGCTTAAATTCTTCTGAGAACACCTGTCTTGAGAAGGGTCTCAGTATCTTTTCCTCAGCAGCACAATGGTAGACTTTATACAGGCTAGTCATGGACTGAAAGCCAGGCTCCAGGTACTGTTTTGATGCTGATGACCTACAGTAGCAGGAAGTCACCTTAGGGAGTTCCTGCAGAAAACTCTTCATGAACACACGATCCTCACATCTGAGGTGTGATGCTGTATTCTGCTGTGTATTTCCTACGTCTTGTACCCAGCTAAGAGCAGACCATTCCCCTAATCCAAGCGTTGACAAAAATAAACTTTTACACACCCTTCTTCTCTGTCCATCAACTTTTAAGAAGTAAATAAGAGTAGATAACCTTCTTGAATTGTCACGCCCCCTTTTCCTCTTTACTGGGACGACATCCACCAAACCACGCACATACATTTTTTTCTCCTCCCAGTTCATGTTCTCCCAAAAACATTTAAAAATGTTCTCCCTGTCTGCTTCTCCAATTGTACTGCAGTGATGCTTGGAGGACTTTACGCATCCAGCAGACTGACATCTTGGTCCCATCACCCGGGGCTCCATGTTAACTTCTTCGTTCCCTCTCATCCCAACATACGTTTGTCCCATCATTCTTTTCCTTTTATTAACACACTTCTTCCAACTGTGTCCATTTTTTCTCTTTCGTCCTCCAACTGTATCATCCTCAGTGTCATCACAGGAATCTTTAAAAAAAACAGTGTGTATGTAAATATGTGTTCTACTGCTGTGAAATGTGCCCATTTATCCATTCATCACTAATTACACATAAAAATATCTATGGAGTGAAAACAGTATCAAATCCTCCCACAAATGCACACTCGCGCACACAATCCACAAATGCACGGGAGAGATCCACATTCGCGCACACAATCCACAAATGCACGGGAGATCCACACTCGCGCACACAATCCACACATGCGCACACGGCAATCCAGGCAGAGGCAAGTGCATTAATTGTTTCTTTGCTCACAGAATGATCCTCAAATACTGTATCTGTATCCGTTATTACATGCACAACAAATCGCGAGTCCTAGTGTTTTGCCTTAAGAATGTTTATAAATACGCGGTTTTGTATTTGCGGATTCTTTTGAGACTGTCATTCCACGGCCTTAACTCACAAATGCGCACAAGCCTATCTGTACACTTTAACTATGGAATGAAGTAGGCTGTCAGACAAGTGCAGCAGAATGTCGATCTGAATGGCGATCCACATCAAGGAACCTTCACTTTTTTTCCAAACATTATTGCGACCAATATTTGGACTAGGGGTCGACCGATATGCGTTTTTCAGGGCCGATGCCGATACGATTATTACAGACCAAGTAGACCGATAACCGATATATGTCTGGTGTAAAAATGACAATTAATGTCAAAATTAAGAATAACAAGGGCTCTGACAAAAACTGCCTTCCCTGGTGTTGGTTGCACTTCTTACTCTTGTCTTCCTCCATGCATCCATCTACAATAAGGGTAATATAAAGAGAGAGTTAAAAGTGGGGCCACTGTAGGGCTGCACAATATATTGCATGCGATTGTCATGTGCATCTCTTCAGTAAAGCCGGTTCTGTGATTAGTATTAAATCTCCATCACCTGCTTTCCAACCCAGCAGATGGAGCGGAAGTTAATACACAGAGCCGTAGTTCACTGACAAGCTACGCAATTCGCATTCATAATCACAGATGAATTGCCTTCGATAATGAACATGATATTGCGTAGCTTGTCAGTGAACTACAGCTCTGTGTATTAAATGCCACTCCATCTGAAAGCAGGTGATGGAGATTTACTGCTAATCATAGAACCGGCTTTACTGACGAGATGCACATGACTATCGCATGGAATATATCGTGCAGCCCTAGGCCACTGTATTCTTCATGATTAAGCCTATGAATACTGTACTACAGCTAAACAGCTTGGGGAAATGTAAGTATTTGGCTTCACTAATTTACATGTTGGAAATGTATGTGTAATAGCATAACCTCTCATAATTCTTCATTAATTATTTTCTGATTATTAAATCATAACCTACAAGAGGTGACTATTCAATTCATCATCTAATGCACATCAATTGATTAACTTAAAAAGCACAATGTATATAATAAGTGTAAATAATCTAATTGTCTTCATAGCTCCTTAAGAAGACCGCAACTATTCTAATGAAACTATAACACTAATCAGGGGTGCAAACTCGTCAGGAGTGAAAAAGGTGACAAACTAAACTCCACCCCCCATATACGTATATACAGGTGCATCTCAATGAATTAGAATGTCGTGAAAAAGTTCATTTTTTCTTGTAAGTTATTTCAAAAAGTGAAACTTTCATATATTTTAGATTCATTGCATGTAAAGTAAAACATTTCAGAAGTTTTTTTGTTTTAAGTTTCAAGTTTTATTTGTCACATACACGACTATACAGAGATTGTATAACCAGCAGTGAAATGAGAGTCGGGTCCGCTCCTTGGACAGTGCAAATATTGAAAAATACAACACAAGGGAAGTATACATAAAATAAAATGAATAAAAAATAAGATATAAAGAATAGAATATAAAATATAAAAGAATGTGCATGACAGTATGCTGTAGAATTAAATATTAAGATAAGCATGACTGTACAGAGAGGAATGTGCAAACAGGTTGAACATGGTTGACATGAAGCAGCCAATCACAAAAAAATAAAATAAATATAAAAAATAAGATATGATATCAAGACACAGAAAGTGTTGTGTGCAAATGACACTGACAGTATGAGGTAGAAGTAATGAGTGTGTGATTTGAAGTAAGTCAGATGTTGTTACGAGGCTGAGTTGAGTTCAGGAGCCTGATGGCCTTGGGGAAGAAACTCCACCTAAGTCTCTCAGTTTTTGCCATCAGGCTGCGGAAGCGCTTACCAGATGGCAGCAGAGTGAATAGGCAGTTTCCAGGGTGATTTGAGTCCTTGATGATTTTGACAGCTCTGCTTCTGCAGCGTTTGAGGTAGATGTCCTGCAGAGAGGGGAGAGCAGACCCAGAGATACGCTCATGCTAAGCGCACAACTCTCTGCAGGGCCTTGCAATCTTGGCTGGAGCTGTTTCCATACCACACTGAGATGCACTGAGTCAATACACTTTCTATGGTCCCTGCATAGAAAGTTTTCAGGATTGTTGGTGAGACCCTGAATTTCCTCAGCTGTCGCAGATGGTACAGTCTTTGCCTGGCTTTCTTAACCTGTGTTTGGATGTGTGTAGTCCAAGTCAGGTCCTCGGAGATGTTTACACCGAGGTACTTGAAGCTGCTTACTCTCTCCACAGGGGTCCCGCTGATCACAAGAGGAGTGTAGGGCAGCAGGTGTCTCTTTCTGTAGTCCACAATCAGCTCTTTAGTTTTGCTCACGTTCAGAGAGAGACAGTTGTCCTGGCACCATGATGTAAGTCTCTCCACCTCATCCAAGTATGCGGTCTCATCATTGTTGGAAATGAGGCCCAGAACCACAGTATCATCAGCAAATTTGATAATAGATGTGGATCTGTGAGAGGACACGCAGTCATGCGTGTAGAGAGAGTAGAGCAGGGGACTCAGGACACAACCCTGCGGGGCTCCTACGTTCAGGGTGATGGAGTTGGAGGTGAACTGGCCTACCTTCACCACTTGAGGTCTGCCGGTGAGGAAATCTTGAATCCAGTCGCAGAGTGAAGTGTTTAGGCCGAGGTCTGAGAGTTTGACAGCTAGCTTGGTGGGGACTATAGTATTGAAAGCTGAGCTATAGTCTATGAATAGCAGTCTTGCATAGTTCCCATTGCTGCTATCAATGTGTGTGAGGGAGGAGTGGAGAATGTGAGAGATGGCATCATCAGTTGATCTATTGGAGCGATAAGCAAACTGAAGAGGGTCCAAAGTAACAGGGATGGAGGAGCTAATGTGGCTCTTAACAAGTCTCTCAAAGACCTTCATGACTATTGATGTGAGGGCCCACTGGACGATAGTCATTCAGGCAGGAGGGTTTATTGTTCTTAGGCACAGGGATGATGATGGATTTTTTAAAGGAGGTGGGAACTACAGAGGTAGCAAGGGACTCATTGAAGATAGAAGTGAACAAACCAGCAAGCTGATCAGCGCATGATCTCAGAACCCGGCCTGTGATCCCGTCAGGTCCAGCTGCTTTCCTGATGTTCACTCCCTTTAGTGCCCTCCGAACCTCGTCCTCCGACACGGTGATCACATGATTCTCGCTTCTCTGCCTGCTGCTTCCTGACGCGCTGCTCGGCAGAGCCGCGCTGCCGCCGTTGCAATCAAAGCGGCCGTAGAAGGTGTTTAATTCTTAGGCCAGCGACGGATCTGCACTCACCTCCGCGGATGATTTGTTCCCAAAGGCACAGATGGTCCTTAGTCCCTGCCACATGCGTCGAGAGTCATTGAGCTGAAAATGAGACTCAATTCTCTCTTTGTAACGATGTTTGGCGGCACTTACTGCTCGTCTGAGAGCATAACACGATGCTTTGTACACGCTCATATTCCCAGACAAAAGAGCCTCGTTGTATGCAGCAGTGCGTTTGTTAACCGCATCACGGATTGATCTGTCCACCCACGGTTTCTGATTAGGGAAAGTCCTTACAGTAATCGTTTCTGTAGCTTGTTCGGTTAGTGTGTTTACAAAGCTCACTGCTACATCCGTGAACTCGCTGACGTCAGATGAGCTCGCCCTGAACATGTCCCAGTCGACGTCATCAAGAGCCGCCTGTAGCATAGCTTCAGAGTGGGAGGCCCAACGCGTCACTTCCCTCTTCACCGGGGGTTCCTGTGCGAGCCTTTGTCTATATTCCGGTGTGAGGAAAATGGCGGCGTGGTCCGATTTACCAAAAGCCGGTAGTGAGCGGGCCTTGTAGGCATTCTTAAACTGAGAGTAGCAGTGATCCAGTGTATTCGGTCCTCTAGTTGGACAGGATACATTCTGGTGAAAGTTCGGCATGACCTGCCTGAGGTTGGCTTTGTTAAAGTCCCCCGCTATGATAAAGGCAGCGTCAGGATGTTTGTTAATGTAGCCGCTGATCACGTCGTGAAGTTTAGACAAAGCCAAGCCGGTGTCTGCCTGAGGTGGAATGTAAGCAGCAGTAACGATGACCGCGGAGAACTCGCGGGGTAAATAGAATGGGCGGCAAATAATGGATAGATGTTCCAGATGAGGCGAGCAGGATCGCGACAGAGAGGAGATATTCCTGGGGTCACACCATTTCTTGTTAGTCATGAAACACACTCCTCCACCTTTGGATTTACCGGCCTCCGCTGTTCTGTCCATCCGTAAAACAGAGAAGTTGTCAGACGGCGTTACAGCAGTGTCCGGAACCGAGGGCGTGAGCCATGTTTCAGACAAACAGATGATGTTACAGTCCCTTATGTCCCATTGGAAACTTATCCTGGCTCTAAGATCGTCCATCTTATTCTCCAAGGATTGGACATTAACGAGCAAAAAGCTCGGTAAAGGAGGACTGTGAGCCCTTTTCCTCAATCTGTTTTGAATACCAGCGCTATTTCCACAGTGTTTTTTGTTCCGTCTCCTGTGCCCTTTGTTCTCCGCGTTCCGAAGAATCTCAAGAGGCCACGATGGATTCGGTGATAAAGTGTCCTGAACCAGGTTGGTGAAGCGGTTTCCAATGTCCAAGAGTGTACTTTTGTCGTAGGTGACCAGTGCCGTCGTTATGTGTATAAAAATAGAAATCAAAAGTAAGTAAAAAAGTAAATAAAAGCATAGTCTTAGCGGAGCGACCCAGACGGCGGCCGAACATAGCAGCGCCATCTTTTAATTTTGATGATTAGAGCTTACAGCTCATGAAAGTCAAAAATCAGTATCTCAAAATATTAAAATATTTACATTTGAGTTTCAATTAATGACCATCCATACAGTATAAATTCTGGGTATCACTTGTTCTTTGAAACCACAATAATGGAGAAGACTGCTGAGTTGGCAATGATCCAGAAGACGAACACTGACACCCTCCACAAAGAGGGTAAGTCACAGAGGGTCATTACTGAAAGATGTGGCTGTTTACAGAGTGCTGTATCAAAGCATATTGAATGCAAAGTCGACTGGAAGGAAGAATTTGGGTAGGAAAAGGTGCACAAGCAACAGGGATGACTGCAAGCTTGAGAATACTGTCAAGCAAAGCTGATTCAAACACTTGTGAGAGCTTCACAAGGAGTGGACTGAAGCTGGAGTCAGTGCATCAAGAGTCACCACGCTCAGACGTCTTCAGGAAAAGGGCTACCAAGCCACTTCTGAACCAGAGACAATGTCAGAAGCGTCTTACCTGGGCTGTGGAGAAAAATAACTCAGTGATCCAAAGTCCTCTTTTCATATGAAAGTAAATTTTGCATTTCATTTGGAAATCAAGGTCCCAGAGTCTAGAGGAAGAGTGGAGAGGCACAGAATCCATGTTGCTTGAAGTCCAGTGTGAAGTTTCCACAGTCAGTGATGATTTGGGCTGCCATGTCATCTGCTGGTGTTGGTCCACTGTGTTTTCTGAGTCCACAGTCAACGCAGCCATCTACCAGGAAATTTTAGAGCACTTCCATGCTTCCTTCTGCTGACAAGCTTTATGGAGATGCTGATTTCATTTTCCAGCAGGACTTGGCACCTGCCCACACTGCCAAAGGTACCAAAAGCTGGTTCAATGACCATGGTGTTACTGTGCTTGATTGGCCAGCAAACTCGCCTGACCTGAGATAGTGAATTGGTGGGTTTGTGTTAAATGTGAGCCTAAATCATCACAATTAAAATAACCAAAGACTTAAACTACTTCAGTCTGTGTGCATTGAATTTATTTAATACAAGAGTTTCACAATTTGAGTTGAATTACTGAAATAAATGAACTTTTCCACGACATTCTAATTTATTGAGATGCACCTGTGTGTGTGTGTATATCTATATATACAGTGGGTACGGAAAGTATTCAGACCCCCTTAAATTTTTCACTCTGTTATATTGCAGCCATTTGCTAAAATCATTTAAGTTCATTTTTTTTCCTCATTAATGTACACACAGCACCCCATATTGACAGAAAAACACAGAATTGTTGACATTTTTGCAGATTTATTAAAAAAGAAAAACTGAAATATCACATGGTCCTAAGTATTCAGACCCTTTGCTCAGTATTTAGTAGAAGCACCCTTTTGATTTAATACAGCCATGAGTCTTTTTGGGAAAGATGCAACAAGTTTTTCACACCTGGATTTGGGGATCCTCTGCCATTCCTCCTTGCAGATCCTCTCCAGTTCTGTCAGGTTGGATGGTAAACGTTGGTGGACAGCCATTTTTAGGTCTCTCCAGAGATGCTCAATTGGGTTTAAGTCAGGGCTCTGGCTGGGCCATTCAAGAACAGTCACGGAGTTGTTGTGAAGCCACTCCTTCATTATTTTAGCTGTGTGCTTAGGGTCATTGTCTTGTTGGAAGGTAAACCTTCGGCCCAGTCTGAGGTGCTGAGCACTCTGGAGAAGGTTTTCGTCCAGGATATCCCTGTACTTGGCCGCATTCATCTTTCCCTCGATTGCAACCAGTCGTCCTGTCCCTGCAGCTGAAAAACACCCCCCACAGCATGATGCTGCCACCACCATGCTTCACTGTTGGGACTGTATTGGGCAGGTGATAAGCAGTGCCTGGTTTTCTCCACACATACCGCTTAGAATTAAGGCCAAAAAGTTCTATCTTGGTCTCATCAGACTTATTTGTCACCATCTTGGAGTCCTTCAGGTGTTTTTTAGCAAACTCCATGCGGGCTTTCATGTGTCTTGCACTGAGGAGAGGCTTCCGTCGGGCCACTCTGCCATAAAGCCCCGACTGGTGGAGGGCTGCAGTGATGGTTGACTTTCTACAACTTTCTCCCATCTCCCGAATGCATCTCTGGAGCTCAGCCACAGTGATCTTTGGGTTCTTCTTTACCTCTCTCACCAAGGCTCTTCTCCCCCGATAGCTCAGTTTGGCCAGACGGCCAGCTCTAGGAAGGGTTCTGGTCGTCCCAAACGTCTTCCATTTAAGGATTATGGAGGCCACTGTGCTCTTAGGAACCTTAAGTGCAGCAGAAATTTTTTTGTAACCTTGGCTAGATCTGTGCCTTGCCACAATTCTGTCTCTGAGCTCTTCAGGCAGTTCCTTTGACCTCATGATTCTCATTTGCTCTGACATGCACTGTGAGCTGTAAGGTCTTATATAGACAGGTGTGTGGCTTTCCTAATCAAGTCCAATCAGTATAATCAAACACAGCTGGACTCAAATGAAGGTGTAGAACCATCTCAAGGATGATCAGAAGAAATGGACAGCACCTGAGTTAAATATATGAGTGTCACAGCAAAGGGTCTGAATACTTAGGACCATGTGATATTTCAGTTTTTCTTTTTTAATAAATCTGCAAAAATGTCAACAATTCTGTGTTTTTCTGTCAATATGGGGTGCTGTGTGTACATTAATGAGGAAAAAAATGAACTTAAATGATTTTAGCAAATGGCTGCAATATAACAGAGTGAAAAATTTAAGGGGGTCTGAATACTTTCCATACCCACTGTATATGTATATATATATATATATATATATATATATATATATATATATATATATATATATATATATATATATATACACACACACACACACAGGTGCTGGTCATATAATTAGAATATCATCAAAAAGTTGATTTATTTCACTAATTCCATTCAAAAAGTGAAACTTGTATATTATATTCATTCATTATACACAGACTGATATATTTCAAATGTTTATTTCTTTTAATTTTGATGATTATAACTGACAACTAAGGAAAATCCCAAATTCAGTATCTCAGAAAATTAGAATATTACTTAAGACTAATACAAAGAAAGGATTTTTAGAAATCTTGGCCAACTGAAAAGTATGAACATGAAAAGTATTAGCATGTACAGCACTCAATACTTAGTTGGAGCTCCTTTTGCCTGAATTACTGCAGCAATGCGGCGTGGCATGGAGTCGATCAGTCTGTGGCACTGCTCGGGTGTTATGAGAGCCCAGGTTGCTCTGATAGTGGCCTTCAGCTCTTCTGCATTGTTGGGTCTGGCATATCTCATCTTCCTCTTCACAATTCCCCATAGATTTTCTATGGGGTTAAGGTCAGGCGAGTTTGCTGGCCAATTAAGAACAGGGATACCATGGTCCTTAAACCAGATACTGGTTGCTTTGGCACTGTGTGCAGGTGCCAAGTCCTGTTGGAAAATGAAATCTGCATCTCCATAAAGTTGGTCAGCAGCAGGAAGCATGAAGTGCTCTAAAACTTCCTGGTATACGGCTGCGTTGACCTTGGACCTCAGAAAACACAGTGGACCAACACCAGCAGATGACATGGCACCCCAAACCATCACTGACTGTGGAAACTTTACACTGGACCTCAAGCAACGTGGATTGTGTGCCTCTCATCTCTTCCTCCAGACTCTGGGACCCTGATTTCCAAAGGAAATGCAAAATTTACTTTCATCAGAGAACATAACTTTGGACCACTCAGCAGCAGTCCAGGCGAGACGCTTCTGACGCTGTCTGTTGTTCAAGAGTGGCTTGACAAGGAATGCGACAGCTGAAACCCATGTCTTGCATATGTCTGTGCGTAGTGGTTCTTGAAGCACTGACTCCAGCTGCAGTCCACTCTTTGTGAATTTCACCCCACATTTTTGAATGGGTTTTGTTTCACAATCCTCTCCAGGGTGCGGTTATCCCTATTGCTTGTACACTTTTTTCTACCACATCTTTTCCTTCCCTTCGCCTCTCTATTAATGTGCTTGGACACAGAGCTCTGTGAACAGCCAGCCTCTTTTGCAATGACCTTTTGTGTCTTGCCCTCCTTGTGCAACGTGTCAATGGTCGTCTTTTGGACAACTGTCAAGTCAGCAGTCTTCCCCATGATTGTGTAGCCTACAGAACTAGACTGAGAGACCATTTAAAGGCCTTTGCAGGTGTTTTGAGTTAATTAGCTGATTAGAGTGTGGCACCAGGTGTCTTCAAAATTGAACCTTTTCACAATATTCTAATTTTCTAAGATACTGAATTTGGGATTTTCCTTAGTTGTCAGTTATAATCATCAAAATTAAAATAAATAAACATTTGAAATATATCAGTCTGTGTGTAATGAATGGATATAATATACAAGTTTCACTTTTTGAATGGAATTAGTGAAATAAATCATCTTTTTGATGATATTCTAATTATATGACCAGCACCTGTATATATATATATATATATATATATATATATACAGTGTTGGGAAGGTTACTTTGGAAATGTAATAGGTTACAGATTACAAGTTACCCTACTTAAAATGTAATAAGTAGTGTAACTTTTCAATTACTTTATTAAAGTAATGTAACTGATTACATTTAATTCCTTTTTGATTACTTTTCTAAATTTCTAATGTTTTCAACTGTTAATCATTTTAAAACATGTAAACCAGGCATGGTTAACCTTACAGTAGTACTCAACACTGATAACTGTCTGACTTTCAAAGTCCCTTATCACTTGAATTAAGATTAAAATATTTTTATTTTAAAGGAGACATTGAATGCAAAATATCTTAATTTGCATATAAATGTGTCTTAGCAGTGTGTGGACACAACCACCCTACAATGATAGAAATTCACTCCTTTTTTTTCCACCCAAAAACCTAAACAATCTCAATTATCAAGCCATTTTGATTTTGGAGTGAATAACCAGCGCTCTCTTCCACCTTCAATACCATGACTGAGGTGAGACCCTTGGACTTGAGCAAGGCACCAAACCCCCAACTGCTCCCCGGGCGCTGCAGCAATATGGCTGCTCACTGTGTGTTTGTTCACTGCTGTGTGTGTGTGTGCACTTGGATGGGTTTAATGCAGAGCACAAATTCCGAGTATGGGTCACCATACTTGTCCACACGTCACTTCACTTCACTTTCACTAAATTAATTTATGTCTGGCTGCGCAAATTATTTTGCTCCAGACTGTTTTCTGATTGAGGGACAATTCAAGGCAGGTTTTGTTAAAAAGTTAAAACTCAAGGATGGATCAGTACCCATTGTTCATGATCCAGCTGCACCTCCAGTAGAAATAAGTCTCACACTTTATGTTTTTTATGATTATTTGCGAATCGCCTTTGCTCTTCCACAGAAGAGAGGGGCGGGGTGAGCAGAGCTCATTAGCATGTAAAGAGATATGCACCGAAACAAATCGCTGTGAACAGAGCTGTTTTTGACAAGGTAAAAAGGGTGTTGTTTTTCACGACCACTGAGACCATTTCGAGAAGACCCTAAAGAATCATACCAATTTGTGGAAAATGGGCATCCAATGTCCCCTTTGAAGCACAGCCACCACAAAATCAGACTTACTTTTAGATCATTCTGAGGTTAAATACAGATTTAAAATCATAACAAGAAATAGTTTAATAGCTATGATACTGTTTTTTGAAATCAAATCTTTGCATAGCTATGACAGGAAACACTGGAATCTAACAATGCCTTAGAAAAAGAAAAAAACAGTTAATCTTATAAAATAAACCACATATATAAACCCATATAGGAAATATAAGAGTTATCGGATAAGCATGTTATAAACTTCTGAAACATTGGTGTTTCATATTTTAGAGCAGTCACTGCAATTTATGAAAGAAATCAATTAAATCTGTATGTGGGAGTGTGTGAAAAAATCAGATGTAACCCCCTTTGTAATCCTTAACATTTTCATAAGTAACTGTAATTTAATTACACATTTTTTTCTTAGTAACTGTAACTCATTACAATTACTTTTATTTTGTAATTAAATTACGTAATTCCGTTACATGTAACTAGTTACTCCCCAACACTGTATATATATATATATATATATATATATATATATATATATATATATATACACATATATACATACACACACTGGGGTGGGAATTGCAGGGTACCTCACGATACAGCGATTCTGCGATAATCGATATATTGCTAGACAATCATATAATGATACATCACGATATCCGTCTAACTACGAAAACAAAATGCCTGTGAAAAGGTTAAGTGCAAGTTTTCTTTATTCAAGTCCAAACTGTTAGAAAACAGCAAAAAATGTACTGTAAATACATTTTAACATGTTAAGTAAATTAATCATTTTATTGATTAATTTATATATTTTTTGTGTGTAGTTTATTTAGAATATATTTAGCTATCACACAAAATAACTTGAGATTCACTTGCGAGGGCAGTTAAACAGTTTATTAGGAACAATCAAAGCCGTCTTTCAAAGCTTTTTTGATGAATGGAAAGTTCAGAAGAACAGCATAGTTTGTAATATGATAAATGTCTTTATCATTACTTGTGTGCTAAATAAAAGTTTTCATTTCTATATGCTGACTACAAGCTTTTGAATGGTATAGTGTATATTGTTACACTTGGAGTAAGACTGAAGTAATGAAGAAGAGAATTCTTTACAAAAACATTACAAAACCTGGCATTTTCATAGTGTATATTGTTTATGTGCTCTGAAGGAAAAAAACAAACAAACACACATTTTGAAATTCTGGGTTATTTCTCTCAGCAGATCTTCTTCCAGAAACAGAAAGTAGCCGGGATGAACTTGTTTGTTTACGCGGAGGCGATGTGGGCGTTTACATTCATGCGCCTCATGTGGATGTTTGAATCTGAAAGGCATGAACGGCGCGTGGGCGTGACCGTATTAGATATAATGAGTTGAGACAGGAAAACTGGACATCGCGTCGGTTTCATATGGATTACTCTAACATAGAATATTTGTTTTGGACGTGACTTTCTTCATTTAAAAGTAGACTGTAACAAAGTTCGTAGATCGGGAAGAAGGAGGCGGGAACCGGCGAACATTCAAAATACTTTAATAAACAAATCAACAAACATAAAAGTAAAGCGGCAGCCCCTCACGGACGACTGCCGCACACAAAACACAAATTAAAATCCAGGCCTGGTCCTCTCTCGTCTTCCTCTGTCGTCACTCCTCCTTTTATCCTTCCGGAGCTCCTCCATGGGACTCGAGACCGGTGAGTGGCGCAGGTGTCGCTCATTACCATTAACTCCACCGGCCTCGCTCCGTTCCCACGGCTCTCGGCCCCGCCCCACTCGTCACATAGACATTTTAAGCTTTCTATACATACGTATATGTCTCATGTATTTGAGGCGAGTATTCACGGAGATTCAGGTTGTTTTATTTACGTGTCTGTGAAGAAAGGTGACAGAGACAGAGCCCCGGCAGAGAACGCACCCTGTTTATTTTATTAATTTTAGAAAAGCACATTATTTCGTTGTTATTATGACTATACAGAAATAAAAGTAGACCCTTTGCAGATTCAAATGATACCTTATTCTTATCTGTACGATCAAAACTGACAGAGTATTTATAGTTATTTTCGCGGGCATAAAGAAAATACGAGACAGCCCAACCCCAAGGTAAGCCAATCAGAGACAGAGTAGGGCGGGTCCATGCCTGCCATTGCCAACAGGGGAAAAAAACGCTGCAGGTGACGTGACACAGATGACTCGCAGATCCGACGACGACCCCCCCCCCCTCCTCCTCAATTGTATTTTTACAGATCTACACGATTCACGTGAATGACCTATTTCAAGGTGAAAACGGCGAATTTCGCCGAAAGGTGACAAGTTTGCACCCCTAACTAATAGCCTGTTATAGGCACACTTGGTTCAATAGCCTATATCTTAATCTTGGCCTATGTGACAGTATCTTAATCTTGGCCTATGTGACAGTAATTTCCATTAGTTTTAATTTACAGTGCAGTGCAAATGAAGGCATAAAACATTAATTTCATTTATCTTTTAATCAAATGAGAGTTAAACTATTTTCAGAATCAGCTTTATTCGCCAAGTGTGTGCAAACACACAAGGAATTTGTTGTGGTTTTTAAGAAGCTCTTGGTACATACATGCATACATACATACATATAAACATACATATCTGACATGAGAACAGAACATTTAAATAAGCCTTAACAACAATAATAATAATAATAATAATAATAATAGTGTGTCTGAATCTGGAACAGAAGATTTATGTACAGATCTGTGCCTTATTTGCTCTATATATACAGCTGTATAGAAAATTATGCATACATATTTACATAGTACTAGAGAGAGTAAATAATTAGAGATGGGGGATGAATTACAGAACACAGGTAATAATTCCTGTGTAATTTTTGGCAAACAAATGGGTTTACTATTAAAATGAAAACATGGAAGAAATAGCATATTGTGTGATTATTCTTTTAAACAAAAGTTGTAATAATTGTTGTAGTAGTATTAGTAGATAAACCGAACTTTTATTTTGACGGGTTGCCAAGGTTCAAGGTTCTTGTTTATTTGTCACATACACAATCATACAGGGTATAATCAGTAGTGAAATGTAGGTAAACATGAGGACCTCTTAAGCTTCTGTAGCCTATGTATGATATGACGATCGTTTTACTCAAATGAAACGGTCAAATGCTCATGAAGTGACTCTCAGAGCAGGTCTGGGGATGCTGTTCATGTATTTATGTCCTCATTTAGTGAGACGGCAGATGCTGAAAACACAGCAAGCGTCGTGTGTGTGTGTGTGTGTGTGTAGTAAAAACCGCGCGTCTGTGCCATTCACATATACAGAGACACGCAGCACATGCACAATTCATATTTAAATAGTCTTTTTGCGGCTTAATGTTTACAGATACTAGTCCATAGCACGAGTCGATTTAAGTCCGCGTTTTCCCCATCACGGAAACCATAAATAGATAATATTGAGGTGTTTTGAAACTTCAGTGCAGTGGATTGTGATTTATTGCAACTTGAGCAACGTCTGCTGCTGCCTTTGAGAGAGACAACTGATGCGTGATCACTGAAGCAAGCAGCTCCAGTTAGAAAGCGCTTTCGGTGTGAGAGTGCCTTTAGTCTCCCACGCTGATTGGTCGGACTCCTGACTCCCAACAAATCAGATGCGCGGTGGGCGGAGACTGCTCTAGCCCACAGAGTGGTGAGTTCCGACAGGCTGCATCAGAGCCAAATAGCGCGTTTCAAAATTAAATTATTTTATTTTATCGGCACATCGATTTTGAAAATGGCCGATACCGATAATCATAAAAATGCTTAATATCGGCGGCGATAATCGGCCAGGCCGATAATCGGTCGACCCCTAATTTGGACTTTCATCATGTGATATTTTTATTGGGTACACGTGTATCTTCGTCGTCTTTGTCTTATGTGCACAAATTGTACTATTTTATTATTGTGTTTGTGAAATGCAGTGAGCTGTACGCTGCAAGTATCACGTTTCCGTAGTGCCGTGGTCTGCGTTCATTTCAATACAGTGTTGCTTTTAGCGACAGGAGTCCAAGGTCCGGTCATGTTTTCTCTCCTTTTCGTTTGTTGTGTATTAAGCCCCGTTTCCACCGCAGGAACTTTCCCCAGGAACTAGGGACTTTGGGCCGGTACTCGGTGTGTTTCCACCGCAGGAACCAGGAACTAAATATTAAAGCTGCAGTCCGTAACTTTTTTTGGTTAAAAATTATCCAAAATCAATATTTGAGAAAGTACATAACCAGCCAGTGTTCAAAACTATCACCTTACTTTAGCCCGATTCACAATGGTTAGCTTATAATAATGTTTTCTAATTTGAGTGGTACGGGGGGTTTTCGCAGGAAATTCGAGCATGGCACTGCATCATTACGTCACGTCTGTAAACAAAGAAGTTTACCCAGCTAATACACTATATCACATGTGAGGATCCTGCAGGTGGCGCATCGTTTATAGCCTTTTCTCACAGCAGCTGGAATAATTAAATTTATCATTTTGATGGCGTATTGTAATACAGAAAGGACTGTTTTTATGAAACACATGTGAATGAAATTTAATTATATTCCAGTTTTAAATGTGCTTCTGATTACAGATAGCCTGGGATTACACAAGATTTGTATTTTAAAGAAAACCAGTTGGAAGGGAGCATAGTTTGCTTTTTGGGTTAAAAGAATTTCCTGATATGAAATTCGAATGGCATGACAATTAGATTAAACTGTACAGAAATTGAATAATACACACTATACTCATTGTCACGCAATGCTGATGTTGTTAACATTAATAATTTGAGAACAAAGTATAACAATGATAATACTTTGCACAGTTAGATGTTATATGAGCTAACTGATCTTTAGATTTAATTACCATTGGTAGCGCAATTTATGGTAATGCTTTTTTCCTCAGTTGGGCAGAACAAACGTGGCAGACTTGTTACTTACTTGTTCAGATGGCAATATATGGTGAAAATTCTTATTTGGATCATATATTCCAAGACGTAGGCTACAATCTGTGATTGCGAAGTACAGTAAACATCCATACCAGTGTGGTGACTGACAGCTACAGATTCACCTCAAAACATTAGATTCATCTGCACTGGAGCCGTGCTGGAAAACCGGATCACGACCCCACGCACGGAAGATAATTCCGCAAGAAACTGCAATTCCAGGTTTTCAAACATAGATTGCGACAAAAAGGCAAAAGTTACGGACTGCAGCATTAAAGTTCCGGGTAAAAATTTGCCCCTCAGAAAGTCCCTTCTAGCGAGGTAGTACTTTTTCAAAGGTCTGGAACTTTCGGGGGCCGGACTTGGGCGCTGAACGATTGGTTGAGTTCACGCAGCATTGCATTTCAACCACCATTTATTCGCATAACTTTCAAAATATTACTGTTATTGTGTCATGAAATGTAGTTTTGAAAGTATTTCAGGTGAGAATGTAATTGTTTAAAACTCAAATCTACGGTTTACTTATAAAGACAGCACCTATTTGAAAATGTGCTTCACCGATTTCGGAGACGTGAGTTCCAGGCGATCACTGGGCGCTCAGTGCTCATGTTTCCGGACAAGAGCAGCCTCAACTCGGCTAGTCCTTCTGACATTTGCCTCTGGCTCGGATATCTCTTTAGTAGTTAAACAGAAGATATAATTAATTTTGGGTAAATTTAACAGGTAATCTTTGGTCTTATTTTTATTATTTAAAATATTTTTTTTGTATTTTGCTTTATTATTCTACTAATCTTATGTTAAATTGAAAATAAAAAGAGGCAATTGTTTAATATAATATTTAATGTTTTGTAATGTATGTACATTCCCTGAACTACATTTCTGCAGCTATTAATATTTTTCAATGAAAACAAATAGAGGCGCGAAATAGTTCGCGAAGTCCGAACTACCGACGCAAGTCCGAAATTTGCATACTTGGTATTGAGAAATGGGCTCAGACCTACGTCACCAGACTATTTGCCTATTCTTCCCGGTACTTTAGACCGCGATGGAAACGCAGACAGCAACAGGTCTGGGGGGAAAAAAAAGTTCTGGGACAAATTGTTCCAGGTAATTTCGGTGGAAAAGCGGCTTTAGTCTATGTCTTTTAAATGTTGGAGAAAGTACCCTTCCTACAAATAACAGGAAATGTTTTATTCATAGTGATTTATTAACCGGTGAACTGGTGTAAGCTCAGTAGCCTATGATATAGCTGGGGACTACTTTCAGGCGCTGCGTCATATCATTGCACCTGCTGCACAGATGGTACGGCAGCAAAGTTCCTTGATTATTACGCCGGAATGAGCGTATAGTTCCTAGTCTTATCAGCCTAGAAAATCACAACTTTTCATTTTCCGTCGGTCTTAGTACACGATGTAACTACAGAAGAGTCAAGCTTTAAATAGGAAAAATATCAAAACTCTTTGGTCATTTTTGATGACCAAATGCTAATGGTCTAATCCGATTCAATGAACTATGCTAAGCTAAGCTAAAAGTGCTACCGCCAGACCCGGAGATCGGCTGAATGGATTCAAAAACGGTAAATCTCAACTTTTTAACTCTAGGGGAGGTGTAAAATGAGCCTATTTCCAAAAAAAGTGGAGTGTTCCTTTAAGAAACTGGCAGAATATATTACTATTTAGCAGTTTTAAGACTCAATGCTAATAAATATTAATAAATCTTTATTTTAAATGAATAATCCCATTTGATTTATTTTTAATTTTAACAGTAAACCTCTGTTGTGCAGCACTTTGTTTGCCAAAAAATAAAAGGGTTTAATTTTCATTTGATTAGGATAAATTAAATTAAGGTTTTATGCTTTCATCTGATTACTAGAAAAATTAAGAAGAAAATTTTATAGGGTCCTATTATTGTTTAAGAAAGGAGATACAAAAAAATAACATGTTTTAAAATACAGGCCTGTGGTTCTTAATTTCTTTTTATTAATTCACCATTTGTAAACTGATGTTTACTGTTAATTTTTTAGAAATATCAATAGCTTTTGTATTAAAACTATATTCACTGAATATAATCAAAAAAATCGAGAATCGAATCGAATCGAGAGCTTGCGAATCGAAATCGAATCGGGACATCTGAATCGATACCCAGCCCTACTAAACATGATGCAAGTAATTTTATAATCTGTTTATCAAGAAAACTAACATGTCTGGCAAGAAATTTTGTTTGCATTAACCTTACCCAGGATTTTCATAGCCATACTTACACCACTTAAATCATTGTCAAGGACACATCCAAGATAATTAACGGAAGCTCTATTTGATATTAAACAATCCCCAACCTTAATAGACATGCATTTGTGGATATTGTGCATGAGTGTGGATCTCTCACATGCATTTGTGGATTGTGTGCGCGAGTGTGGATCTCTCGCGTGCATTTGTGGATTTTGTGCTCACGTGTGGATCTCTCGCGTGCATTTGTGGATTGTGTGCACGAATTGTGTGCACGAGTGTGGATCTCTCGCGTGCATTTGTGGGAGGATTTGATACGGTTTTCACTCCATAAATATCAATTCCTGTACATCTCCTGAATCATTAACACACTGTTCACTGTACCTGCTTCCATTTCAAGTTCCTCTCACTACACTCTCCAGTGTCATTTCCTCATTCTCTTTTCCCCTCTGTGTTGCTCTCTCCATCTGTGCTGTCAACTATCTAAACTATAACTACCTTGTGACACACTGACCATCACACACATTTCCACCACAGACACTGCCAATGTATAAAAAAAAAAACAGCAATTATATAAACTTAGTTTGACCAAAATAGGTTAAAGAAACGTCATGTTGAAGAAAGAAATTGTTTATCTACATAAACCGTCCTGTAATTGGTACTATAAAACATCGACATGACAACATATAAAAGAATAGAAATATGGTTTATTTTTTATATTTTTCCATGATAATTTCTCAACATAACTCAACATCAATTTTTCCCAAAAAACAAGTTGAAATGTGGACTCATTTGAGCACAGCACACATTTCAACAGTTTTTTTTTTTTTTTTTGACTATCTGAGCTCTGGTCCTGAGAATCCGGTGTTATCACTGCATAAAATTGATAGCTTTCTCCTTGAGTAACAGAGATTCAAGTTGCATTTCTTGATGCAGCAGCAGACTGTGTTAAGTGAGAGTGGTTTTCTGAAGTACTCCTGAGCCCATGTGGCAATTTTAACACCACATCATGATTTCTCATGCAATGCCATCTGAGGGCTCAAAGGTCATGCAAATTCACCTGAGGTTTCCTGCTTAGCCCTACACAGACAGATTTATCTGGATTCCCTGAATCTTTTCACAGTATGGTAGTTGGTGAAAGGCCTAAATTCTTTGTGATTTTGCATTGAGAAATGTGATTTTTTTATTTGTTTGGCACAAAATGATGAGCCATGACTGAGACGATCCTTTTCATACCCAAACATGATACCCTGGCCTATTACCAGTTCACCTGCTTACTGTGAACTGTTTCAAAACAGTTTAATTTGGATATTCTATAGCCTTTTCATTTTTATTTAGCCTCTGTCCCAACTTAATTGGAGTGTGTTGCAGCCATCAAAGTCGAAATTTGTTTATATTTATAAAATGCATTTATGTTGGTCAACAAAAACATTGGAAATATTTTCATTGTACTTCTGTCAATTAAATAAAAGTTAAAGAGAACTAGCAAATCACAGGTTCTTGATTTTATTGTATTTTACAAAACATCTAAACTTTTCTGGAATTGAGGTTGTACTTTGAAGTATTTGTAAGCAAACTTTGAAATATTGTCACAGAATTGATGAAATATAGTAAAAGAGGGTTTATATTTCTTCCATTTGCAAGTGTAAATGTGGTTTACCAACCAAAATTACCATGTCTACTATGTCAGAAAAAAAGGAAATTCAATATATTGAAATTCAAAAAAGTACTTCACTGTCTTATTTGATCAATTCAATGGATCCTTAAATTAACTTAATTTCTTAAAAATTACAATGACCTCATATATTTGAATGGTACTGTAAAAATAACAGTCCTCAATATAAACACAAAATAATAATCAACTGTAATGTTCAGTGAAGACAATTAGACTGTTTTATTTGATGGGGGGCGTTGAGGGACGTGGATAATGGGTAGGGGGGCACTGGCCCAAAAAAGGTTGAGAACCACTGCCCTAAATGGTTTAGCTCCTGCCTACCTAACTAATCTTCTATCACTCTCCAAAAAATCACACTCCCTACGGTCGCAAAACTCTGGACTCTTGGTAGGACCTAGGATAGCAAAGTCCACTAAAGGAGGTAGAGCTTTTTCACATTTAGCGCCCAAACAATAGAATAGCCTTCCTGATAATATTCAGGGTTCAGACACACTCTCTCTGTTTAAATCTAGAGACACATCTCTTTAGCCAATATCCAAATCTCATAATCTCGTACTCCAGTTATAACTTATTTATTTTGCTTGAAATATTATGAACAGCAGCTCTGCTAATTATTCTCTATCTGCTTTTCTGTTTCCAGCTCTGGATGGGCTTCTAGAGATGACGCCAGCTGCAGCCTGGATCCAGCCCTTACATAGATCTGAGATGACCAAACACCTGAGCAAAGATGACACCAACCCCTGCAAGGACTTTATATAATGCCAACCCTGAACCAACATTCAAAAATGAAAAAAATATTCTTAAAATACAGTCCCTGTTTTAATAATGTTCATCGTCTCTGTTTAAATACCATCATTACCAAACTGCATGATTAGTATAAATGAGTAATTTCACTCAGTCACCTCTGATAACTATGATAACCCGTTTCCGCCACTGAATAAAAAAAGTTTGTGACTTCTCACAATTCTGATTTTTTTCTCAGAATTGCGTGATATAAACTCACAATAGCGAGTTATAAAGTCAGAATTACGATTTATAAAGTCACAATTGCGAGATAAAAGTCCAAAAAAGACTGATATGCTCTCAAAAAAAAGTCAGAATTGCGTGTTGTGTATCACGCAATTATGAGAAAAATAGGCAGAATTGTGAGATAAAAAGCCGCAATAACCTTTTTTATTTTTTATTCAGTGGCGGAAACGGGCTTCCATAGATAACATATCACTCAATTATAATGTAGACACATGCATTTTCTGTAAGTCTACTTTGAAAAAATAGATGTTGTGGAAAGTTACACAAAAAAGTAAACTGAATAAATCTCATGATTTTGCACTATGAATTTTTTTCATACTCAATATTGTTTTGAGTGCATTATGTTGCCATTGGCAAAAATTGATGACTCGCCTTGTTTACAAAAAAATAAGCATAAAGTGCTATAAATTAATGGTTTACATTGTTGCAATCATTGTAATTCAAAAGGAGATGTTGTTTAATGCTACACAATATAATTTGCATTAAATTGTCAAATAAAACTGCATAATCAGGAGTCATGTGACGTTCTTCAATTTCTGTAGTTTAGACATTTTAATAAAGATCAAATGAGTGAGTTTAGCTTTCATAATGAAAACCAACCTGTTTGTTCCTCAGTATCTTCTTGTTTCAGACTGAATACTTCTTCAATCTTTATATCTTCACTCTCCTCTTTAATTAATGCCATCTTTATAATAGTGAGTCACGTGGATCTCAGCTGCTTCACCAGGAGTTTTTCTCTGTGTTTGCACAATCTGTTTAAGATAAGAATAATTAACAGAAAGAAAAATAAACCCAAACTAACTCTGTGTCTCAATCAGCTCCCTAATTCAGTAGTCAGTGCACTGTTAAGGTTAATGGTCTTAAAACAAAACTAAACTAACTATACATAAGGGTATTTAAGTATTTGCGTTGTATATTTGTATTTAATGATTTGTATTTTACATTTAATATGTTCCTCTTTTATGAAAACTTTTGAAGTTAGTTAGTAAAAGCTGTTATTACACGTTTGTGTTTGTTTTCGTTGCATTCACGCTTTCTCTCGTTTGCACGTTTCTCTCATTACAGTGACTGAATTCGTGTTTACTACAAACCGATTCACGATATAATCTAGAGAGCGAAGTGAAAAGCACCATGTTTGTTAACCATGTGCAGATATGCTTTACTCACAAAAAAAAATAAAATGAAACACTGCAACGTTACAATGAATAGTTAATTTTACATCGCATGTAAAACTACAACACTGCCTTAACGGTTTTATAGATGTAAACGCTTAAAAACACCAACCTTTCTTCAGACACAGCAGCGCAGCGCAGTCTTATGACGTCAGATCACCAAGCCAAAATAAAAGTCTTATGTTGGCTTTAGAAATCCATATGCAGAAAACACAAATTACAAACATATTTCAGAGGTATTCAGGGTTTAATTTGAGGTCAAATATATTTAAAAATACATTTTGTCCAGTGAAGTGTTGGTAATAAATATAAATAAGAGTAATATGCATGTTTGAGTGCAGAAACCATGTTAAGACACCAGAAGCCATTGCATTGAATTATTTCAATATCATTTAATAAACTGTTGATTATCCTTTGCAAAAATAAAACATTTGGTATACATTTTGTGTATTATATAATGTAACATTATACAATACATTTTTGATTATCCTGTGAAGTAATAAAACATCTGTGATTACACTGCTTAAACCTTTTTTAAACTACTTAAACTGTGGCTACAACTCGAGTCAGAGGAAATTATTTTGCATTGATTTAGCATTGTTTAATGAATTATTTGTTCAATGCATAATACAAAAACATCTTAGATCTGTAAACTGAAAGAACACAAATTATCTTTGATATTATTTTGTGACTCGGGTTGGTTAGCTGTCCTCTCTGCTCTGTTTTCTCTTTGTTTTTGCTTTTTAGTTCTCATATCTGTTTGTCTTCAGTCAGCACAGCCACTAGTTTACCTCTTCTCTCATTATTACTCGCTCTAATGGAAACACGTCACTCAGATTTTTTTTTTAGGCAATTCGAAAAAGGAATATATTGCAAAACTGCAATGAATGAATGATGCATTTATATAGCGCTTTATTGTGTATTGCTGTACATCCAAAGCGCTTTACAATCTTGTGGGGGGGGGTCTCTCCTCAACCACCACCAGTGTGCAGCATCCACTTGGAATGGAAACAGTTTTTTTTTTTGTTGTTGTTGTTGTTTTTTTGCATTTACAGGTCACCTGGCATACGTAAAAGTCACATGTTCATTCTATGATATACTATAACCTCCAAGAAGCACCTCATACATGGCCGCTCTCAAGTATAAGGGGCTTTCTGTGGCATTAAAGCTTGGATAACCCCTTGTTTATACTGCACATATCTGTGGCACATTACAGCTCCGACAAGGCCACCGGAGCTGATCGCCACTCTAATCAACGCTTGTGTTTATACCAGCTGCACGTTCCAGAAGTGCTGCTTTGCTAAAGATACACGTCTATGTCTCCTTCAATTAAAAATAATAGCTGTGATATACATAAACCTACCAAAGTCGATCATCATGACTTATCACGAGAGGAAAAAACTACGTTTTAGTCGCATAACATCGGTTAATGGAAACGCCGTCATTTCGCAATAGTTTTTTATCGACATTTATCAAACATAGCATAACATTCTGCATAGACATGTTGACTGAGAATATTTGTATGAGATGATGCTATATTAAGAAAATTTGTATGGCAGTATGGTTTGTAAAGATTTATGACACACATAGTAAAGCTAAAATTTAGATAGAAACAGATTAAGCCCTATTCGGACGGGATTAGTTTTACAAAGGTAGATGGAGTAATGTAATTTTTACCTCAGGACGTCTGTAATATTAATGGCCAATTCAAATGGGATAAGAAATCTCTGTAAAACTACCAGAAGTGGGAGGGGTAACTCGATTTGTGCTCCGCCGTCACCTGCATGTGCGTCATGTACGTTGCTTCCTGATATCCTCGTTCGACCGGACCTAACTGTTTATATCCAATCAAAATGTAATAATTTAATTAATAAATCGTTCGACCGCACCTGTGAGATACACATATATACACATATACATACACACACACTTCCAAACAAACAGGTCGGGTCAAACAATTTACTAAATTAAATTATGTTGGTAATAGGCACTTACCTAAAGCCAAAAGACATTTCGTGGCTTTCAACCTTCATTTTGATCTGAATGGTGTGTGGAAAACTACTTTTAAACAGAAATTGGCGGAATATTTACGTACATATTTACAGCTGGTCTACGGACGGGCTTAGCATTACCTGAAGTAATTTCTCCGGACCTTTTTACAGAAGGTAAAAGTCGCCGTAATCTTTACCGACATTGTCCATAATGATTACTGAGATGGCGCATTCGGACGGGACTGAAATCACAGAGAAGCTCTGGTAATAATTACTTTTACCCCACCTCTCCATGTAAAACTAATCCTGTCCGAATAGGGCGTAAATCTAATAACTGCCCCTTTAGCGGTTATAAATTCACTGTAATCCATGGTTTCATAGGGCTTATTTCTTATATATAATCTTGTAAATATTTGTATTTAAAGACATGGAAACTGAAGTTATTGGTGGAGGTTTATGATGAGAAGCTGTTTGTTTGTTGTTTTTAGTGCATAAAAAAAAAAAAGAGTTGCAGCATGTTAAACAGCGATTAGAGATATATGAGACTATGGAATTTGTAATTGTTGTTTCAATTATGTAAGTATTACAAGGTTTTGTGCTGTAAAAAAAATCCATTGTAATGATGTGTTAAAAGTGTGAAATTGCGGAATCAATGTTTTAGAAAGTTTGTAGTTATGCTGCCTTCAGGTGCTATTAGAATTATCATAAATACGACTATCCTAATTAGGAAATTGGACGTGAACGGCCTCTCAAGTAATATTTACTACCAGGAATCTTGTAGATAATTTTGATACCAGATTTTCCAAGCTGAGCAGGCCCATAAACTTTAAACATGGGAGGGGACAACAATTGCTTCTGTCAATGCTATTCTTTATTATTTTTTTCCACAACTACATCACTTTGTCTTGTCGCCAAAGTATTGTATGTATAGACTATATATATATATATATATATATGAAGCATATTGTATGTATTATAAACAGTTAAATAAGTATGTATTTGACCAAAATTCCAGAATCATCAGAAAGCTGATCTAGTGCTGCTCTGTTTATATGCTTGTCTACCAATGGGATGCTACATTTTATTCTTTCTGACAACAAAGCCTTTAAATGTGACAAGCTCATTATTATCATGACTTGATAAGTGGGAAGTAGGAAATTTCCGATAGCACGTGATTGCAGCATTAGTACTCTAAATATCGTAAATAATAGGGGTGTGACTTTGTGAGTAAGGGAGTGTTTCAGGTGTGTGAGAGTGTATAAGGTAATGGGGTTTGAGTGATTTGAGTGGTTTGTCAAAGCTGAATTGGTGGTGTGGTCCATTTCACCTGGGTCCAAGGTAAAAAAAATAAAAATAAAAAAAGGGGCAAATACTCTGTATTTTGTGAGTAGGTGTAAAGAATTTGTTGATGTGGTGATATTATAGTGAGATGCTTGTAATTCAATTATATGTCTTACATTGTTTCAGGAAGAATGGCTTTTAGAAGTCCCTAAAAAATTCCACGTGTCGAAGGTGAAGAATTTGTTAAAATGAGAGATCCATTTTACTAACTAAAGGTAATTAGTATGCATTTTGTATTATGTTAAACAAATTGCTTTAGTTTTTAATGGTGGTACAAGGGCATGTACTTGGAAATGTTAAGTAAATGTTGTGCTGTTTTGTGTAGTATTCGGATGGGGTGTCAACAGACAAGGAGTGCATCAGGAGCTGACAGAGTTGAGAGTAATGAGGAAATTTGCCTGGGTTGGATGCTGAAAGAGTTGGTTGAAGCACACAGGAAGTTGGAAGGAAAACTAGAAGTGTGTGCCAGGTGCGTGCCAGGGCCAGTCACGTTTCCACTGTCACTTCTGGGACTTGATCGTGCCTCGTCGGGGCTTCCTCAGGGCCAACAGCCAGGGTTTACTGGGTTTAACCTTGAGCCAAAGCGGGCCTTGAGAAGAGGCTATGAACAAAGGCGGAGTTTCTCCACGTCTGGAGAACGTCAGTGCCACGGATCATTTCATAAAGTTAACAGCTGTAACACCAGCATTAAAAGACTTTTAAAATAATTTTAGTTTATTTAATAACTCACTTTCAGACAGCAGCGAGTGTTTGAAATAGCTTCTGTTTGAGATCCGATGATCACCATACAAGGCAGAAATATTTTTAAGTGATGCAAAAGACTATGCATGCTAGCCATTACCATAGTAAACATGGTAATTACGTCCACTTGAAGAAATCAGACAAATCATATAGGCTATCACAATCGTGTACTTATTTAGCAACTTTTTTGTAAAGAGGTATCTCTTTATACCTGACTGTCTGATGTTAATATTTAGCTCATGTCGTAAAATATAGCCTATCGTAATCATTGTTTTTGTTCGGGAGCTCCTCTCCTATTCAGGCTGTATTTTTGATGGAAAAATTATAGAAATTATCATTCTTTCTAAATGCGATGTATACTGTGAAAAAAAGGCGACTGAATAAGTATGCGTTTCCTCTTTCTTTACGTGAAATAATGGTAAATACCGCTTTATTTCTGTGTGACTAATTTTCAATCCTGACAAATTAATTCATTATGATCAATATATCACTTATTAGCTGCTATTGACATTGGTGCTTGGGCGGGCCATGTGGATGCTACACAACTCTTGCCTGACCCAACAACTGTCTCTCGCAGAGTCAGCAAATATACGCAGAGGATGTTCGTCAAGAAATAATCCAAGAATTGCGAATGCTTAGTTAAAGCAATGGAGAAATCACTCTCGATATGTGGACAGATGATTATAGAAAAACTGGCTATCTCTGCGTTACTCTGCGCTATATCAACAGCAAGTTGGAGTTAATTGAGCGAGTGCTTTGCACATCTCAGTGGAATAATGAACTACGCAAAACAGCAGACAATATAAAGGCAGCCATTATCAATGCATTAAATAGACAGAGGGACAAATTTAGTTGCAGAACTCTTTAGAATTCTGTACACATGATGCTGGAGTCTATTAATTGTCAGTATGAGGACACTCACTGGCTTCTAGAAGAATGAGCAGAAGTAGCCCGCCTAACAATCTTGAATGAAGAAGCAGTGACTGGCATTGTCACATTTCTGGAACAATTCAGGGAAGCCACCAAAGCCTTTGTTTAACATGTTGTCAAGTGCTTATCATCTCCTTGGGCTTGCATATAAGTTCCTGCCGACCCTCTCCTTGACTCCGGTGGCCTGTGAAAGAACATTCTCAACACTCAAATTCATGAAAAGCAGACTTAGAAGCACTCTGTCAGCAAACAAATGTTTATGTTGATGCCCACTAAGAAAGCAATCCTCATGGACTCAGACATAGTCATTGACAGGGTCGCTGAGAAGAGTGAATTATTAAGAAAGCAGCTCTTGTAAGTTCTTGAAATGATTATGAAAATATTAATTACAATGTAGCAGCTGTCTTATGTTTCATTCAAGCCTGAATCTCTTCCCTCCTCTCTGACATCATTAGTCATGTCGAAGAGATCAAAGTTAAACGCACATCAAAGTTGTTATTACAAGTGTGAAACTTGAAATTTTCTTTAACCCTTTGGGGTAAACAAACATGTGGCATTTCTTCCTGAAAACCCCTAAAGGAACTTAAATTACTCCGTCATTTTTGATCATACAGATAAGAGCAATACGTCATCAGTAAATGGTCTAGTTTTATTTGTATACAGTAGTCAACATTTGAAGTGGATCAAAAAGTTCAAAGTTGTCCTAAGACAAGAACAATTTTGTTTTCACTTTGATAGGTTTTGATCCACTTCAAAGACTAGTATACATTCATATTAAAAACAAAACTTTGTCCTAAAGAAAACAAACACTTTGTGCCGCCTCAGTGATCTTCATTTTGAACTGGGTTTCCTCCTTTGTGAAGCTGCTGCAGACTTCAGATCTGTTTGTGGGTCTTTCTGCCTTTAGTTTTGTCTTCAGCGCATGCTCAACAATCAAGAGATTGACTTGGCCATTACAGAAGTCAAGTACAGTGCTGACTTTGCTGCATTTGGCATTGTAAATCCCTGAACATTTCAGGTTGATCTAAATTTCAGCCATCCAAAGAATGCTTTTCCAATCTCAGGGAATGTTTGCACCTAATTATAAAATTACTTGTTGCTAAAGAGGTAACTTTCCTGTTGGAGAGTGTTGTTAGAGTGTAATTTACCAGATGTTTAACATGTTGAATTTCAAGTGCTTATCATCTACATCCTTAAAGGATAAGTTCAATTTCTCTGCATGTCATCCAAGATGTTTATATATTTCTTTCTTCTCGCAAAGGAAATTAAGTTTTTTGAGGAATATTCTAGGACCATATAGTGGACTTCAATTGTGACCAACGATTTGAAAGTTGCAGTTTCAATGCAGCTTCGGATCTAAACGATCCCAGCCGAGGAATGTCTTATCTAGCAAAAGACCACATTTTCTTTAAATTTTTTGTTTTTTAATATGCACTTTTTAACCACAAATGCTCGGCACATTAACACTGCGATGCATGTCTTTATTAAGTGATATTGGAAAGGTCACGCTTGATGTAGGTGGAAGTACCGACAGTGTTTACAAAGTGAACATGCATAAAAATCATTGCCCTTTACAAAAATGGTAAAACAATGATGATTTTAAAGCTGGAGGAGAAAATGAGATGGAGTTTTTAACCAAAGTACTAAGACTTAGAACACTGCACGTGACCTTTCCAACAAGATTTTGCAATGTGTGAAGATGCGCATGCGCATCACAGAGCTAGAACAAGCCAGCATTTGTGGTTAAAACGTGGATAAATATATTATATATATATAATTTATTTATTTTTTCTCTCCAGAAAATGACTGATCGTTTCACTAGATACAGATAAACAGAGAAATACAGAGAAACATATGATAAAGCTTGGCTTACTGAATATCAGGTCCCTTTTAGGACTAGCCATATCGGCCTAGAAAATCACAACTTTTCATTTTCGGTCGTCTTAGTACACGACGTAACTACAGAAGAGTCAAGCTTTAAATAGGAAAATTATCGAAACTTTTTGGTCATTTTTGATGACCAAATGCTAATGGTCTATTCAGATTATTAGTATTTAATAATTAGTAATAATTGGTACAATTAGCGTCAAGCTACATTGAAAATGTATGTCATTATTAATGTTTTTGCTCAAAACCCACTTTAAATCATCATCGAGTGCTTGTAATAACTTCCGATTGTGATCTAAAATGTATTTTAATTCTATAATAGGCAGACATGCACTCTTTGTATGTTTTATAATGGACTGATTGATACCTGCTTGTCATGTGTCAAACATCATTTATTGTTAAAAAATACCATGAGCTGCATAACATATACAGAAAACCCATCTTCATAATTATAGGTCTATTTGCTTTCATATTTCATGTGGAGAAAAATGTTTCTTTTTTATATACGGAAGGGCAAGAGATATGATTACATGATTGACAGGTTTAGAGTCTCTGACTCATAAACATTCGCACTCGTGGAAGATAATGGACGGTGCTCTTCAGATCACATAATTCAGTGGAGAATTAATAGAAATGTTATTCTGTATAAAGATCTGAGAATAGTCTGTTCTTAAATACCAACAATAACAAGATCTCAGCATTCACTCTCTCGCGGAAAAAGTCCTACTTCTGTGTATTTACACTCGTGCTTAATACAGTCTTCTGAGCTTTTAGCGCCACCGTGTCGACCTTTTGGGTAACAGCAGTTGCTCTGGCCACGTGATGTAATGCTCAAATCTTATTGGACGGCCCGTGTTTTCGCTTTGCGAAACTGAAAATATTCGTAGGACTGGACGAAAAAAAAAAACTTTCGCATTTTTTGCGCGAATGTTCGCGGTCTATGTGGAAGCATAGGAATCCATAGGCATCCATAGGAAGCTGTTGTTTTTATTCCAGCATGTCATCGCGTCCGAAATTAATTTCTCTTTTTCACGCTCATGCCTTTACTTGCAACTTATTGACCTCTAGAAACACCAGACGCGAATGAAGCGTTAAGAGTGAATTTACATGTTAGTCAATTACATTGAATTGAACGCGCAATTCGCGCCTGAACTTTGGCGAATATTCGCGCCGCGTTAACCAATCAGGAGCTTTCTGTAGTAGTGACGTGATTACGACGTAGTGAGCGGAGGCAGAAATCCGAAACAACAATGGAGGACAAAATCATCGTCGCTGTATGTGGATACCCAGAGCTGTACGATACATATTCGTACTTTTATAGAAACAGGAATAAAAAGGATCTTGCTTAGAAGAAAGTGAGTGAGGAGGTCGGACAATCTGGTAAGTTGTAAAAAACACTCTTTACTCAATTTGAGCTATATACAGTATATACATATTGAGACTACAAGCTAGCTAAAGCCGGCAAATTGAGCTTATTCGCCGTATTTTACAACTACTTTCCCGCTGACGAGTTGATGTGTTTATTCAGAGGAAGTGTGCAGAAAGAAGTGGTAGAGTGAGGGACACATATTTAAAGGAGAGGAGAAAGGAGACGGAGAAGAGGAGTGGGTCAGCAGCAGGGTCAGGGAAAAAGTGGAAGTACTCTGCGGTCCTGTCTTTCCTCGACCCCTTCGTCTCCCCACGGGACACAAGCGGGAATATGGAGAGGGGGGATGAGGAGAATCAGGCCGCAGGGTACGACTACCCCGAGGACTAGGGCGAGACAGAAGCAGCAGCAGCAGGGCAGTCAGAGACAGGAGTGTTGACAAGTGAAGCAACACAACAGGGCATATATGTTGTTGTTGTTTTTTATGATGAAAAGTCTAAATTAATTTCTCTCTGACTGGTGTAGTGTGCAATGTATGTAATGTTGTATTAATATTTAATATTGTCATGACAGCCGACTGGTTCTTTTGATGGCAGTGAGCCTGGGTCCCCTCTGCCAGAACCTGCTGCTGCTTCTGCGTCCCCTGCCGGCCCTTCAACATCTCCTGCTGTACCCACAGGTGTGTACAGGCAATAATGACCATGTTTACATGCATATTATATTTACAGTAAGCACTCATAGCCTCACACAACACTGACGGTTTGTGAATGAGTTTAATCCTTTTCTGCCTTCTCATTGTACAAAATGTGTTATCATTTGATACAGAGCCACCAATAAGAAGAGCTCAGAGAAGGCCTAGGGAGCAGCCATCGGAGGTGGAGCGGCAGCTCCTAGAAGCACTCCGGACCCGTCCTGTAGCTCCAGCGCTCAGAGGAGGAGTTTCAAATACACAAATTAATTTATGAAAGCAGCACAGTTCTGCTTAATTTGGAACAATTGATAGTTTTCACGTGACGTCACACCCTTATAGGAATGCCAACCTGGCGTTCTGAAGCTTTGTTCCACTGACCGCCAGCTATTTTTACGCAGATTGCATCAAGTAATGATGTAGTAAAACGCAGATATTAAAAGGCGAGATTCAGTGGACACCTTATTGATGATGTATATTTTGTACAGGCAAGAGGATGAAGCCAGAATATAAACGCAATGTGCAAAGTTTCACATTAAATGGCTTCTCATAGAAAACCATTAGAAGGAAAACACTGAACCGGTAAGCGGACTGCGTTCATATTCCCAGCCTCATCTGCTTGCCTGTGTAAACTATGCATCATTAATGTAGTGAATACTGAATTTGATCTTTTAATATTACTGTTTTAAATATATTAAAGGCACTTTAAGTGTTTTTCAACGTTTTGTCGCACTGTTTATGATTGAAATATTGCCGCGGGTGCTTAATATGGATTGCAAATGGCCAAAACTTGCATTTTTTTCAGAAATACCTTTGTGATCTAAATATTTGCGGCTAGGAAACAGATGAAAAATTGATACGCTTGTGCAGCAGTTCTATGGATGTTTTGCCCTCCAAGTCTTCGAGCCGGTCACGTGACTGAAAACTATCAATTGGAGCCTTAAAGGGATAGTTCACCCAAAAATGAAAATTCTGTCATCATTTACTCACCCTCAAGTAGTTCCAAACCTGTATGAATTTCTTTGTTCTGCCGAACACAAAGGAAGATATTCTGAAGAATGTGGGAAACAGATCAGTTCTGGGGCACCATTGACTTCCATAGTATTTTTTTCCTACTATGGAAGTCAATGGTGCCCCAAAACTGCCTGGTTACAAACTTTCTTCAAAATATCTTCCTTTGTGTTCGGCAAAACAAAGAAATTCATACAGGTTTGGAACTACTTGAGGGTGAGTAAATGATGACAGAATTGTCATTTTTGGGTGAACTATCCCTTTAAGAGTAGTTTTAAAAAAGAGGCAGCAATCTCTGCAGGGAATGAACCAGACTTTCTCTCCTTTCTCCTCTCCTTCACTTTGGCCCTCACTCTTCCCTCTTCCAAGCAAGATCCTTTTTATTCCTGCATGTAAATAGTTGTAAATGTTCTTTGTATATAGTTTTTATATTTTTTTATTTGATTTGATTTATTTTGTATAAATAAATGTTCTATACAATGACCAAAGGCTTTGGTGTGTTACTTTGTGCACAACATAGTAAATCATAATTTATATTTGTTACATAAAAATATTATTTCTATGTTAAGACTAGAATACTTATGGCAAACTTTTGTACATTCATTCTAATTATATCCTATTGCAAATACACTCACAATAGTATAGTAAAAAATAGTTATTTGTGATTGGACCAGTGTTGTGGTATAGTGTAATGAGAATGCAGCAACGAGACAAGGATTCCTTTTGGAGGCTGGCTCCATTTATCATTTGAAAACTATAACAATCTAAACTTGAACAAAAAATGATTGAAAAATGCTGAAAGATTTACAAGAGTTAAAGATGAAAAAAGATAGCAATATTTACAAGAGAGGTTGAAAAGATGTGATTATTTACAATATATAAAGGGTGTAAGTAAGCAATAAGGTACTCGAGGCTGTGCTGTATCGTGAATAAATTACGGCTGAAGGGCGTTGTGTTAGGCACGACGCGAAGCGGAAAACGGTTACCACACAATAAAAAATACTAAAACCCAAAATGTATGAATTGAAATGCTACTTTTTTGAAGCAAGTTCGTTAAATGCTGTCCTTCCGCTAAAAAATAGTTCCTGACAGCAACAGTAAACGGCAAGAGAATGTTCCGAACATGCCTCTCATCTAATGGAGCTTAAATAAAAACAGAGAATAGGAGCTCTTATCATCCGTGGTGTCATTTATTTTTTAAATACCATATATGATATTTTCTCACACACATACATCTGCTTATCTCTCAGCATGAGAAAACGTCTGTTTTCCATCTTTTAGTTTTAAAACAGACCGATTTGCGGCACAGCGCGAGTTTGCAAGCGTCATTACAGTGTAAACTGATGGACATACAGAATCATACCTGAAACAGAAAACTAATAAATTCAGTAATATTCCCTCCTCACTTCGGAAACTGCAGTCTTTCACACAGACGCGCGCCGCACACATATCAACACATCTCCGCATGTGAAGCATTTAATAAACGGGGAAGGGCGGGGTCTCAAAATTAAAGATGAAAGATGCAACATAACGCCAGCAGGGGTCACTCATACTTCATTAAATAAATAGCAAACAGTTAATTCTGACGAAATACATTAAACAGTTTTGATGCTATTGATTGTTTATGTCGCTAAGGGTGGTTGCTAAGGGTGTTGCTCAGTGATATACAGAACAGTTGGGTGAAGCGGTCATAGCCCTGCTGTATCGTGAATAAAACACAGCTGCTGACCAATCAGAATCCAGGAATGGAACTAACCGTTTTATAAATCAAAAGAAAAGACAAAAGGCTGGGAATATTTACAAGAGCTAAACATAAAGGACATAGGATATAATAAACAAAAACTATTCAGTCGGTTGCCACGGGACTGCTCCCTCGGCTGAAAAGTGAGCCATGAAGCTGACCCGGATGGCCTGGAGGGAAATCCTCCCACTGACACGGGACAACAGGTCATCAAACTGGGACCGGCTCAGTCGGAAGTACCGCTGAAAGTGGCCGTCATCCAGGCGCAGCTGGTGAAACTCACCAAGCTGGGTGCGCCTCTGAAGGATCTGATGGACCCAGACACGGCGCCGAACGAGTCTTTCAGCTTTCCATAGCACATAAAGCGCAGCTACCCTCTCAACAAAATCCTGACGATTTATATGCTTATGTAATTGTATATACATTGTTGTGATTAATTGTGGCTGGAATAATAATGTAGCTGTAAAAATAGTTGCCTGCTGGAATTGAAATATATATACATCTTCATGACTGAATACACGGTGAGTTTGTCTTAACTATACATGTTAGATGTGAGTCACTCAACCGGAGGGAATCCTGTCAGATCGTCCATCCTTTGAGTAAAAGCGTGCGGGTCGCCCAATCTGGTTTCGTCCGTTAAAGTTAACCTTTTCAAATAACAATCGTGGTCCCGGACAGTACATACCTTACATATGCAGGTAAAATCTGAATTTCTCCAGTTATTATTAAAAAACAAGCTAAACTGACTTCAGCGTTAGTGAAGCGGTCAGTGGAATCTTTCTGCCTACACCTAAGCTCCGCCCACAGATGTTTAACACGCTCAGTGTGGAAAGGCCTTTAAACTGAAAATTGAGTGTTTAATCTCGTCATTTTACATTATTGACACACTATTTTCCTATTTGATACTGTAAAGTGCTTTGACACAATCTGTATTGTTAAAAGCGCTATATAAATAAACGTGACTTGACGAGATAAAACACTTATTCCTAAAGGCCAAAGTATACTTCGGCCGTCCGCGCACCGTCCGCATTACGCCATTTTCTTCATCAGGAGGGCTCGCGGATCAGCGCATGCGTGAGGTGAATGTTGAGACAGAGCGAGTCAAGTAGGTGGTACTGTGCATGTGTCGAGCTTGTACGTGGCTGTGCGCGAGACAGAACGGAACGCGGAAAGTGAAGTATACCCGGGCCTTAAGCTGGGATCGTGTAGAGCCCTTTGAAGCTGATGGGAACCGATTGGGACCCCATCATTTCACAGACAGAGAAGTTATCAGAAAATTAATCAGAAATAAATCACTGGAACTAGCAAGATCAAAAAAAAAAAAAGAAGGAAAACATGATAAAAGCGGCCATTTGTTTGCATTTTTTTATTGTTATTATTTAAATCCAAAAGCTTTACAATAATAAGTGATTCATTAATCATAATTAATTAATACATCATGATTGAAAAATAGTCACACAGAAATAAAGTGGCATTTACCTTTATTTCACAAAAGAAAGAGGACACACATACTTATTCAGTCGTGTCTGTTTCTGTTTATTTGTCGTCACAGTATACACATTTAGAAAAAATTATAATTTCTATAATTTTTCCATCAAAAATATGATCTGAGTAGCAGAGGGAGTTCCCAAACAAAAACTATGGAAACAAAAACACTGAGGACACATAAAACAGTTTTCTCTTGAGTTAATCCACATGCAGGGCCGGATTATCCATAGACGGGATTGGGCGAGTGCCCTGGGGCACCAACCAATAGGGGGGCACCAAGTGATTGAGATAATGACTAGACCTTTAAAATAATTTTCATGTTTTGTATATATATATATATATATATATATTATATATATATATTATTTTGAAGAGATGCAGATACATAGAAAATTAACAGTTAATGATACAATATATACAGAGAGAATATAAAAATATATGCACGCATATAAAGAATTGCGATTGGGTCAGGTCACAGTATTTGCCCCCTCCCCCAGTCAGAGTCGATCATATTTATTCACAAATGGATAGGCAGCATCATCTTAGCAGTTGTGCGAAACGTAAAAAAAAATTAAAAGGGAAATTATCACGACACATAGCCAGGGCTCTACAATGCGACTGAAAAGTACTGTGTGCGACTATCAAAAAATATTTAGGAGCACCAGTTCGACTGACCCGATCAACAGGCTATTTGTGTTTGTGCTGAAGGGAGCTTCAAATGTTTCTACTTGCTTGTTTGTGCAGCGTTGAGTAATGTATCGCAGACATATGTTGATTCCTTGAATGCAATGTTAATCAGAATCCACTCACTGCTCAAAATACTGGAGTTTTGTTCATTGCTGAGTTATGCATAAAGTGTAGACAGGATTTAAATAAGAGATTTGTTGTGCAGTGTAGAGAGCTTCATTGATTATAATGGAGCTTTGTGAGATCGCAATGAACTGAAGTGAGTGACAGATTTTAAGGATTATTAAGGGAGTTTGCAAATATTATATTAAATTAATACAACAGTTCAATAAACAATAAGTTAATATTAAGTGATGTACATTGTATGACTTTAACAATATTGCCTGATTTTGCTCTATTTCGTCAAGGAAAATAGTTTCAAACAGTCACAGCTGAGCCGCTGTGCATCTCCATTCAAACAGCGTTGTTTCGTTTATGAATGAACCAGCGTTTTTAAATGAATCTAGTAAGTCAATGATTCAATTACCCGTTCATAAAGACAGTCACTTGCTTCGTTCCTGAATGAATCAGCCGTTCAAACAAATCAATTGAATGAATGATTCAGTGATAATTTTGACTCGCCACCTGCTGGCAGTTTTATTTTTAAAGTGTCATTTCAGATATTTAAATAATTTCAATCAAACAATAGTTCTATATTCAAAATGTTATATTTAAAACATTAATCTCACAACATTGTTATGAATTTAAAACATCCATGCCACCTCTGAGCCTCTGTAAATGTACCTTTTACATTTACCTATTTGCCACTTTTGTGTTCTTCTGTGCCACCTTTGTAGTGGAAACTAATTTTGTTAATATTGATTTATTTTGATTGGTAACTTATTCTTCTTATTCTACCTGTTCTTATTCTATTTTTTTATTAGAAATTTTGGAAAAGCTTAGATTTTTGAATTTGACATACTTTTAATAAAATTAGAAAGAAAAAAAATGCCATTAAAAAAAAAGCCCCTGTAAATCACTTTAAGGAGTCAAATATTAGCTTGTAATGGGAAGGCTAATTTCTGTTATTGATCAGAAGGTGCTCCTGAATTTTTGACAGTCCTCTTAATTTTTTTTTAGATTGGGGGCAGGGCACTTAAAATGTGGTCACCCTAGGGCACTACACTGTGTTAATCCGGGCCTGTCCACATGTGGTATTTAAGGTACATTATATCTGAAACTTTCCATACTGAACATTTAAATATCTTCTTTCCAGTATAAACTTTCATTTGAACTTCCTTGTTGATTTAAACTTCTCACTTTAAGGACATGTGTAAGGTTTCTCTCCAGTGTGAACTCAGTCAGACTTTAAGGTTGATGAAAAAAACTCTTAGTCTCCGGTGTGAATTTTCATGTGTCTGTTAAGGTGTCCTCTTTGATTGAAACCTTTTCCACACTGTTGGCAGATGAATGGGTTTTCTCTAGTGTGAACTCTCATGTGCCTATTAAGGGTTTCTTTTCGGTTAAAACTTTTTCCACACTGTTTGCAGATAAAAGGGTTTTCTCCAGTGTGAATTCTCATGTGGACTTTAAGATGTGCTTTTTGGGTCAAACATTTTCCACACCTTTTACAGGGGAAAGGGCTCTCTCCAGTGTGAGACCTCATGTGCCTTCTAAGGGTTCCTATTTGAGTGAAACTTAGTCCACACCTTTTGCAGGAGAAAGGCTTCTCTCCGGTGTGAGTTCTCGTGTGCCTGATAAGGGTTTCTTTTCGGTTGAAACTCTTCCCACACTGTTGGCAGGTAAAAGGCTTCTCTCCAGTGTGGATTCTCATGTGGATTTTAAGGTTTCCACTTTGATTAAAACTCCTATCACACCGAAAGCAGGTGAAATGACTAGTTTTCTGAGCTCTTTTTATTGAAGAAGTTGTTTCTGTCTCTGAGCAACTAGAATAGTTTTCCTCAGTTTTGAAATCATGTTTCTTGTACTGATATTTCTCTTCCACTTCATTTGGTACTTCACTCTCCTCTTTCAGTGTCATCAGATCTAAAGCAAAAAAAGAAATAAAAAAAGACATACAAATTGACATAACCTGCTTTGGGCGCATGATCTCTCCTCAAGTGCTATTAGATCAGTGGTGTAGTCAGACCCACACAACCACACAATGCTGATTACTAATTTTTCAAGAGGGCTGTCTGCACATAATGACATCCAAGGTTCAATTCCAGGGTTTTGTCATTTAAGTTGAGCCTATTCTTAGTTTGGTGACAAAACCGTAAAACTCCTGTATCATCTTTGGATGCGTTTACACTTGGCATTAACATGTGACCTGTAACCGGATATGTAAACGTGGTTTTGAGAGAACCTGGGGCCTGTTTCATAAAACAAGTTTACCAAACAAGCCAGGCTTCTTCAGTTATTCTGACTTATTTTGAACCAAATCAACTGAGCTGAGGAAATCCAGGGTCTCACCAGCAATCCTGAAAACTTTCTATTCAGGGGCCATAGAAAGTGTATTGACTCAGTGCATCTCAGTGTGGTACAGTAACGCCACAAATCAGGACTGCAAAGCTCTGCAGAGAGTCGTGCGCTTAGCTGAGCGCATCTCAGGGTCTGCCCTCCCCTCTCTGCAGGACATCTACCTCAAACGCTGCAAAAGCAAAGCTGCAAAAATAATCAAGGACTCAAATCACCCCGGTAACCGTCTTTTCACTCTGCTGCCATCTGGCAAGCGCTTCAGGAGCATGATGGCAAAAACTGAGAGACTGAGGAGGAGCTTCTACCCTCAGGCCATCAGGCTCCTAAACTCAGTCTCATAACATCTACAGGACTCAATTTAATAAACTGTAAAAAACACCCATTATTCTCCATCATCCACATTGCTGCTATGTGTACATACCCGGTACAACCTGTTTGCACATTCCTCTTGCACATCCCTGTTTATATTAATATTTATTAAAACCACAGTAGACTGTATTGCACATTTTATTTCATTGCACATTTTACTCCTTATTTTATTTTTTACTTATTTTTTATCTTATTCTTACCTATATTTATATATACTCTCCTGTGTTATGTTTCATCTTTTATTTTATTTTTTTGCACTGTCCATTGAGCGGACCCGTCCTGACCTACATTTCACTACTGATTATACCCTGTATGATTGTGTATGTGACAAATAATAAAGAACCTTGAACCTTGAACTGAAAATAAGTCAGACTAACCAAACTAAACCTGGCTTATTTGGTAAACTTGTTTTATGAAACAGGCCCCTATAGGCTCCAATGCCAAAGAAAAATCTAACATTTAAAGACGAGCTACAAAAAAGCTAAGGATGCTAACAACTGCTGCGGGAACGGAAGGAGAACTTGTCCTTTTTTTTGACGAGCTGGATTCTGTACTGTGTGACCGACCCACGACACAGCCACTGGTTTCTTATGATTCAGCTGCGCCAGAGAACGAGGAAGGAGATAATGAAGACGAAGGTAATTGTAAGCAGGAATGTTTGCTAGCTTGTTATCTGACCATATTGCTAGCAGGCTACATTCTGCTCAAACATATAATCCTCTGATTTGGTAACAGTGTAAAGTACTGCTTCATTTTGAAAACATTTTAAAAAGAACAGACTAACAATTAAATCGATTCACTGATAGTCTCAAATCACACAACAAATTCTGCATTCATTACTAATTTTCATAAAAATACACATGACAACAGAATGCTCTCTGTACTAGAGGTCTTCACGGGTCCACTTGGATCCGAAAACCCGAGACCCGACCCGAGACCCGAGCGGGTTCGGGTCCAAAACTTCTACGAGTGCCTCGGACACGGGTCGGGTTCAGTATTAGCAGGCTCGGGTCTCGGGTAATTAAAATAAATGTGCTTTTCCCAAATGGACCCGATAAGACCCGAATTCTTTTAAACTTTCCCGGATGCGTAGCCTACTTGTGCGTTCATGTTAAGTTCATTTTTGAGAAACGCACGTAAAAAAGGAACACGTTTGTAACCTCAGAAATCCATCTTATAGATATGAGATCCATCAGGAAATCCACTCTCTTCATTACGCTGCGTGTCAATGCAAGGCTTTTCTTTTTTTTGTGTGCAGAAGCCCTTCACCGGAGATGAGGTAAATAACGTTGCAGACAAAACTAGCAAAGTAATGGTGGTAAATAGCCACAGATCATAGCTCACTACAACATGTGACAGCAAAATGAGCCCATGCTGCTTCTGCACTGCACTGCAAACGGTTACTTACTGCAAAACGCTTAATTTCGTGGTTTCAGTAACCGCAGTAGTGTTGAAGCAGCAGTGTCAGGGAGATGCTGTGTGTTTCTAGGCGAAAGCAAAAGCACTTTAGATGCATTTAGGAATCATTAAGATTACTTACAACAGAACAGCAACGCATTTTATGGACGACCGTTTCGTGAACCTAGGAGAGGAGATAATTCTGACTTTGCTATGACAATCTGGCGCTTCTGAATCAGCGACTGTATGTTTTGTTATTAGTAAGTATTTGCTATTGACAGTTCAAATGCGGAGTTTTGCGCATCGTGTGTGTGTGTGTGTGTGAGAAAGGGAGACACGGTCACACAATCACAGCTTGTGTGCAAACACATACGAGCATCATCACTGTGTCTGTCACGAGACTCTGTTCCCCTCTCGGCCTTGAACTGATGGTAAAACTAAGGACATTATTAACTGTCTTTACATTTATTTTGAAAGCTAAAGCTCACGATTACGGAAAGGGGCGTTACATTTCTGACGCGGCTTGTGGTGTTCGGCCAATCACAATGCACTGGGTCAGTTGGCCAATCAGAGCAGACTGCGCTTGTCGGAAGGAGGAGCTTTGTAGAAAACGAAGTGTTTGAGAGAGGCGGGGCATAGAGGACCTACAATAATGTACAGTATTTGAAAAATAATGTGTTTTTTGAACATTAAAGCATGCCAACATATTCTGTTACACAAAATAATGATCTTTAAAAAAGCATCATATGACCCCTTTAACTTTTATAAAGAATATCTCTTTGGGTTTGAGACTTTAATTTTTGCAACTTTACAGATCTTATCTATGCACAAACAGCTTGTAACACTCCAAAGACAAAGGAAAACATGAAATCGCATCATATGACCCCTTTAACCCTCTAAGCGCCAAAGTCGCAAAATTGCGACAAGACGTCATACTTCATAAAATAGACTGTAGTTCCTAATCTGGTGTAATATCTCATTTGTATTCCCTACCACTAGATGGCAGACATGTAGTACTTCGATTCTAGACCAAAAGTGTTCGAGGAAATAGCAGAGCAAGTGAGCTATCGTGTCATTGATGCGGAAGCAGTTCAGTTCATGGCGTGTGAGTAAATTGTGAGATTTGTGAGAGAAAATCGGCAAATGGCTAATAAAAAGTTGTACCGTGAGGATGTGTTGCAAGTGTTATTCGCCGATTCTGACTCTGAAGGGGAATATTTGCCTTTTGGAAATGACGATCGGTCATCTAATGATTGCGCTTCTCCCGGTACATCTTTGCATGCGCAATGGTGCCGCGCGCGCAAGGCGAGAGTGTTCACAAAGCACAAACAAGTGATCATTTGGACCCTTTGCCCGACAGGGATGGGGGTGGCAGGGGTGGACGTGGTCGTAGTGTCCATACGAGAGTACTGTTGCTCTCTGATGATCGGCCTGATTGCGTCGTTTGTTCTGATCGCGCACGCTCAAATGGCCGCTGGCAGACAGTACAGGTGCAGTCAGTGTGGGGTAGGTCTGTGCGCTGTGCCATGCAATGAGAGGTACCATACTCTCAAGAACTATAAACTGTCACCTAGATACCTGATTGGGCAGATAGCTGGTAAACTGATAAAAAAAAATAGGCACATGTATTTTACTATGGCACAGTAATATAGTAATAATTTAGTACTTTCTCCTGTTTATTGTTGGTTTCCTCTTTTCTGATAATTTGGAATGAGGATAAAAAGACAAAAAAACAACAAAAAAACATGCAAATAACTTCAAACATCAATTCAATATCTACTATTTCCTGAATATTATCAAATTCAAGAGGGCCGCCCCCTGATGATGTCATAATATGCAAATTAGATGAGTATATTTACACCCCACATAAACTTTAGGTCATGCCCAACATTTTTCTAATTTACAGTAGATCTCTATCTTTAAGCCTTTTCAAGCCACAAGCTTTTGAAATCTTGATGTCAAAATCCAGCATTTTTTCCAAAAAACCCTGGCGCCTAAAGGGTTAATGCCAAGTGTAAACACAGCCTTTGTGAGCAAGTGTTCTTGGGGCTGCATGCTCTCTTATCTAGTTGATCTGTTGTGTGCAGAGCGTAGCGATCTGATTCTGGCTTTCTCAAACACACCTGAACAATCTATTCAATGTCTAGTGGTGTGTTCAAGTCATGTCGAATAGATCGTATTTACGAGCTGAATGCACCACGAAGTCGTTATTACAAGTGGGAAATTTTCTTTAAGCCCCAAGTTTCCGAGTTGGAGACGGCGTGTCAGTGAAAAAAATGTGTCAGATGAAATGGACGCACCCAAAGACTATAGCAATATTGACTAAATTTGTTGAAATTAATAAAATGATTATTGTTTTGTAAAAACTGTTACGTACACAAAATATTTTATCTTTTATATATTATTATTAATTGTATAATTACTATAGAATATATAATGATTTTGGTGAGCTTAATAGGTATGTTTACACTAAAGCTTTTGAACATTTGTTGACTGAAAACCAACCTGTTTGTTCCTCAGCATCTTCTTGTTTCAGACTGAATACTTCTTCAATCTTTATATCTTCACTCTCCTCTTTAATAAATGCCATCTTTATAATAGTGAGTCTCACGGATCTCAGCTGCTTCACCAGGAGTTTTTCTCGGTGTTTGGACAATCTGTCATGTTTAAGATGAGAATAATTACCAGAAAGAAAAATAAATCCAAACTAAATCTCTAGGTGAGTTCGTAGTAAGTGCACTGGTAAAAAGAAGAAAAAAACCTAACACTGCCCAAATTAACTTAAAAAGATCAAATATTATTCATAAAGTTAATATTGAGGTATTTTTGGTTTATGTTTGATTGTAATCATTTGTAGACTATATGCACGTTAATTAACTCGTTTGCAGTTGGTCTGTCGCACGTTTGTGTCGTTCTCGTTGCATTTACACTGTTTTGAGCAGCAGATGTCACGAGCGGGCGCTGATTTTGGCGCTTCAAATCAGTGAATCATTTTGCGAAACTGGCTCAATTGACTCGTTTCAAAAAGCTCCGTTTCTCACATCATTTACCAGTGACCGAATGTGTGATACAGACAAGAAAATACAAAATTATTCACAATACAGGGAGCGAAATGATGCGCGCCATTTATGTTACTCGTGTGCGGCTAACGTTAGATAAAGCGTGTTGCATGGAATAGTGATTGGGTCATTTTACATCGCTTGTAAAAACTAGACCATACGGTTGCATTGATTTAAACACTTTAAATGCTTAAAAACAAACCTTTCAGTCGATTCACAACAGCTGCAGGACCGCGGGCGCCGTCTTATGACCTCACACCATCACACCAAAATAAAAGTCTTGTTCACAAGGTAAAATGACGATTCATGTGTGTCACGTTTTAACTCTGAGTTATGAATTCACACATTTGAACTAATACGCCACATTTGTCGTGTGTGTGAGTGAGAGAGAGAGATTAACAAAAAACAACAACAAAAAATAGGACACAATAGGAATTTGGAGGAATTGAATTCAAGATACATATTTACAGAGGTGTAAAATAACGTTACTTGAGTAATTTTACTTAATTACTGTACTTAAGTATTATTTTGGGGGATTTGTACTTTTACTTGATTACATTTCTGAAGAAAAAAAACAGTACTTTTTACTCTACAATTTTATTTCATCTTGAATATATGCACATTAAATATGGTAAACAGAAGCTCAAACGTGTTTTCATTCATCAATCACACACATTTCTACTTCAGTTATTACTTTCATCAGGTAAATGTCTGGCTTCAAAAGCTCACCATCAAATCTGAGGAAACATATTGAGGTTGCGTTTTCCCAAAAAAAGTTTATTCATTATTCTTTCTGTTTTGATAGAACCATTAGCTGTGTAATATATTAGCTGAATGCACAAGATTGAGTGCAAATAAAATCAGTGATGAGTATTTAAATACAATTAATATTTTTGTGGGAATATTTTTTTAATTCAATAAAAATCTCCAAAAGTGTTTAAATAAACATGTTAAATTAATTGTAATTAATGTTTAGTTATGTTCTTACCATGTAGTGGATAAGTTGTATTTACAATATAGGAATTAACCGTCAATTAATTTTTTTTTTTTTTTAATCTTAATTAAAATTACATGATTTGCACATTAATTAATCTAATTAGTCTTTCTTTCTTAAGATGAACAAGCAAAGATTTGGCTACACTTTATTTTGATAGTCCACTTTAGACATTCTACTAACTATAAGAAACTTTGTAACTACGTCAACTAATTATCATTAATTTGCATCTACACGTCTACTAACTCTCAGAGTAGACTGTTAGGTTTAGAGTTAGTAGAATAAGTTGACATACAGGTGCATCTCAATGAATTAGAATGTCGTGAAAAAGTTCATTTTTTCTTGTAAGTTATTTCAAAAAGTGAAACTTTCATATATTTTAGATTCATTGCATGTAAAGTAAAACATTTCAAAAGTTTTTTTGTTTTAATTTTGATGATTATCTCAAAATATTAGAATATTTACATTTGAGTTTCAATTAATGACCATCCCTACAGTATAAATTCCGGGTATCTCTTGTTCTTTGAAACCACAATAATGGGGAAGACTGCTGAGTTGGCAATGATCCAGAAGACGAACATTGACGCCCTCCACAAAGAGGGTAAGTCACAGAGGGTCATTACTGAAAGGTGTGGCTGTTTACAGAGTGCTGTATCAAAGCATATTGAATGCAAAGTTGACTGGAACGAAGAATTTGGGTAGGAAAAGGTGCACAAGCAACAGGGATGACTGCAAGCTTGAGAATACTGTCAAGCAAAGCTGATTCAAACACTTGTGAGAGCTTCACAAGGAGTGGACTGAAGCTGGAGTCAGTGCATCAAGAGTCACCACACTCAAGACGTCTTCAGGAAAAGGGCTACCAAGCCACTTCTGAACCAGAGACAACATCAGAAGCGTCTTACCTGGGCTGTGGAGAAAAAGAACTCAGTGGTCCAAAGTCCTCTTTTACTGTGCTTGATTGGCCAGCAAACTCGCCTGACCTGAACCCCATAGAGAATCTATGGGGTATTGTCAAGAGGAAGATGAGAGACACCAGACCCAACAATGCAGATGAGCTGAAGGCCACTGTCAAAGAAACAAACCGTTACCGCGGGGCAGTAACGTTACTGGAGACAAATTCCAATTGAACGATAGCTAAGGTATTTTCAAAAAAAGTCGCTAGGTTTGTCAGTATGTACCTGTTGTGGGAAAAAAGCCGCCAAAAGGGTCTGAAAGTTGCTAAATACTGAAAGTCGCGCTCTTGTGTGTGAGATGCGGGAGCTGATGGCAGCGGGCGGTGGATATTGTTGCAGCCCGCCACAAATAAAGAGAGAGAGCTTGTCTGTGGGAGTGTCTACAGTTCTTGAGCACACAGAACGAGCAGTGTGAAACGCGTCAGGCGCGGGGAGATTTTCAACTAGTTAATCGATCGCGGATGGTTTCATTATCTCGGGCGGATAAAAAAAAAAAAAAAGTGTAAGATAATAATAGTAATAAAAACAAAAATATGTCACCAAATATACTTGGGCGGCCGTTAATATACCTGGGCGGCCCGCCCAGGTAAAGTCTATGTGTGGGAAACACTGGAGTTGTGTTTACTAGGATGTTTATTAGGGAATTGATGGTTATATAGTAAATGTTTATATAATTACGGTGTTTTAATCGTGAATATTTTTAAAAGTTACATGCGGTGGCCGTGCTGTAGCATTTCCTGAGCATCAACCCACTGAGTGAACAGCAATATGAAGCGGCTTCACGAGACTAATGATGAGCAAATATACAACAGAGAGAGAATTTAATTCAGCGCTTTTACTTCCAACTTGCACTCATTCATGGCTGTATTATTTAATTCATGCAAAGTTACGTCTTTATTGGGACAGGACTTGACGGATTATCTTACGTGACTCGTCTATTTCTTAGAGCCAAGCTGCATAAACTACATATCAAGCATATGTATCACATCTAATTTGTGCATTAATGGCTGTTATGTTAAATAAAATGTACTAATTACAGCAAAGCAAGTAATACTTTACCTGTGCACGCCGTTGTCTCGTCTCCCCTCAGATGCGCTGTAATGGCTATCATGCGTGCAATTCTTAAAACACCCACAAGATGGCGGCGTTTATCGGAAAATCCGATATTACAAAACCGATATCCGATTATGGTAAAATGCTTAAATATCGGGAAAAATATCGGTAAATCGATATATCGGTCGATCTCTAGTCATAGTCAGCATTCCTTTCCTTCAAACACTTAAGTCAAGTTGATGCCAAAGAGCTCAATTTTGGTCTCATCTGACCACAGCACTTTCTCTTAAGCCTTCTTTGAATCATTCAGATGTTCATTGCCAAACTTCAGATGGGCCTTTACATGTGCCTTCTTGAGTAGGGGGACCTTGTGGGCGCTGCAGGATTTCAATCCTTTGCAGCGTAGTGTGTTACCAATGATTTGGGTCCCAACTGCCTTGAGATTATTAACAAACTCCTTCTGTGTAGTTCTGGGCTGATCCCTCACCTTTCTCATGATCATCCTTACTCCATGATGTGACATCTTGCATGGAGCTCCAGATAGAGGGTGATTGATGGTTATTTTGTATTTCTTCCATTTCTGAATAATCACACTAACAGTGGTCTCCTCCTGACCAACCTACTTGCTGATGGTCTTGTAGCCCATTACAACCTTGTGCAGGTCTACAGTTTTGGCCCTGATGTCCTTTGACAGCTCTTTGGTCTTGCCCATGGTGGTCTAGAGATTGGAATGGAAGATACAGATTAGAGATGTGCAGATGAGCTCAAACGTCACCCGAATCCACTGCTTCAAATAAATAATCCGTCCACCATCCACCTGCACCTATATTTTTCTCTGATTTAGATATCCGACCATGATACTGCGAGAACCACCAACTCGCTTGGGGATGTAGAAAGTGTCCGTAAAAGATGTAAAAATGATGGCTCTACCCACAATAGCACTTTCGTGCAAGGTGTAGTTTATTTACTGTACCGCAGATATATACAAATGTCACAAGTGATGGCGTGAAGAAATATATACAGTGTAATCACCAAAGCCCCAAAAATACAAAATAACAAAGAAACAACAAACTGGAAAATAAAGATGAAAAAGATATATACAAAATATATACACACAAAGGGTATCTTCAATATACTCGCTTTGATGGGGGTTGCTCACAGCACTATTGTTGCCCGCTCACGTTGGACTTGGTTATCAAGTGACAACTGTGAGTCAGGCCTCACTTTTATTGGCCAAACTATAGAGCTACAGAGAGCAGATGGCTCCACATGCTTTCGAATAGCTCTCGCGGTATTTTGATGTCCGATCGGTCTGCGCGTGCGTGGTGCTGCTGCTCATCTCACACCCGGTCCATTTTGACGGCACACTTACGCTCACATCCGGTGTGGAAGTTCTTCATTGTGAGTTAAGCAGACACAAAGTTTGCAGTTTGTAATAAAATATTGATTGTTTTTGCTCAGGTTCGCTGATGAAGTTTCAGTCAAAGCCACAGCAGAACTGTTTTGTGTCTCCAAGCATCACACAGCGGTGTTTCGTTACTGAATGAATCCACGTTTTTGAACGAATCAAATGAGTCAATGATTCAGTAACCCATTCATAAAGACAGTAGTCACTTGCCTCATTTTTGAATGAATCAGCTGTTTGAAGGAATGACTAATGACTCGCTCATTAAAACAGTAATTTACCACCATCTACTGGTGTTTTGGTTTCATATTTAAAACTATTGCATTTTTCCCAACATTTTTAACTTGTATATTCAAAAATGTTTAAAACATTAATCTTATAAAATTATTTATGTATTTGAAATTTTGTAAGGTAAATGCATTTATGGCATCTCAGCTTCATCAAACAGTCTGTGTACAACCCCAAATCAGAAAAAGTTGGGACAGTATGGAAAACGCAAATAAAAAAAAGAAAGTAGTGTTTTCTAAATTTACTTTGACTTGTATTTCATTGCAGACAATATGAACACAAAATATTTCATGTTTTGTCTGGTCAACTTCATGTCATTTGTAAATATACATCCTTTCCTGTCATTCAGACCTGCAACACATTCCAAAAAAAGTTGGGACAGTAAAGCATTTACCACTTTGTAATGTTGCCATTCCTTTTCACAACACTTAAAAGACGTTTAGGGACTGAAGACACCAAGTGATTAAGTGTTTCAGGTGTAATTTTGTCCCATTCTTCCTGCAAACAAGTCTTAAGGTGGGCAACAGTACGGGGTCTTCGTTGTCGCATTTTGTGCTTCAAAATGCGCCACACATTCTCTATTGGAGACAGGTCGGGACTGCAGGCAGGCCAGTCAAGTACCCGTACCCTCTTCCTCCGCAGCCAGGACTTTGTAATGTGTGCAGAATGTGGTTTTGCATTGTCTTGTTGAAATATGCATGGACGTCCCTGGAAAAGATGTCTTCTTGAAGGCAGCATATTGTGCTCCAAAATCTCTATGTACTTTTCAGCATTAATGGTGCCATCACAGAAGTGCAAGTTACCTTTGCCAAGGGCACTGACACAACCCCATACCAAGTTTCAAGTTTTATTTGTCACATACATGACTATACAGAGATTGTATAACCAGCAGTGAAATGTGAATCAGGTCCGCTCCATGGACAGTGCAAATATTGTAGAATACAACACAAGGGAAGTATGCATAAAATAAAATGAATAAAAAATAAGATATAAAGCACAGAATATAAAATATAAAGTATAAGAGAATGTGCATGACAGTATGCTGTAGAATTAAATATTAAGATAAGCATGACTGTACGGGAGGGGGAATGTGCAAACAGGTTGAACATGGTGACATGAGCAGCAATCACAAAAAGAATAAATATAAAATATGATATCAAGATACAGAAAGTGTTGTGTGCAAATGACAGTATTGTGTGCAAATGACACTGTCAGTATGAGGTAGATGATAATGAGTGTGAGTATATTACTGATTGTGAGTGATTAGTGAGTGAAGTCATCATGATGTTAAGAGGCTGAGTTCAGTTCAGTTTGAATTCAGGAGCCTGATGGCCTGGGGGAAGAAGCTTCTCCTGAGTCTCTCAGTTTTTGCCATCAGGCTGCGGAAGCGCTTACCAGATGGCAGCATAGTGAATAGACAGTTTCCAGGGTGATTTGAGTCCTTGGTGATTTTGGCAGCTCTGCTTCTGCAGCGTTTGATGTAGATGTCCTGCAGAGAGGGGAGAGCAGACCCAGAGATGCGCTCAGCTAAGCGCACAACTCTCTGCAAGGCCTTGCAATCTTGGCTGGAGCTGTTTCCATACCACACTGAGATACACTGAGTCAATACACTTTCTATGGTCCCTGCATAGAAAGTTTTCATGACAGACCCTGGCTTTTGGACTTGTTGCTGGTAACAGTCTGGATGATCCTTTTCTTCTTTGGTCCGGAGCACATGGCGTCCATTCCTCCCAAAAAATACCTGAAATACTGATTCATCTGACCACAGTACACGTTTTCACTGTGTGATGGTCCATCCCAGATGCCTCCGAGCCCAGAGAAGTCGACGGCGCTTCTGGACACTGTTAACATAGGGCTTCCTTTTGGCACAGTACAGTTTTAACTGGCATTTGTGGATGTACCTACGTATTGTGGTACTTGACAAAGGTTTGCCAAAGTAGTCCTGAGCCCATGTGGTGATATCGCTTATAGATGAATGAGGATTCTTGATGCAGTGCCGCCTGAGGGATCGGAGATCACGGTTGTTCAGCTTAGGCTTGCGCCCTTGTCCTTTACGCACTGAAATTCCTCCAGATTCCTTGAATCTTTTAATTATGTTATGCACTGTTGAAGGTGAAATATCCAAATCTCTTCCTATCTTTCTTTGAGGAACATTGTTTTTAAACATTTCAATAATTTTCTCACGTATTTGTTGGCAAACTGGCGATCCTCGGCCCATCTTTGCTCCTAAAGGACTAGACCTTTCTTGGATGCTGCTTTTGTACCAAATCATAATTACAATCACCTGTTGACATCAACTGTTTCAAAACACATCATTATTTAACCAATTTACCTCATTACTAGCCCTAAATTGCTCCTGTCCCAACTTTTTTGGGAATGTGTTGCAGGTCTGAATGACAGGAAAGGATGTATATTTACAAATGACATGAAGTTGACCAGACAAAACATGAAATATTGTGTGTTCATATTGTCTGCAATGAAATACAAGTCAAAGTAAATTTAGAAATCACTACTTTCTTTTTTTATTTGCGTTTTCCATACTGTCCCAACTTTTTCTGATTTGGGGTTGTAAATACATCTAATGCCACTTCAGATGCAGCTTCTGTTTCCTCTGCAGTGAAAAGATGGAGTTTGTTGATAGTATGTGAAAAATTTAAAAAAATGTTGAGAGTTGCACTGTCCAAAAAGTTTGTAGTATAAATGTGCTTTTTTTACTTGAAGCATATGTTGTCTTTTTCCTTTATTTTGTTGTCAGAGTGCACCAGAATGCTTCATTTACATGTTAAATTCTCAAAAAAATTCTTATGGGGGGGATGCCCCTAGACCCCCCTACAAGATTTACATTCTGAACTATGTAACCTTTTTAACCTCTTGTGAGTTTGCAGGTATGTATATGTCAAAAGATCAAGGCGAATTTGATTCCCTCAGTTCATGCCCTCTTTAATTCATCAGAAGTCAGTTTTCATCAATGCATATTTTCATATAGCAGAAACAGCTAACACATTTATTGTGTCGGCATATATCTCTGTGCAACATTATAGAAACCTTCTTACGATCTCTAAACTGGTAAAAGGTAGTGTGAGAGAAGTAGATCGCATGACATAGTGTCTTTTATGTTTCTCAATTCAAGTCGTACTAATCCTTTTAATATAATTTCACTGCATGACCGCACCACCATATTTGTGACCAGCAGCAGCGCTCAATAGTTCCAAACAACTCTGTGACAAACAGAGTTAAAACAGTCATTTACCGCCATCTACTGGTGGTTTGGTTTCATATTTAAAAGTATTACATTTTTTTCCCAACATTTTTAACTTGTATGTTTAAAAAATTAATCTTACAGATTTTTTCTGTAATTTGGTCACTGTGAAGCATCTTGGTGGCACCCTGCTCGCCATGGCAATAAATTAAATCTAAAAAAACAAGGTTATGTTGTTTAGCAAAAACAGATGTTCATTACAATTGCATTGATCAAGAACCACATCTGTACACTTTTCCTCAATATGTTATTTTTTAATGTTAGAAAACTTGAGGTGTGATGAATGGTGTTGCAGCTAGAATGCCTACTAATGTGCAAAAAGGGGCAATCTTATCTTGATAAAAATATTTTCTTATACCTGTCCTGACCTGAGTACAAGCTCTCATTCTAATCCTGAAAGTCTTAAATACCACATTTAAAGTCCGTTAAGTGATGTAAAAATGTGTTCTGAGTTTGTCACACAACAGAAAAATGTGTTAACCACCCAGCCAAATTTGAATGATAAAAAACCGCCAACTAACTAAAACAAGTTATCAAAATCTTTGAAAAATAAGCAGCTCTCAAGTGCTGGGGGCGTGTCCGCTGTCGGTGCTGAAACCACACCCACTCGCGGGAACGCAGCCGTCTCTCTCAACTGTCAAATACCACTACAACCTGAATGGATGCTACTGATGCTACCTCTAGTAGCATAATTGGATTTATACAGCCATACATGTTTGAGCCTCCAGAGCCAGAATCCAATTCAGATGACATTGACCGGCTACCCGAGAATCAACCTCATCCCACTTGGTCTGCAACAGAATGGTAATTTTTTTTCTTCCTTTCATGCATGTTAGCAATATGTAACTAGCATAACCTTAGTGAAATAACATTAGGTTATTAATAAATGATTGTTAATAATATAGAAATGACAACTCAAATGGATGTCAATACCTTTAGTCACACTGTGAATTAAACTGCAGGTGTACCTGTGGTGAATGCAGGACAATGCCCACAGAGGATGAGAACGTCTGCTACAAAGACCTTAATGCTGTATGGGTAAGGAAGGCATAGCTAGTATAGCAAAATGTAGACTGTAGTAACGAACAGACATGTTCACAAGTCTCTGAGGTCCAAGTCCAAGTCAAGTCTCAAGTCTTTGAGGTCAAGTCTAAGTCAAGTCTTAAGTCTTTGAGGTGGAGTCCAAGTCACATCTCAAGTCTTTGTTCTATTTATTAGCAACAGTTCTTTCAGCTAGTTATTGAGGCCAAATCAGTTTTGAAATATTGATTTCACGATATGATTTTCTCAACAACAACAAAACCAAAAAAAAAACTTGAACAAAATTTAAGACAAATTAGAAATGAAAAGGTGTCTATTTATTAATTGTCAGATAAAATGCAGCACATTTATTTTATTAAAAAGAATTAATTTCTTTTACCCCAATTAATCAAATGAATTACACAAATGAAATAAATCTCATTATAAACAAACTAAGGCTTTGTCTGTGCTCTTTTTCAATTTAAAATTAGAGGCAACCACTGTGTTTGAAACAACACAATCCAAACAAAGAGGCTGCATACAGGTACATCTCATGTAATCATCTCATGTACACCCCATTATTGTGGTTTCAAAGAACAAGAGATACCCAGAATTTATACTGTATGGATGGTCATTTATTGAAACTCAAATGTAAATATTTTGAGATACTGATTTTTGACTTTCATTAGCTGTAAGCTCTAATCATCAAACGTTTTCACCATATTCTAATTTTCTGAGATGTACCTGTACATCCAGCATGAGCAGTTTCTAATCTAAATTGGATTGTATAATTTCGAAATTTGAAGCAAAAACAAAATGGTCTGACTTTAGTTTTGTGAAACTATTCTACATAAACCATCTGTACGAAACAAAACCGCACAGGCTGAATTAATGCAGATTCACTCTCTGCCAGCGGGTGGCGCTTGAACATCAATTAAACATCGTTTCCTTGGTTGCCGCTGTAAACAAAGCAGAGCTGCGGTTATGAACACTAATATGCATTATACGGAGGCAAGATGAAAAGAAAATACCATCTAAACTTTTTTTAAGACAGCCAGTTTCCCTCAGAGATACATTCATATAAACTCCTATACCAAATGACTTGCGTTTTTTACGAGTCTCAAGTCAAGTCTCGAGTCAGCTGTTCACGAGTCCAAGTCAAGTCCAAAGTCTTTATTTATGCGACTTAAGTGCGACTCGAGTCCAAGTCGCAGACTCGAGTTTCCATCTCTGGTAACGAACGGTGACAGTAACTCGAGATTGAGCGGGAGGAGCACTGATGCTAATACGCAGTAGTTATTATAGTGTTAGGGGCGGAAAAATCCTGAACACAGAATTGGTGAAAAACTGTTTAACGGTTTAACTATGCAATTCAGTACTACATACTTCAGAGTAGGGCTGTGCAATTAATCGAATTTTGATTTTGATTTCGGGTCTCAGCGATCACAAAAACTATGTAATCGAGAAAAAACGATTATTATTATTATTCTTAATGATGCGCATGCGCACTTTCGTCCCTCCCGAAGCACAAACTCTCTCAGCCTATATTGTCGATGAAACAAGTCGCGTATGTGGTATCTGGTGGCATTTAAAAATCAGCGCGAGTAAAGATGGCGGAAAGAGAGCAGCCACAGAAGTCTTTGGTCAACAGAAAAGGTAGACGCAATTCCGTTGTTTGGGAACATTTTGGATTCGAAGAAGCGGACGTGGATCAAAAACATATTATGTGCAACATTTGCTACGCGGTGGTGTTGGCACCGCTTGGTAACACCACAAATCTTTTTAACCATCTAAAATTTAAACACAGACCGATATATGACCAACTAATAAAAAAGAAACAGAAAGAACAACGAACAACCCCCACAACGTCCTCCGCTACACAGTCATCAATTAAAGACACACTCTTCAGTGCAACTCCTTATCCATCCAGCTCAGAAAGGCACAAAAAAATAACAGATGCCGTTGCACACTTCTTAGCCAAAGACATGTGCCCCATTAGCACGGTTGAGAACGAAGGATTCAAAAAAATGATAAATACTCTGGACAAGCGTTATGCTTTGCCATCTCGACACTATTCACAAGAGTTGCGCTGCCTGCTTTATATGAAAAATGCCGTGCAGAAGTGGCTAATGAAGTGTCAAAAGCAGAGTACTTCGCCACCACAACAGACCTATGGTCTAGCCGCACAATGGAGCCATACATTAGCTTAACAATACACTACATCGACGCCGATTTCAATTTGAATAAGAAATGTCTCCAAACTGCGTTTATTCCTGAAGACCATACCGGGCAAAACATAGCCCATGGACTCAGGGAAGCTATGGCTGCATGGGGTTTAAACGAGGAAAAGCTCACCTGCATCACTACAGACAATGCTGCAAACATAAAGCTGGCAGCTGAGGTAAATGGATGGATGAGGCTTCAGTGTTTCGGGCACAGACTCCAATTGGCCGTAGGCGAGTAGGAATCCTTCATACAGATTATTTGTAATGTGGTGATTTAATTGCATGTCAAGTTATTTTAAAAACAGCAATAACAATACTAGAAATTATAGGCCAAAAAAATATTCCAATATCTGTGTGACTGTCTCTCTCATGCTAACCTTTTACTTTTATTATTATTATTAATATTTTATTATTATTATTATTACTATCACTTGAACTACTCTTTGATGCTTTCTTACTCTGTCTTAACAAATGAGACTTTGATGAGGGTTGCAATGATCATATTGTTGATACTAAATATTATTTATTATAATCTTAGAGAATGCAATGAAAGATCATAGGATCGACCGTGCAATGGGGGTCTGCAAGAAGCTCGTCAGCAGCTTTTCCTATAGTTGGAAAAAAAAGAGGGAACTTGCAGAGGCACAGAGGCAGCTGAAGCTACCTGAACACTCCCTTAAAACAGAATGCCCAACCAGATGGGGCTCAAGGCAGGCCATGATAGACAGAGTCCTTGAACAGCATAAGGCTATTACCCAGGTTCTTTCTAGCGACCGAAAACTCAGACATCTCACCCTCTCTTGGCAGGACATTGATGTACTGGAGGCCATCAATAAGTCTCTTAGCCCTCTTGTTGAATTCACTGACGCACTTTCTGAACAGAAATATATAAGTGTGTCTCTTCTGAAACCAACCCTCCACCTCTTCAGCAATTCAATATTGGAAGTGCAGGAGGACGACACAGACCTTGCCAAAAGCATCAAACAGAAGATAGTAGACTACCTCAATGACAAATACAGCGACCCAGCGACAAGAGAGTTACCTGACATGACCTCTGCCCTGGACCCCAGGTTCAAGCTTAAATATGTCAGTGAAGACAACCGAGGGTCTATTGAAGACAGACTGACAGCAGAGATGAAGAGTGTGATAATAATAATAATAAATGATAATAATGAAAATTTAAGTGGATTAATGTGTTGACAAAATAATTTGAACGTTTAATACCACAACCTCAATTCTTATTTTTCTTATATGTTCCCTCCCAGGAGAATGCCCCTCTTGAGACAGCAGCAATGTCTGCTGATGTTACAGAGGATCCAGCTGCTGCACCAAAGAAAAAGAAGGGCCTGGGCAGCTTTTTCAAGGTCACCACAGACAAAGCTGCAGGACCTCCTCTGCAACAGGACCAGGCCATAGCTCTTGAGCTACAGTCGTACCTGCAGACAGAGACGCTGGATGCTGAGGAAGACCCACTGAAGTGGTGGAGGGAATCTCAGAGGCTCTACCCACGGCTGTCCAACCTGGCAAGGAAATATCTTTGTATTCCGGCCACAAGTTCTTCCTCAGAGAGAGTCTTTAGCACTGGCGGAAATATTGTTTCCTGCCAACGTTCATCACTGAAACCAGATTATGTGAATAGGCTGGTGTTTCTGGCTAAAAACCTTTAAGGTTTAGATGTGTAACCCTATCAGCATTTCGGCCATGTTGGCTTGAAACATGTTTACAAAGTCTGAAGTTATTTTCTGTTACTATTCTAATCTATTAACTTATTTTTTGTTACTGACTGGAATTTAATTGTTGATTATGTTTAAAATGTAGAATGTTGTAAAATGTTTTTTAGAACTTTTCAGTTTAAGGCACATACGTGAGCAAACTTATTTTGGTCTAATTTATTTATTATTTCATCTGATATTTGTATTTTATTTATTACCTGTTTTTAAGAGATTGTGGAAATGCACTACACTGTTGATCTTATTTGCCTTTATTTTTTATGCTATTTATACATTTGAATATATTTTATATTATTTGTTTTAAGGAGAATTCATTGTTTGTTCAATAAATGCAACATATTTCCAAAGTCAATGAGTAATCGTGTAAAATAATCGTGATTTCAATAATGACCAAAATAATCGTGATTATGATTTTTTTCCATAATCGAGCAGCCCTACTTCAGAGTCTTTGTAATGTGTTTCAGCAATACATTTCTAACATTTATAATGTGTTTAGAAACTATTCTCAGAATTCTCTTTAGCTTTAAATAGATAACATCACCTGTGTACCTAATTACTGTTTGTCTGATGAGTGCATTACATTTAAGGAAGAAAAGCGCAAACAAATCCTTAGCAGGTTATGTGCATTTTGGTGGCATAGCGTGTAGGAGTGGAAGGCAACCCCCTAGGCCTACAAAAGTGGTTTAATCCTAATGCTCAGCAGCCAATCACGCTCACCCGTTCAAACTGGTCAAGTGTCTGGGTAGATCAAAATCACGTCTGAGATCACGCGTTCTCGACATGTTGTTTATGCGTAGAATACTTTTTGTTTACGTGTCGTTTACGCGTAGAATATGTAAACAACACGTATTCTATGTGTAAACAACACGTTGCTTGACGCATTAAAATTTGTGCGTTTTTGGCCCTAACGGCCTTCCATATCTTTGCTCACCCTTGCTTAGCTTATGCAGCCTGCACGCTTATATGCACATCTCCTCATCTGCCACGGGTGTAGACGATCGGCACGCGCTACAAGTTGATTGCGGTGCTCGTGCGGTTTCAATGGCGACGCTGAACCCGCACAGGTAGGCTCGCCACAAAGGTTAAATGCTTTCAAACCTACTTTTACATTCTACATTTAACAGTAATCTTTGGTTCTGATATACTACTTTGTGTCTATTTTTTTTTATATATTCCCCACCTCTCCTTGTAATGTTGTTTCAGATAATTAATTCATGTAATATTAAATCATACTAAGATACTGTGTTTGTGTTCTGTTGCAGCTTTACAGCTCATTCAAGCGATCCAGTCTGTTGTTGAGTCTACTTCATCTGTTCCAGCTGCCTGAAAAAAGTAAGATTAAATAGTTAACAAGTCTATCTATCTATCTATTCATTCATTTTTAGTTTTCTAAAACTGACTGTTTGCAATGTGTCTTTTGTGTTTCTGTAATATTCCTTTTAGATAAAATGAATAGAAAATCTGTACCCCAGCCGGCACATGACCGACCTTCAACGTTGAAATATGGTTGAAATAAGGTCAGTTGTTGTTTTAACGTTGAAACAACGTTAATACAACATTTAATGCTGAACGGTTGAAAACCAGCCGGCACATGACCAATCTTCAACGTTGAAATATGGTTGAAATAATGACAGTTGTTGTTTCAACATTGAAACAACGTTGAAAAAATGTTTAATGCTAAATGGTTGAAAAAGGTTACCAAAAACACTTGTAAATCAATGTTGATTTGTTTTTTACAAGAACTGTATGTTGAATCAACTTAATATGTCTTCAACAGCATACAAAATAAATTTCTGCCTTTTAAATTATTATTACTAAATTATTTAAGATCATTATTATTATTTTATTAGCATTTTACAATATTTTGATCGTTAAACCTATTCTAAAATCTAAAGGTATATGTTAAAATATTATCATCATTAACAACAATAAAACTAAATACATTTCACTGCGTTTACCTTATTTCATTGATCATGATTGGTTAGTCTGGCTGTCATCCAGGAAACTGGCCAATGAAACTGTTCGCGCCTTTCTCAGTTTGAAAATATGACCGTTATTATAGTCTTTCTGAGTGAGGCGGCTGACTGTGTGTGTGAGCTGCTGCTCGTTGAGATTGCTCGGTCGGTTCCGAATTATTTTATATTTGCCTGTTAAATTTTTATTTTGAGCGAATTTGAGTCGTGACATGTCAACGGAGAACAAAAACTAGAATGTGAACACAGGAAGGGTCAGGTGTGATCTGCGAGGTCCTGCAAACACACGGACAAAATCAGGTAAGAAAATCGCTATCTTACCTTTCAAAAATAGTAAAGTATAATGTTACCAGAGTTTACAAATGGGTAAATGACATGTAACGTTAACCTGCAGAAGATAAATACCTGTGTCTGTGTGTGTATTTTTGTATTGCTTTATCACAGATGCTAATGTTGTTGTGTGTTGCTAGTAAGCTGTGTTACTTTAATGTCTGTCTTAGAGATTTTTCACATTTTTCTGATGTGAATGCCATGCATTGTGTTATATTTTTAATCGTATAATAGTCTCAAAGATAACATACTCTGTTCATGTTTTCTAAATATCATATAATCGCAAATTTAGACGAATTAAGATGGTTTAAAGCAGTGATTCTCAAAGTGGTATGAGTACCACTAGTGCTACTCAGGCTCCCTCTAGTGGTACGCAGAGGAATCACTAAATTAAATATAAATTAATGTTAATACATTTTAATTTAATCTTTATTTGAGTAAAGTTTTTTTTTTTTTACATTTAAGTATAGTACAGTTTTTATTTAACTTTTGGTACAACACATTTTAATTTAATCATTATTTAAGTTTTGTATTTACCTGTATGTAAGCACTGTGCAGTGTTAATGTTCAAACTGTATTTACAATGTTAAAACAACAATAAATATTCTTATTAGGAATAAAACTGCCTCGTTTTGAACTGTGCAGAGCTGTAGCTGAATAGTTGGGCCTACTCATGCCCTACTACTGTATTTTAATGTTGGTCATTATGGTGGTACTGGGAGAGCCAAATATTTTCTGAGGTGGTACTTGATATAAAAAGTTTGAGAACCACTGTTTTAAAGGAATGGTATAAAACGAAAAACTGCTTTTTAAGAACTTTTCAGTGAACCATTTCTTCTTTCCCCTTGTAGATTCATCAAGGATCCAGCTGTTTATTGGCAATTTGGTAAGGAATTGTTAATCTGCTACATTGCACTGTCACTTCTGGTAGAGATTCATTGACCTTTTGTGAAAGGTTTTGATTTTACTTAGTTTAATAAAAATTTACTTTATTTGATTTTACTTGTTTTACTAAATACACTGTATAGTTAGGATTCTGATTAAAACAGTGCAACTGGGGGCTCTGAAAAAACTGCTTGTGAATAATTTAATATTGCAAACTTTCATCTGAATACATTAAATAGGTGTTTAATGAATAGTGTTGTGCACTTTGTTTCCAACCCCACTGTTATTGAACTTAAAGTGAAAATATTGTATGTGATATGTTTTGCATTCAGTTTTCAGTTAAAGATATTTCACAATATCAAAGTTGATCTTTTATGAGGATTTATTTTTGGTGTTTTTGTTATTTATACATACAGGACAGTACAGAAAGTGCACAAGTGTGAGAGAGAGGAGGACACGGCATCAGAAAGGACCTAGAGCTGGGACTCTTTCAAGGATCACCCAAAGCACAACCACGCTATATGCACAGTGCAGTTGGTTCTAACATTTTATCAGAATTTGAAGAAACATTTCTACTTAAAATATTAAATGCATTTCATTCAAGGCAGCGTTTTTCCTGCGTAAAAAAAATTCCTCTGGCTGTCGACAAAACTCAGACAGTCCTATCCTTTACCACCGACATGGTTTCTGTTGCAGGTTCCATTCTCAAACTGTTCAACACATTTTCACTGCACAAATGTACAAATCCATGAGACACATTAGTAAAACATGTTTTCACAGAAACTATAGATTTCCACCAAAATAAAAGATCAACTGGTTTCAGTCAAAAGAAGTACAAGGGTTTCTCTTGCAAGTGCAGCGTAAAATATGCATGTTATGGTACAAACACTTTGAGTCTTTAAATGTTGTATTTGGATTTTACAGGATTTTAACAATACATCCAAGCACAAACACTGCAAGCTAAAGTTTGGGATTATTTTCATCTGTTTTATACTGTATGTTTCCAAAATAAAACTGCTGTTTTACCATTTTCAGTGTGTGGTAGTTTATTGAAGTTGATTGTAAAGCCATTGCTGCCAGTCATTTGATTTTTAAACTTTATGTATGTGTACAGTGTTGATCTAAATGCAAACTAGGTTCTAATTGAACGTACAGTTGTGTATTCACTCATGTTGAAAGTACGACGGTGAAACAACGTCGTGTTATCAACGTTGATTCAATTTGCAAAATCAACACGTAATTCAACGTTAATCCAACGTCTACAGAACGACCTTAATTCACCAATACTGAAGGTAAAACGGTGAAACAACGTCACAATATCAACGTTGATCCAATTTGCAAAATCGAAACATAATCCAACGTTGATTCAACCATGGTACCTGACGTTGATTCACCGGTGAATCAACGTTGAAATGCCGGCTGGGACCCTTCTCCAGCTCCACCTTAAGACAGAGGACCTGTATAGACTTTCAGATGGCGACAGAAAGTAACTCTGTAGATGTCAGTAGAGAGTTTTTTGAAGAAAGTACAAATAGTCCAACTTTTTCAGACATTGCAACTGGAATAGCCTATAATGAGGACGAAGGTGTCCGTTTGCAAAGGTCCATGCCAGCTGTGGACATTATCTGTTTGGCATTAGCAGTTATTTAGAAGGCATTGTCAACATCAATTGCACTTGAGATGAAGTCATCCACATAAAGTGATTCCTTTATTATCTTCACCACCTCAGGATGTTAGGTTTCATATTTCTTCAAATGTTTTCTCACAGTAGCTGCGAGGAGAAATGGGCTGGGGGAGACTCCGAACACCACCCTCGTCATCCGTAGCACACGCAGCATCTCACCTCTGTCTTCATGGAGCGGTGCAGCTAGCCACAGGAATCGCACCGCATCTCTGTCTTTCTCAGCAAGACAGGTCAGCAAGAAAGCCTTTTTGATATCTGCTGTAAATGCAATCGCATGCAGTCTGAATTTTATTAAAATACTGAGCAGATCTGGATTCAGGTTAGGACCAGCAAGTAGACAGCCATTAAGTGAAGGAGAGCCTGTGTCATGTGATGAGGCATCAAACACTACTCTGAGCTTAGTTGTTACCTTGTCTTCATGGAGAACAGCATGATTAGGCATGTAGTACTTCACAGTGGTCAGAGATGACTCCTCCTCCACCACATCTTTGACAATGCCCTGCTCAAGGTAATCATTCACAGCTTCATCTGACTGCAACCTCTTCTTAAGGTCTTTGAATCTTTTCTTTGCAATTCTGTAGTTATCTGGGAGTTCTGGCTTGTCAGGTCGCCATGGCAGCTCAAATTCATATTGTCCATCTTTGTACTGAGTTGTCTTTTCAAACTTGTGAAGAGCCTCCTCTTCCTCAGGACTGTCTTTCTGCTTCATGGTGATACCTAGAGACTCAACTTCTCAGCTTCTTTATGTATTTATACACACACACACAGTGGTTATGTGTATCTTTTTAAAAACTGGTAGCTCCAATGAGATCTATTGACATTTGTATGGAAATCTGCTTGTGTATTACAGGTGCTGTAAGAAAGAATCACCTCTCCCGAGTAGCCACCGGCAATGAAATTCTCAAACATGCCATTTGGTGGTTCAACTTAGCAGCAGATAGGGGAAGCTCAAGGTGCCATCCGACTGTCAACACCCAGGAGTAAATTTGATGTCCTTTTTTTAGTTAATGAAATGTTTTTATGTGAAATAAAATGATTTTCTTGAAGTTTCTTGCATTTCATGTTTCTTTAATATCTATTCAATGTATTTATAGTCTGTAAATACCTAATTTGAACTATCAATCAAATAGGATATCCATTTTACAGAAGTTGATATGATTCTTTAGAGTTTTAATGAAAAGTCTATAACATACTTTCAATGGTAATGTAAAAAACACCTTCTTTACCCTGTCAAAATCAGCTCTGTTTTCAGCACACTGTTCTAGTCCATGTTGCTTTAAATGCTAGTGAGCTCTGCTGACTCCGCCCCTCTCTTCCGTGGAGTGACGAGCAGACCATAGATATGTGTAGATCCCTATTCGACCGCTCCAGATACGTTGACGCGTCAGCCATCTCGCATTCACCATAATAATCAATTCAAAGATATACAAGCGTATAACTTGCGGTTGTAGACGCACACAGTCAATGCGCTCAAAGATTTGCAGACCGTTCCAAAAATGGTGGATGGCTTACCTATCGCGGCCCACAGAAACAGTCGATAATGAGGCATCTAGGTATATATATCTATGGAGCATACTAAACTTCAGCCACAAAACTGGCTAACTAGCTCATGATTAGGAAAGGCGATTTGCAAAGATTCATAAAAACCCTTATACTCTCTTCTGTAGATAAAGCTGGATCAAGAATGATTCAGGCAAACATAGACGCATTTATGTAGGCTAGATCGGGGAAACGGCGCATTCCCATCAAAATGAAAGTAACGTTAATCCTCTGCTTCTTCAGCGGTTCAGATGTCGTGAGTAAATGACGAGTGCTATATTCATTATTACATCCAACAACTAAACACCTCAATCGCTTAATTGGAGACATCTTGTTTTCCCCTGCACCGGAGGTGGACAGCTCTCAGCTCACTCAGGGCGGGTCTAAGGTAAGACGGCCTTGTCAATCAACTATCGTGGGAGGGGCCTGTGCAGAACTATGTTATTCTGACAGGAACCTCAGAACAGCTTGATTTGATAAAGGGGATTTTAAAATAGGGATTTAAAAAAAAAACACAGGGTGGATTTTTATCATTATAGGATGGATGTGTACACACACTTACAACACACATTTATGTTCAAACAACTTGAAAAGTGAATTTTGCATCAGATGACCCCAGTGTACTGGATCTAGTCCAGATCCGCAAACCTTCTCTGTCCCGGATCCGATGCGCTGTGCAAGTGGACGCCGATACGGACCCATTTCAGTCCCACAAACTCTGGAACTGATCCGCTCCAGAGTCATTTTGCTATCTGGGATATAGCCTACCACAGAGTGCAGAGATCTGTAGAACAAGTAGAAAAAAAAAAGAAAAATGCAAACACTAGCTATAAAGAAGTCTATGCTATTTCATTGAGTATTGTAGTTAAATTTAAGTCATGCTGCTAACAACATTCATAAGAACACTAGAAAAAGTTATCATCTATATATATATAATGAAAACTCTAACAGTAATCTGTACTGTTGCATGAATAAACAACTAATAAAATTATACACCCCTAACCTATAGTAATGGTGCAATATCATATAATTTAACAATGCTCATTCATTCAAAACAGAGAAAACATCTTTCACAAACATCTACATGTCTGTCTCTTTTAAAGTGTTTAGCAGACATGTTCACAAGTCTCTGAGGTCCAAGTCCAAGTCAAGTCTCAAGTCTCTGAGGTCAAGTCCAAGTCAAGTCTCAAGTCTCTGAGGTCAAGTCTAAGTCAAGTCTCAAGTCTTTAAAGCGGAGTCCAAGTCAAGTCTTTGAGGTGAAGTCCAAGTCACGTCTCAAGTCTTTAAAGCGGAGTCCAAGTCACGTCTCAAGTCTTTATTCTATTTATTAGCAACAGTTCTTTCAGCTAGTTATTGAGGCTAAATCAGTTTTGAAATACTGATTTCATGATATGATTCTCAACAAAAAAAACTTTAACAAAATTTAAGACAAAGAAATGAAAAGGTGTCCATTTATTAATTGTCAGATAAAATGCTGCACATTTCTTTGTAAAATTGAAATATGTCAAACAACAAAACTAAATTTTAAAACAAACCCCAATTAATCAAATTAATTACGCAAATGAAATAAGTCTCATATAAACAAACTAAGGCTTTGCCTGTGCTCTTTTTCAGTTTAAAATTAGAGGCATTAACCACTGTATTTTAAACACAATCCAAACAAAGAGGCTGCATACATCCAGCATGAGGAGTTTTTCATCTAAATTGGATTGTATAATTTCGAAAACAAAATGGTCTGACTTTAGTTTTGTGAAACTATTCTACATAAAACAAACAAGCAGACAGAGAAGACAGGCTGAATTAATGCAGATTCACTCTCTGCCAGCGGGTGGCGCTTGAACATCAATTAAACATTGTTTCCTTGGTTGCCGCTGTAAACAAAGCAGAGCTGAGGTTATGAACACTACTTTAATATGCATTACACAGGCAAGATGAAAAGAAAATACCATTTAAACTTTTAAGAGCCAGTTTCCCTCAGAGATACATTCATATAAACTCCCATACCAAATGACTCGTTTTTTACGAGTCTCACGAGTCACGAGTCCAAGTCAAGTCTCGAGTCAGCTGTTCACGAGTCCAAGTCAAGTCCCAAGTCTTTATTTATGCGACTTAAGTGCGACTCAAGTCCAAGTCGCAGACTCGAGTTTCCATCTCTGGTGTTTAGTGTATATAATGAGTTGTATTTGTAGGGGTTATTATAGACAATTGTTAACCCCACCCCAGACCTCACAAATTTTCAAACCCTAGCTATGGCCATGCTGCATGATGCCAAATAATGTATTTCAACATACACCTTAGTTTCTATGCAAAAAATTTGAGAAGATGCTTTTTCAGTGGACTTTAATTTGCTTTGCCTGAGAAAGCACTGTCAATTTGATTCGTATCAAACACAATGTGATTTTCGGCAATTGAGATCTGGCAGCAACAGTGCATTTTCCCGCTAAGACGAGCACTTCGCTTACAGCTTACCGCTCGCATTAAATCATCCGCATTCCAGCAAACCACTAAGAACGCGCTACAATCCTGACGAGTCATAGCAACAGAGCGGAGGTGAGAAAGCTGCGGAGAATCCGCTTACCCGGAAGCTTCAGTAACTGACATAGATTTAAAGAAAATCACTGCCGTTTGGCAAATAAATAATTTTACATACTTATTCCCAACTTTTCATTATATGAGCTTTAACTTACATCTTATGTTATCGGATGCCCATTTTCCACAAGTTGATATGATTATTTAGGGTCTTAATGAAAAGTCTATAACATACTTTGGTTAAAATTTCTCAGTGGTAGTGTAAAAAACACTTTTTACCCTGTCAAAATCAGCTCTGTTTTCATCAAGCAGTTTTTTTGTCCATTTTGCTTTAAATGCTAATGACCCTGCTGACCCCGCCCCTCTCTTCTGTGGGGTGACCAGCAGTACTGTTTACTTTAGCCTTGAAACTGGCTAACTAGCACATTATTAGGAAAGGCGATTTGCAAAGATTCATAAAAAACCCTTATACTCACTTCTTCTGTAGATGAAGCTGATCACGAATGATTTGCACGAACAAAAAGGCATTTATGTAGATCGGCGCATTCCCTTCAAAACGAAAGTAACGTTAATCCTCTGCGTCTTCAGCGGCTCAGATGTCAGGAGTAAATGACGACTGCTATGTTCATTATTACATCCAACAACAAAACATCTCAATCGCTTAACCGGAGACATTCTCACAGCTCACTCAGGACGGGTCTAAGGTAAGATGGCCTTGTCAATCAACTATCGTGGGAGCGGTCTGTACAGAACTACGTCATTCTGACAGGAATCTCAGAACAGCCTGATTTGAGTTAGGGGATTTAAAAATAGGAATAAAAAAAAAAAACACTGGGTGGATTTTTATCATTATAGGATGGATGTGTACACACACTACACACACATTTATGTTCAAACAACTTGTAAAGTGAATTTTGCATCCGATGACCCCTTTAAATGACAAGGATTTAATTTATAAATAACAAGGATTTAATTTATAAACAAATTAGTTAGACAGTCCGCGAATTCACTCTAGCAAATGGCCTGGATATGCGGAGCATTCGCAGCTTATATGGACGGAATGCCACTGCTGTACACTGGACTATTTGTTCTTTCACTATATAGATTGTCTTTTCCCTGTATTACCTCAGTTTCCCAGGGCCTCCCTTCTCTCCCAGATTTTGCACAAGTATGCGGTCACCAGGCTGAAGAATCAATCTTGCCTCCATCATTCGCTCAGCCTATTTCTCTACATATCCTCTTGGATCCTTATTTCCCTCACTAGGTGTTACATTGTAAGTGTGAACAATTTCCGTTAGGTCTTCCCTCCATCTTTCTTTTTCCTTTTCTTCAAGTGTTCTCAGCATCTGTAGTAATGTTCTTTTGAACCTTTCAACAGGGCTGCTCTGTGGATGATACGAAGAAGTACAGCTCACTCCAGAAAGCTGCTGCAAAGTCTTAAAGAGTTTGTTTGCGAGTTCTCGTCCTTGGTCATGATGCAATTTGGCTGGAAATTCAAATCGAGGAATAAAGTCATAAAAAAAAAATCAGCTGCCGTCTTTCCTGACTTATTTTTGGTTGCATAAGCTTGAGCAAACCTTGTAAAATGATCTATGTTTACAAGAATGTACTCATACCCTCCTCTGCTGTGTTCCAGGTATAAGTAATCAATAGATACAAGCTCAAAGGGTGAACTGGTGGTTATGCTGCCCACTGGAGCTCTTGTGTGTACGGCTGGCTTTTTGCTGTTTTATACATGGACATTGTCGTGTAACGTTTCAATGTTTCTTTTCATGAATGGCCAATAGAACTTGTCTCTGGCAAGGCAAAGAACTCTTTCTTTGCCAACATGGCCCATGTTGTCATGTAGTTGCTTGAGAACAGTTTGTTTATACAGGTGCATCTCAATAAATTAGAATGTCATGGAAAAGTTCATTTATTTCAGTAATTCAACTCAAAATGTGAAACTCGTGTATTAAATAAATTCAATGCACACAGACTGAAGTAGTTTAAGTCTTTGGTTCTTTTAATTGTGATGATTTAGGCTCACATTTAACACAAACCCACCAATTCACTATCTCAACAAATTAGAATACTTCATAAGATCAATAAAAAAACATTTTTAGTGAATTGTTGGCCTTCTGGAAAGTATGTTCATTTACTGTATATGTACTCAATACTTGGTAGGGGCTCCTTTTGCTTTAATTACTGCCTCAATTCGGCGTGGCATGGAGGTGATCAGTTTGTGGCACTGCTGAGGTGGTATGGAAGCCCAGGATTCTTTGACAGTGGCCTTCAGCTCATCTGTATTGTTGGGTCTGGTGTCTCTCATCTTCCTCTTGACAATACCCCATAGATTCTCTATGGGGTTCAGGTCAGGCGAGTTTGCTGGCCAATCAAGCACAGTAACACCATGGTCATTTAACCAGCTTTTGGTACCTTTGGCAGTGTGGCAGCAGGTGCCAAGTCCTGCTGGAAAATGAAATCAGCATCTCCATAAAGCTTGTCAGCAGAAGGAAGCATGAAGTGCTCTAAAATTTCCTGGTAGATGGCTGTGTTGACTGTGGACTCAGAAAACACAGTGGACCAACACCAGCAGATGACATGGCAGCCCAAATCATCACTGACTGTGGAAACTTCACACTGGACTTCAAGCAACATGGATTCTGTGCCTCTCCACTCTTCCTCCAGACTCTGGGACCTTGATTTCCAAATGAAATGCAAAATTTACTTTCATCTGAAAAGAGGACTTTGGACCACTGAGTTCTTTTTCTCCACAGCCCAGGTAAGACGCTTCTGACGTTGTCTCTGGTTCTGAAGTGGCTTGGTAGCCCTTTTCCTGAAGACGTCTGAGCGTGGTGACTCTTGATGCACTGACTCCAGCTTCAGTCCACTCCTTGTGAAGCTCTCACAAGTGTTTGAATCAGCTTTGCTTGACAGTATTCTCAAGCTTGCGGTCATCCCTGTTGCTTGTGCACCTTTTCCTACCCAAATGCTTCCTTCCAGTCAACTTTGCATTCAATATGCTTTGATACAGCACTCTGTAAACAGCCACACCTTTCAGTAATGACCCTCTGTGACTTACCCTCTTTGTTGAGGGCATGAATGTTCATCTTCTGGATCATCTTCTCCATTATTGTGGTTTCAAAGAACAAGAGATACCCGGAATTTATACTGTAGGGATGGTCATTAATTGAAACTCAAATGTAAATATTCTAATATTTTGAGATACTGATTTTTGACTTTCATGAGCTGTAAGCTCTAATCATCAAAATTAAAACAAAAAAACTTTTGAAATGTTTTACTTTACATGCAATGAATCTAAAATATATGAAAGTTTAACTTTTTGAAATAACTTACAAGAAAAAATGAACTTTTTCACGACATTCTAATTCATTGAGATGCACCTGTACTGGTTAGCCAGAATGAATTGACATCTTTGCTCGGTTTTACAAAATAGGAGTCCTCCTTCCATGCACAGCTTTATCCATTCATGCATAAGCTTTTTGACAGCTCTTCTAGCTCCACTTCTTGTATCACTGGTAAGTACAGCTTTAGATTCCTTCAGTTTGATAATCTCTGCAATATCTAAATCTTTTCTTTGTGTTTCCCTCAATTCATCAGGATTTATCTCTTCTAGGAACCCATGGAAACCACATTTAGGGATATCTTTCTGTGACAGGTTGAGAACTGCAAGCCAAGCTACATCTTGTTGCTCAGCAGCCCTACTGCCTTCCCAGGTTGCCTTGACTGTTTCACTGGACAGTTCTTCTGTGCACTCTGTGATATACTGATCTATACTTAGTGGGAATCTTGAGAGAGTGTCAGTGTCAATATTCACCTTCCCAGGTCGATACTTGATATTAAATCTGAAATCTATCCATCTGTTCTCAAACCCATCTGTTGTTTTGGCTGTTCTGCTCTGCTGCGGAATGAGAATCTGTCTTTCTCCAGGTACGCATTTGATGTATTTTGTTTGCTTATAGGCCGTGGATGTAGTGCGAGTCACTATGTTTTATTTCAGTTAATGATTTGTGTGAGGGTGGCAGCTGTTGTGTACATAGGCTGAGAGTCTAAATATTCAGATATATCCAGGTTCCCTCAGCTGTTGTTGATCATTTATTACTGAAGAGTCTTCCCTTTAATCTAGGCCGTAGCCCCATGATGGTTTGTAAGTGACTTATGTTGATGCAAGTCTTTCTTAGAACTTGTGTTATATTCTCAAACTATTGCAACTTTTATATTGTCCTAATAAAGGATTTTGTATTTTTTGAGTGACATCCGCGTGTCACATCCTCCATATCTCGCTTCCCACTGGGTTGGGAACTTGTAAAAAAGTCTCATGGGTAAAATCTTTGGGTGAGATTCCCAAGGCGGCGTAGTCAGTAATTGTACTTTGGCCCCTGGATTGGGGCCAAAATTATTGGTCAATTTTACTCAGCTGCATAGGGCTCGGCTACATCAGCACTACTGACTTCAACACTGGCTGGTTCGACTGTTTGGTCCATCTCAACAATTTTTACAATCGGCTGTATGCTTCCAAGTGCTGTTTGTCGAGGCAAGGTGATATCATATCTGGTGTAATTTCCTACTGGAACTTGTATGATTGGCCTCAGGGGCGGACTGGGACAAAATTTTAGGCCGGGAAATCTCACACGCATCCAGGCCATCCCATACACCCACAACAAATTTTGAAACCACAGACAACAATATTTTTTGTATGGCCATCATCATCATCATCACAATAAAAAAGTTTAAATCCCTAGGCTGGGGCCGCGCAAAATAATTAAAGGTTATCTCTTGAACTTCCATTTTCCTTTTTAGTCTCTTAATTTTTCCCTGACATCTCTCTGTCTCTCATGTGGGGTTTTTTCTTGTACCTGTCACGTTTTCATCAACACGTCTCCGCCTTGTTGCAAAACAACCACCTCATTGTAATTTGTTTGCACATAGTATACATTTTAGAAAAATGTAAGTATTACATTAGGACCACCATGTGTTATAGTTTTATCTTTCCTAAATTTCAAAATTAGTACAATAATAGCTACATCATACCTTTATAGAAAAATCATAATACTTAACATGTTTTTGCATCATCATGAGTTTTGTCCTAAGGAAAATTAGCCATGGTTTTATTAGGCCTATGGTAAAAGTACAGTAACCATGGTTTTTTTATGGGATCATTTTCCCGCCAAAAGTATTGCAGTCACAGATAAAAAAATAACAAGCGTGAAAACAAAATTTAAAAACGCAAGTAAAAATATATTGCACAAGATTTAAAAATTAAAGCAAAGTTTTCAGAATAGCAAGCAATGGTCACGAATCGAAAAATAATAGCGTAAATAAAAAAATGAATAAGCATTTTTAAAACAATAAGCATGAATCAAAACTTTAAACACATTTAAAATCATATTCACAAAATTGAAATATTAATGCAAAATTATCTGACTTTCGACAAAATATGTTTTCCTTGGTTATATTTCTCAGTTTTTTCGCTCTCATAAATTTTCTGCTCAATTTTTATTTTTTGTATGCTTATGCTGTTTTTCCCTTCGCGCTTGTTTCCATGTTCTGCGCTTGCTTTCCCAAATGTTGCGGTTAGAGTTTCATGTAAATCAGTGCGGGCTCAAGCGTCTTCATTGGTCCACTAGTTCTCGATTGACAGCTCCTCCTCAGCCAATCAGTCGAAGAGGGGCGGTGATGTCACTCCAGTGCGCCTCATTAGCTGCCGATGCTCAGTGTTCTGTTCACTTGTACAGGTGAAAATGGATTACTGTCAGCTGGGAAACATATTTCCGTACAGGACACTGTTATATGTGTCTGTCTGTCACTGCTGTACGCCTGCCTGGCGATCCGTTAACGTTAAATGAGCCGTCCTAGTGACTCGTCGTGTTATATTCACCTGTATTTATTAGGGATGTGCGGGTCTTCGACTATGCAACGGTACAGCTCCTACTAGTCGACACTGAAAACAATAGTCGACTACACGAGAGAAAAAAAAAGATGATTTTATCATTCAAATTACCACATTTTAACGTTAATTTAAAACATTTTAAAGAACAGTTAAAATAAAACTTTTGAAAAATAATTCATATCAAAATATTTAAATATATAAATATTTTTAAAAGCGTATCTGGGCGGAAACTATAATTTTACCTCACATGCGTTTTCTTTGTGTCAGTTGCGCAAGCTCCACGTGAAAGACCAGCAAGGTGTGGGATTATTTTGAATTAGAAGGAAATGGAAACGTTTTTTGTAAACTGTGTAATGTCAGATTGGCTTACAAAATTTTGGAGCTATGAGTAATCATATTCAATCATATGTTGCGTTAGCTTGGAGGCTAGCCAAAGCCAAATTCAATCATGTCATACACTACAACCTGCCGCTGCGGTCCGCGCTGTCTATTCCTCTAAACCATGTTCTCAACCTTTTTTATCCACCGGGCCGCACTATGGTCCAAGTGGAAGTTCACGGGCCGCACCGTCATTTCATATTATGTCAACAATTCAAACCAACCAGATTTATAATATTATTTATAGCCTAAATATTATGATATCTAAACGATTACATTTATGAAATAAATAAATAATTCTACTCACCATTAATAAAACACCTGACGCTGTCGGGAGCTGACCAATTTTGTGAAATTCTGTTCGAAAGGAGTAACAGCACAATGAAGTTGTGATTGTAAGTTTCAGTCTGTAAGACGCGCGCGGAAGCGTGACTTGACGCGCGACACTGCAGAAAGTGTGGTTCACAAATTAGAGTTTGGAAAGCATGAATTTAATAATCTGAGGTTCTCTCAGAGAGTTTTGCCACATTTCTGTAATTAAGGATGATTGCTCGTAGTAGCCTATGTGTTTCTTTTTACCGAACATCTTCATGAGTGGGGGGGCAAACCGAGGTCAGCACTCTCTTCTCTGCTAGATGATCTATTCTTGTTTGATGCGTTCCTTCGCTGCTTCCTTCATTTTCCACATTTCGTTTTCTCCCTTAACAAATTTGTCCTCTGATGCTCAGTTTTACAGAACTAATGGCTGCTGATGACTATTTGAATTGAATTCTGCCAAAGTGCGCGCTTTTAAGGTTAAATGGTAACATTAATTACGTGAGTACATTGATTTGCTCATGTCTGAAAATAATATATTAAAAACAAAATTATTTTACATAAAAAAATTATAGCTTATATTTATTTAGTAATTTTTTTAATTAATGTAAAACCTAAAATGAATTGTAAAACTGAAAGTTATTTTTTAATTGTGTTCAAACTAATTCAGCACAGCATGGTGGGCCGCATTTGGATTCGTGACGGGCCGCGGGTTGAGAACCACTGAACGAAGACCCACTTCGGTGGTGGTGCGGGATTTCCGCTCTTTTCAAACTGTCTGCTCTTGTAGTTATCTCTCTGTGTGCCTTCTGTTGCCGAGCAGGAGGAACTGAAGTTCCTCCTGCTTTTTTTTTTTTTTTTTTTTCTTGTAGTCCCGTCTTTCTCCAGACCACGTTAACAAAATTCACTGAAAATGCGCACGGGATAAGTAAAACGACATGGTTTTGTAGACAATATAGCCAACTGGTACATTTTTAAAAGCCATTTTAATGCTATTCCATAAAATTTCCTATTGTTTTTTACATGTTGGCTAACGTTATATGAAAATGAAGAACTCAGTTATGATTGTTTTCCATTTCTGCATTCTCCAGCCGTCTGAATAAATGTACGCACTGGTTTATGAAGAGTGTATGCTCTTCCTTTTTTTCTGTACGACCGCCTAAAATTAATTGATGATAACGCGAGGCAAGCTACGGCATAATCGTGAACTATTTTTAGCAGAATTCATTGAGGGATTTGACAGTGATTCAAAGATTAAGTATTTCAACTTATGCTGTTAATGACAAGCACTTTTTTGTGTGCCATTTTTGGGGGGTTTCTAGCTTTTAGACTAGTCGACTAGTCGATACAAAACTTCCGTTTAAACGACTGTCAAATTAGTCGTAGCGCACATCCCTAGTATTTATTCACCTACCACATCGCGAAAGGGAGCAGCCACAATATGCACCGGCCTCGTGAAGTCACCGTTATATGTGTCTTGCTCGCCCATACCTGACTAATAATAAGTCTTATGGTTATTACTGTTAGGAGAGGATAATATGAGTAAGAGTAATACATCCCAGTCACAATTGTTTAGTTTGCTGTATATTGCTCATGTGGGCAATATTTAGCTTTTTTTTTTGTCATGTATTGTTTTTTGTAAACAGCTATTTGCAGCGTTTTCTTTCATGTACAGTATGTAATTGATAAGGTTGATGGTTTTGTAAGATTTATCACATTTTGTGTTACTCTGAGATTAGAAAATGACATACAATGCAATATCACATCAGGAAGAGTGTGTCCCCCGAATATCAGCTCCATTGAAAATCTTTATTGAACTGTAGTATAAAATCAATATAAGAAAGAAAAAAAATTTGTGAGTTTAATATTGTAACTATTTTCTCATTTTGCTCTATTTTGACAAAGCCACAGCAGAACAGCACCTACAAGCAACACACAGCAGCCTTTCATATTGAATGATTCACTTTATTCCTCACTGAATGAATCTGCCGTTTGAATGAATGATTTAATGTCTTACTCTAAAGATCCTTGCCGCCACCTGCTGGCTGTTTTACTTTCATATTGTTGCTGTATTGTAACTTTATATATTTAAAACATTAATATGATAGTGTTATGCAATTATATATGTAACTTGTTGCATATTGTGTTTATGTAAATAAACACAATATACAAATGAATCTTATGCAAATGAATCATTGTGTATATCAAATCCACCTGGCATCTGTAACTGTCTCCTCTGTAACACTATCGCTTTCATTGATCAGTAGTCAAATCTAGCCTAGTCAATGCAAAAACATTACATTCATTAATTCATAATTAATTTACCAATTTACTCATTTAACGTTAACGGATCGCCAGGCAGGCGTACAGCAGTGACAGACAGATACATATAACAGTGTCCTGTACGGAAATATGTTTCCCAGCTGACAGTAATCCATTTTCACCTGTACAAGTGAACAGAACACTGAGCATCGGCAGCTAATGAGGCACACTGGAGTGACGTCACCGCCCCTCTTCGACTGATTGGCTGAGGAGGAGCTGTCAATCGAAAACTAGTGGACCAATGAAGACGCTTGAGCCCGCACTGATTTACATGAAACTCTAACCGCAACATTTGGGAAAGCAAGCGCAGAACATGGAAACAAGCGCGAAGGGAAAAACAGCATAAGCATACAAAAAATAAAAATATGAGCAGAAAATTTATGAGAGCAGAAAAAACTGAGAAATATAACCAAGGAAAACATGATTTTGTGCTAAAGTCAGATAATTTTGCATTAATATTTCAATTTTGTGCAATATGATTTTAAATGTGTTTAAAGTTTTGATTCATGCTTATTAGTTTTAAAAATGCGTTATTCATTTTTTTATTTACGCTTATTATTTTTCGATTCGTGACCATTGCTTGCTATTCTGAAAACTTTGCTTTAATTTTTAAATTTTGTGCAACATATTTTTACTTGCGTTTTTAAATTTTGTTTTCACGCTTGTTATTTTTTTATCCGTGGCTGCAATACTTTTGGCGGGAAAATGATCCCATATTTTTTGGCAGATTGATTATATTTGTAACCAGAGTTTTACTACAAATACCATGGTGAAACTATATAGTGTAGCAAAACCATTGTTAATTTGTGGTTACCATGGTTTAACTATATAGTAACCATGGTTTTTGGTTTTATTTTTAGTGAAACCACGGTTAATTTTCGTAAGGGTTGTGTTGTTGTCTGCCTTAGCTCCCTCTAAACCTGTTATAAAACGATGTGAATATTTGTCTGCTAAATTCTTATTTCTTACTCTTTACAACAGTAATTATGTCCTTTTGTTAATTTTGCAGCAATTGACTGCCACTGCAAACATTTGCTAGCAGTTTAATGCTTAACTAAGTAAACTAAGACAAAACTACAATAGTCTGTCTATTTACAGATGTAACTGACCTGGGGTCCGTTCTTTGTACATCGCTAACTCAGCTGGATTTGATGGTTGACGATTTTGCTTGATCTTGGATCATTTGGTTCTTCGAAGCTCATCCTAGACTTGCTGTCATAGCAACAGGTCCGTAAGCTTAAACCTGCTCGGGAGCAGGTTTATTTCATGTAAACAGATTTAGATCGCATCTTTTTAAGCAGAATTGATACTTAAAATAGGTCCCAGTAACCGCTACTTTATTACAAGAGTACACTACTGGTCCAGGGACAATAATTTAAAATAATAATAATTTAAAAATGTATTTGAAAATAAGATAACAATGTTGTGTAGTCTATAATACTAGACACAGACAGTTTTACTACTTGAAAGATTTATTAGTGATGAAATAATTACTTTATAATTGTATTGGAGTCTTACACACATGCTATAGAGTTAATCTGAGCTGTGCATTATGTAAAATCATGTAAAAACAATTACAAATAAATTAAAAACAGTGCACATTTCATTTATCTTTAACATAGTTTTGTTCATTTGGCTGTTTCTTTATAAAGGTCCAGAAATTTGTCAACTTTTTCGTCAGGTGTCTTTTTTTAATGATATGATGCCATTACGTTGCTGTCTTGCTGCCAGCCAATCGCTGCATTGCTGATCGTGGTTTCGAGCATCGATACATCTGCCCTTTTCGGGGAACACGAGAACGCGCAGTAATCTTAGACAATTTAATCCAGATATTTTAATCTAATACGCAAATTCGTTTGAAGAACCAAATTAGCCAGATATCAGTTATCACGATTAGAAGATTTGGAATCTTTCAAATCATCTCAGATGTATTAAGCGACGTACGAAGAACTGGCCCCTGCACTTGCCTCTCTGCTCCACCTGGGCGCTTCTACTCCATTCTGGAGTCTCGCATCCTTTTGTCGGACGCGCAGAGCGAATCGCGTTGCCAGCCAAGAAGACGAGCCGATTCATGATTTATTGGAGTTTTATTATTGAATGGCGAATTTGGAAATAATCACTTTAGTACATTCGGCAGGCAACAACAACATAATTTTTTTTTTTTTTTTTTTTTAACTGTAGGGCAGCGGGCCAAATTGGCTGCCAGGCCACCGGGAATTCTCCCGGTTCTCCCGATGGCCAGTCCGCCCCTGATTGGCCTTATTGTCCTGCAGACTTCCAACAGGCCATCACCCAAATCAAGATGATCCAACTTCGGTTTCTCTTGATTGAATTAAAACAGAAGAAATGAGTCTGACAGGTCAAAATCTTCTGGTACTTTACATTTAACTTGTGCCAGTTGTCCTGCCAGAATGAGAATATCCTGTATTCCTACTCTGACAGGTTTGTACAGTAGATTAGATGACTTTTGGGTCTGTATGAAACTCACAATTGCTCTTGCATAGCATTTTCTATTTCCATTGCCCCACTAAGCAATGTCATAATAGTAGACAGGACTATTTTTCCACTTGTCTGTCAACCAGTAAATATGCTTCTTATTTTGTGCAGTGGACCATGGTGACTAGCTTTCGCACTGTTGGTGAAGTGCAGGAAGGAGGAGGACCTGTGAAAAACAGTGACCCAAAAAATGGGGTCTGCAGTAACGGGTCAGTGCTCTAGTAATTTTTAGGTAATCACAGCCATGCTGATATAGAGCGATATCACATGCAGGGGTGCAAACTCGTCAGGGGTGAAAAAGGTGACAAACTAAACTCCAACCCCCCCGTGAGGTACCCTGCGAGGGGTGGGAATCGCAGGGTACCTCACGATACAATATAATCACGATACAGCGATTCTGCGATAATCGATATATTGCTAGACAATCATATAATGATACATCCCGATATATGTCTAACTATGAAAACAAAATGCCTGTGAAAAGGTTAAGTGCAAGTTTTCTTTCTTTATTCAAGTCCAAACAGTTAGAAGACAGCAAAAAAAAGTACTGTAAATCAATTTTAACACGTTAAGTAAATTAATAATTTTATTGATTAATTTATATATTTTTTGTTTGTAGTTTATTTAGAATATATTTAGCTATCACACAAAATAACTTGAGATTCACTTGCGAGTGCAGTTAAACAGTTTATTAGGAACAAATCAAAGCTGTCTTTCAAAGCTGACTTTTTAACATCATTATTCCAGTCACATGATCCTTCAGAAATCATTCTAATATACTGATTTGCTGCTCAAAAAACATTTATTATTATTCTGTTGAAAAGAGCTGAGAAGGTTTTTTTTTTTTTCTTTGATGAATAGAAAGTTCAGAAGAACAGCATAGTTTGTAACATGATAAATGTCTTTATCATCACTTTTGTGCCAAAAAGTTTATTTCTATATGCTGACTACAAGCTTTTGAATGATATAGTGTATATTGTTACACTTGGAGTAAGACTGAAGTAATGAAGAAGAGAATTATTTACAAAAACATTACAAAACCTGGCATTTTCATAGTGTATATTGTTTATGTGCTCTGAAGGAAACAAACAAATAAACAAACACACATTTTGAAATTCTGGGTTATTTCTCTCAGCAGATCTTCTTCCAGAAACAGAAAGTAGCCGGGATGAACTTGTTTGTTTACGCGGAGGCGATGTGGGCATTTACATTCGCGCGCCTCACGTGGATGTTTGAATCTGAAAGGCGCGAACGGCGCGTGGGCGGGACCGTATTAGATATAATGAGTTGAGACGGGAAAACTGGACATCGCGTCGGTTTCATACGGATTACTTTAACATAGAATATTTGTTTTGGACGTAACTTACTTCATTTAAAAGTAGACATTCTAAGCTTTCTATACATATATTTCTCATGTATTTGAGGCGAGTATTCGCGGAGATTCAGGTTGTTTTATTTACGTGTCTGTGAAGAAAGGTGACAGAGACAGAGCCGGCAGAGAACGCACCCCGTTTATTTTATTAATTTTAGAAAAGCACATTATTTCGTTGTTATTATGACTATACAGAAATAAAAGGAGACCCTTTGCAGTTTCAAATGATACCTTATTCTTATCTGTACAATCAAAACTGACAAGAGTATTTTTAGTTCTTTTCGCGGTCATAAAGAAAATACGAGACAGCCTGCACCGGTGCGGGCTTCGACCCCAAGGTAGGCCAATCAGAGACAGAGTAGGGCGGGTCCAATCCTGCCATTGCCAACAGGGGGAAAAGACGCTGCAGGTGACGTGACGACCCCCCCCCCCCCCCTCTCCTCAAATATTTTTTTTTACAGATCTACACGATTCACGTGAATGACCTATTTCAAGGTGAAAACGGCGAATTTCGCCGAAAGGTGACAAGTTTGCACCCCTGCACATGGGTACGTGTGATATGGCATTTATATAACAGTTTGATGGCACAAGTGTGTTACTAAATAAGAAACAACCACTTGTTGTGTCTTGAAAAAAAAAATTGTATGTAGAACTAATTCCTTCTACCACAGATTCAAATGTCAAGTTGACAGCTTAAAGGTGGGGTATGTATTTTTTCAAAAACACTTTAGAAAACTGAGTCGGGCCCAGTACCAAAACAAACTTGTAGCCAATCAGCAGTAAGGGGCATATCTACTCATGATGTGGAGGAGAGAGCGCTCAGTGCACATGACGGACATTAGCCAAGCCGAGCGATGACAGAAAGATAGAGATGGCAGATAAAAAACAAAAGAAGAAAACGTCGGCGTAACAAAAGAAGGCTTATGCCGCGCCACAACAGCTAAAGTCTGTCTACACATGACAAAGCGACCGTTGAAAATCATTTGAAATTTGTATCAATATGTCATAAATAGAGCGTGGCAGCAGTTTACTGTTGGGGATTTGTTGTGTCGTGCTGCACGGCATCCAGTGTAGACAGCATCACTGATTATAATGAGTGCTATAGTATTGTCTCGCTGCGCCGCTCGCGTCCGGTGTTGACACGGTGTTACAATAAGGCAAGAAGTAGGACCCGTGTAAAAATCAGATCAGCTTTCCAGCTATGCTTTCGTGCTCCTTGTACACTCTTATCATGGTGCACTTAGGTTCAAAACCAATTGTAATTTTAGCACTCATAGTGAGCTATAGTGTTTGTTGGTCTTCATTAGCAACACCCAGGCTTAAGCAATGGTACCTGCTAATATAAATCAATTTTGGGTCTATTGACATCATATCTTTGTTGTCTTATTTATCAGAAAATTGGAGGGGTGTGTTTAGCTTAAAGGAAATTAATTATTATATTTATAGGGAATTTTGACAGGATCACTGTTTTACGACTGATCAAATGAAATGTCCAGCAATCAATCGAACAGGCCGCAACCATCAACTCTGAAATGGATATTAATATCCAAAGTATAGTGAGAATACTATTTATTAGCACAATAACAATATCAGCAGTTTAAGACATTAGCTTGTAAGCACAAAACACAGGACACGTTTTTAAATACCAACAAAACCTTACTGAACAATTAAAAAAAGAAACTGTAAACTAATCTAACACAAACACACTCTCACTATGAAACTTTATATTTAATGCACCAGTTCAGTTAGAGTATGGAAATATTACTTGTGTTTCTTGTGTTGGAGATTCCCAACTATGGAGTTTTCAAAGGTTTTCCAAGTTTGTTGATTTGTGGGTGGTTTGTTCACGTCTGGATTGATGTCTTGGGAAGGCCAGTCAGGATGGGCTTTGGCTGAAGGATGGATGTGGAGTCTCGTGGGCTGGTTGAAGTTTGAGGCAGACAAAGAACAAAGTCAGAGACATGGTTTTGTGGCAAAACTTAGCTTAGAAAACGAGACTCTCAACAGAAAAGTAATTAAGTAGAATAAAGGAAAGAGTGTGGCAAGACTAGATGGCTTATTTATTTATGGTGGTAGATGGGCGGCAAGCAAGCAGGCCAAAAAGCCCAAAAAAAGGCATTAACCAGTTAAACATTAGCTGCGTTTACATTACCGTTTATATTGTGCAAATTGAAAATACGCCCAGTGGAAACATGTAAATTTCTAAAAACTCCCCTATTTCGTAAAAAAGTTTTGATGCTTGAATTATTTTATTTTTTTGGCAATTCAAAAAAGGAATGTTTCGGAAAAACTGCAATGGAAAGAGTTTTTTTGGCATTTACAGGTCACCTGGCATATGTAAGTCACATGATCATTCTTTACTGTACTATAAGCTCCAAGAAACACCTCATCAACGCTCTCAAGTATAATGGCCTTTCCTTGCCATTAATGCTTGGATAATTTAGACTGCACGTCTGCAGTGCATTATGGCTCCAACATGGCCAGCAGAGCTGATCACGGCCACTCTAGTCAATGCTTGTGTTTATACCTGCCACACTGTGGCACGTTTCAGAAGCATCCCAGAAGCGGCTCTCCGTGCTGCTTCACCAAAGATACACGCATATGCCTCCTTCAGTTAAAAATAATGCCTAGTGTAGTGGCTGTGATATACGTAAACCTACCAACATCCATGACTTATCACGAGAGGAAAAAAAATGTTTTAGTCGCAAAACATTGGTTAATGGAAATGCAGGGTTTTTTTTTCACCATTTATCAAATATATGCAAATTGAATATTTGAAATGGAAATGCAGCTATTGTCTTTGGTTCGGGGTGTAACTAACCACATTCTCCTCCCCATACATAAATCAACATGTTCTTTATTTTCCCACTCTTGCAAAGTATAATTCGGTCATGATTTCTATAATGAGAATGATACATTTTATGCAGAACTGATTGATATCAACATTTGAGACATGAATTATCATTCACACACATACCAAACACACTTAACCCTTACATGCATGGATGTTTCAACAATCATTATTACATATATTCGAGTATTTAGCTACCCTGACCTATGTATCCAACACGGATAGATCTCTAACTGCTGAAATAGCATAAGCCTCTCCTGAGAATTATAAAATAAAGCATATTTCGTTGCATTTTGAAAATTAGAAGGGATCAATTTGAGCAGATGATTTTACCATCACTATCATCGTCAAAGCGTATTTCCCCAGTACATTCAGCATCTGGCTCATATTTGTTATCTCAACCATATTCTCAAAACTATCATGTTCAATGAGTTCAAAATCAATATTTACCATTTACAATATTTAGGAATACTAAGAAAGTTGATATCTAACTTTTAAAAAAATTAAGGAGGGAGAGGGAAGCAATTGATGTACTGGGTCGCCAAAGACACGAGGTGTGCTTTTAAGGGTTAAACCTATAAACTATTCAGTAGTTATTCATCATGACATTAATAACCTTGGATTAAGCATAATTGTTGAACATATGGATTATAGACGTGATATGGAGTTATGTAGTGGAAGGATGTTTGGTCTTCTTAGCATCATTTTGGAATGAGATTATGAATTTTACATGTGTAAAGCCAGTGTGAGAGTCATGATGTGCTGTTTTGTTTTTTGATCATTTGTCTTGGTTAACTGCCTAAAATTGACAATGTTAGAGGGGTCTTTCCTTGTCTGGGACAAAAATTGTTTGTTTTAGAGCGGTGAGGAGTTAGAGGCTAGTTGTGGCATCAAATGACAGAATCTCTAAATTTACGGCCCTCCATGTTGACTCTGGGGCCTCCTGTGGAATTTTACTCCACTGTTTCAGGTCAGTTTCAATTCTTATGATGCTATCACTTTCTGATTAATTGCTTTAAAACCCGAGTCAGTATTATTGCTAGAAGGGTATGAGTGATGACTAGCAACTCTTCATGATCACACATCACTTTTGCTTTTCTCCTTACATGTGTGGTTCAATGTTCTTACAAATGCTATAAGGGGGCTTTCAAAAAAAATTCTGGTACTGGTTTTAACCAATCTGAGAATTAAATATTTTCAAGCCATTTACATTTCCCCATTACTTCTTGCCCACCTAAACACACCTGAATCTCTCTAGCAATTGACCATTTGCAAAGAGTTTGATTGACAGGCTATTTTACCAATCATAACACAGAATTCGCCATCTTGCCCTACAAACAATTCAGACGGGAGTGTAGATTAACTTTGATAGGCTTAAACTTTGTGTACTGATGTCTTTCCACGGTTGAAATGAAATACGTTCTGATGTTCATTCATGTTTATTTTGTGCTTTAAGTAAATATGAAAAGACAATCGGTTCATGCGCCACTTGAACTGAGGAACAAAATTGTATTTATTTTTTTAACTCCTCTGTGCTCCAACATTTAAAACTTATTTTTCCCACTGTGATATTTAAGACTTTTTGTAGGCTTACAGCTGTTGAAATTGAATTTATTGCTTTTACATGCTTTTCAAGGACCCAATGGTATCCTACTTTCTCCAGAGTGAAGGCACACATGATTTTTAAAGTTGCTACTTTTTTTAAACATCTTACCACAGGAGCATTCTGGCAATTTCTTACCAGAATGAGACTGGATATGTCTTTTCAGATCTACTTCTTTTGTGTATCTCTTTTCACACTGAAGACATTGGAAAGGCCTTTCTCTAGTGTGAACTCTCGTGTGGATATCAAGGGTTCTTTTATGTCTGAAACTCTTTTCACACAGAGGGCAGGAGAAAGGCTTCTCTCTGTTGTGAATCCTCATGTGGACTTTAAGGCTTCCTTTCCGAGTGAAACTATTTCCACACTCTTGGCAGGTAAAAGGCTTCTCTCCGGTGTGAATTCTCATGTGGTCTGTAAGACTTCTTTTTTCAGTGAAACTTACTCCACACTGTTGGCATGTGAAAGGCTTCTCTCTGGTGTGAATTCTCATGTGACTCTTGAGGTTTCCTTCATGTGTGAAAGTCTTTCCACACTGATGACACAAAAAAGGCTTCTGTCCAATGTGAGTTATTATATGCCTTTTAAGGCGTTTCATGTCTTTGAAACCCATTTTGCACAGATGACATAAAAAACAGCTCTCTCTTAAATGAATCCTCATGTGCTTATTAAGGCTTCCTTTACGTGTGAAAGATTTTTTACACTGATCACATGTGAAAGGCTTCTCTCCAGTGTGAATTCTCATGTGAGTCTTAAGATTTCCTTTTCGTTTCAAGGATATTCCACAGAGTTTGCAGGTGTAAGGTCTTCCTCCAGTGTGACGACTCATGTGAGTATAAAAGGTTTCTTTATGTGCAAAACTCTTTCCACACTGACTACATGCAAATGGCTTCTCTCCAGTGTGAGTTCTCAAGTGATTCCTGAGACTGCTTTTTCGTGTAAAGCACTTTCCACACTGTTGGCAGGTGAAAGGCTTCTCTCCGGTGTGAATTCTCATGTGGTCTTTAAGGTTTCTTTTTTTATTGAAACTCTTTCCACACTGTTGGCAAACGAAATGAGTTTTCGTACCAGCCTTCTGAGCACTTTTTTGTGAGGAAGTCTTTTCAGTCTGTGAACAACTAAAAGATTTTCCTTCAGTTATGAAATCATGATGTTTCTCAATCAGATCTTTCTCTTTGTTTTCATTCAGATCTTCACTCTGCTCTTTCAGCGCAATCAAGTCTAAGGCAAAAAAAAGACACATACATGTTAACCCCAGGTTAATTTCACAAAGAAAGAGACAAACTTTTTAGACATTTAAAGCATCAAAACCATCAATTTAGCTGTAAGTAGAGATAACAGGGTCAAACATTACAATTCCATCGTCACACGGTGGGCACACGCATTTATATGTGGGTAAATAAAGGAGGATTATTTCAAAGTCTGTTGTATGTGTTGCACTTCTTGCTGTCAGCTGGTGGTGATATTAATTTGATGTTAATCAAACAATGCACTTAAAAGGAAAACAGGAAGGGTCTCATATCTGCTGTCATTAATTTAATCCCTCACCATGAGCCATTCAAGATTTCTATTATCTGTTTGCAATTTAGGATCCTCAATGTCTGTCAGAGTTATACCAACAACTCTGATATATGTGCCAAATTGCATGAAATTTTAAGCCTGCTAAGAGCCTCAACAACACTCGAGTATTAAGATATGTGTTACCATTGCAACACTATTTAGTCAAGCCACCTTTATTTATATAGTGCTTTATACAGTACAGATTGTGTCAAAGCAGCTTCACTGTATTAAACAGGAACATTTAGAATATTAAAAATCATTTCACAGGTTCACATAATACGTGATATTATTCTGGCCAAGTTTGAAGTGATACGGGCAAATATAAAAGGATTCATTCAAAGCCTGTTGTACATGACACACTTCCTGCTGCCTGTTGGTGGTGCTATGGGGAGGAGGGAGGTTTAATGACTAATTCTAAAAGTTGTCCAGTTTGTTGAGAACAATATATGTACAGAGATTGATGACAATAGGTAATACTTACCTCAGTACTTTAGTCAAAAGGGGGTGTGTTCCAGAGACCCCCCCCCCCCCCCCCCGTTTAACGCTTAACATTTCCCTACACCTAATGGCTGATCAATCTGATATGCGTGCAGAATTTCATGAAATTTTAAACATAAAGAGCATCAAAGCATCCAAATATACAAAGCCTCTAAAACTTACTGTTGGACAGAGTTAATAATTATTAGTGTGAAGCTAATAATTGTCAAGTTGTACGGGTCAATAAGAACAATACATGTACCAAGTTTTATACAAAATTATGCATGATAGATTCCGCAAGTGCAAATGACTGATGTGTGCAAACTTTAATGGGTTTTTAAGTATGTTAAGGGCCCTAACAGCTTCCAAAAACATAATGATAATCCTTAGAACAACAATAGAGCTCTGGGCCCTGTGGGTAAATAATAAGTAAGGCAGTCACCATCAGGGCCCATTCTTGTCAGTTAGGCAATTGCCTTTATAAATCCCAATATGTTTCACATTTTGACATAAGAGAACATCTATGGAATTGGAGTCAAATCTGATCATGCATGCATTTTACAAATAAGGTCCCAGGTTTAAAATAGGTGATCCCAAATCTGTGATTCATGTACATGTAAAATATTACAAAAACAACCTGCTCTCAGTTGTGTTCAGTTTTGCAGAGAAACAGTATTTGTGTTTGAGTTTTTAAGTCCCATCACAGAAACTGCTTATTAACCCTTTAACGTGCATTGTAACTGCACGGTTGACCTTTTTTTGCGATCAAATTACTGTAATTAAAACTCGCCAAACCCCATATTTGGCTGTTTGTCCTTATACCCCTCATTGAATAGAGTGTGTTATTGCAATTATATCCACTGGGTGGCACTGCAGCAAAAATATATTGTTGCCGAAAAGCCGCGACAAAACCGAGAATGTATTGATGTGACGCCTCCCTTCTAACACTAGCTGCAAATTACGTTAAAAGTTGAGATAAAAATAAATAAATAATTGGATTTCATGTTCTATACCTCCTAACGGTATATTTTGTTAAATGGCAGAAATGTGGTGATAAAATGTATCTCTGTTTTTACTTTAGAAAAAGTGCTCAACCGCTCGGTTGAGTTGCCCAGTCAGGGTAAAATGAACTGAACGCTAGCTATACTCAGCAACGCGATCATAACTCGGTATAGCACTGCACAAGATCATAGATGAAGTTGTTCCTTTGTTTGAACAAAAACCAATGCTTTGTTACACATCACACCATATCATTTTAATAATTTGTTCTATTATATTTCTGTTATATATATATATATATACACACACACACACACACACATCTATATGTATTGACTATATGCCTTTTACCTTACATTTTATCCAGATTGTCACTAATCTATTGTTTATTATTTTTATTATTTGTAATGTAATTTAATTATTTTATTATGTTTATTGTTTTTATTTTCATTATTTTGTTTTGATGTATTTGTTTATTTACTTTAAATTATTGGATTTCTATTAAATTTAATGTTGATTTTTTTTACAGTGGATTGTTGTGTTATAATAAGAACAGGTTTTTTTTTATATATAATCATGGGTAAATCATGGGTATTGTTAACATATTCTACTGTCTGTAATGTTTTTATACACAAAAACCTTAAACTTCAGTTGCACAAATGAAAAATTCCATTAATGCATTATACTTTTTAGTTCATGCCGAGAATTACCCTAAATGGGCAAGTCAACCGGCTGGTTGACTTGTGTATCCGCTTAGTGAATGGGTCATCTGAAAAAAAAAAAAACTGAAAAGTTGCTTACTGTGGTGTCAGGAACACAATTTTAACAATAAATAATTTTTGGCAAATGTATTTCTTAGTGTGACTGTTAAAGGGTTAAAGTTAACAATTACTTGACAATATCAATCACCAAACTCGTCACCAAACACCAATGACTTGTCTAAAATGACTGTACCCATATGTACAAGTCATTGGTGTTTGGTGATGAGTTTTTGGCTCAAGGTCTGCATTTTAGAACATTGGGTAAACAATTTAAACTTTCAAGGACCCTCAAGCCGATAAGTGGCACCGATAAATTAATTGTTAACTTTTTGTCGTCGTTCACCCTCACAGAAACCCAGAGGTCAGTCATACTGAAGGGGCTGTCCTTTGTTCCAGCACCAAACAATCAAAAAACACTCAAAATAGAAGGCCTGCAAGCATATCATAGAAGAATAAAACTAGAAACCTTCTTTGAAGGTAAGAGAAGACAGAAAGAAAAGACCCCCTTCACTTATAGTTCAGATTGGACCCCCCCCCTCTCTCCAAGTTGCCAAAACAAATCTCTCAAATAATCGGGGCGGATCTGTATGCCTACAAACATCTGCACTGGGGAAGAAGGGAAACACGCAATCTGACTATAAATGATGAGAGAGCTCTAAATCAAATCAGAAAAAATAGGAATATTGTGATTAAACCAGCCGATAAAGGCAACGCAGTCGTGCTGATGAATATAGAAGACTACCACTGGGAACAGTCCGTTAACAGAACCTATTTACCCGCAAACCCAGAAAGAGTTTGAGAAGATCTTGGAAGAAATGTATGAGAAGAGAATAATAAATGGAAAACAGAAGGAATATCTCTTGGGCCCTGGTTCTCCGAGAGCACGCAGGTTTTACTTGCTCCCAAAAATACACAAAAACTCAAAAAATTGGAGTATACCAGATAAAATACCACCTGGAAGGCCTATAGTATCAGACTGCAGCAGTGAAACATATAACATAGCAGAATTTATTGAATTTCACCTCAGTCCGATTTCTCAGAAACACAAAAGTTCTCAAAGATACATACGACTTCATCGAGAAAACCAGGTACCTTAAGATTCCTTCTGAGAGACACAGGCAGGCCTTGAAGCCATACGAGGGTGCATGCTGAAGTTCCCAGATAGCAGAAGACCAGACGAATACATATTAAAATTATTAGAGATCAACTTAACGAAAAACGACTGAGTTCAATTCGAAATACTTTCTACAGACAAAAGGCACTGCGATGGGGAAAAAGTTTGCACCCTCGTACGCTAATATATTTATGGCCTGCTGGGAAGAAACAGCATTGGCAACAGCTCCACTTAAACCATTCTCGTACTTCAGGTTCCTGGACGATATTTGGGGTGTGTGGACCCATTCCGAGGAAGAGTTTATGAGTTTTACACAGCAGCTCAATCAACATCAGAGGTCAATTAAAATTAAGTTTGAGCTGGACAGCACACAAGTCAATTTCTTAGACATGGTCACCTATAAGGGGCCTAGATTTAGTGAACAGAATCAACTGGACTACAGAGTTTACTTCAAGGAAACAGATACACATTGCTTAATACACAAAAACAGTTTTCACCCCAAACACACGTTTAAGGGGATTTTACAATCACAGTTACATAGATTCTACCGCATCTGTTCACAGGAAGAAGAATTTTTGAAAGCAGTCAAAATATTGTTTGGGGCATTGAGAGGCCGAGGATATTCCAGACAATTTTTGAGAAATGTTTTAAGAAAGTTTAAGAAATCTATAGTAAACCCAGTGCTGCCCACTCAAACAGAAAAAAACAAAAATTATTCCTCTGGTAACGTTTTACTCATTTCAAAGCACACAATTGAATTTAGCAGTCAAACTGAATTTCTCCAAATGTTTAAAAGACACCAATTTTCTACAGAAACATAAGCCTATTGCGGCATACAAGAGAACAAGAACTTACTGGACACATTAGTCCAAAGTAGAGTAGAGAACAATAATATAAACACGAAAACAAAACAACAGAAAACCTGCAAATACTATGTGCCTCTGAAGTGGGTAAAGAACCGCACCAACAAACTGATTTTTCAGATTAATCTGACAATCTCACCTGACACTTCAAACTGTATATACATGATTTATTGCATCAAGTGTAAAAGACAGTATGTGGGACAAACCAAAATGATCTACCAGCATACGCACAACATAATTCATAAAATTGAAAAACGTAGATTCGTGGTTCAACACTTCTTGTCCCACGGCCTCCTCTCTCTCGGGGCCACGGTTACAGACCAATTCTCTCTGGAACTTACAGGATCGACTTAGGATGGAGAGACTATGGATAAAAAAATTAGACACCTTATATCCAAGGGGCCTAAACGAGGCCTGAGAGAAGGACCATCGAGAACTGCATTCCTTATATATTCTCCTCTTTTGTTAATCATAGAATCACCATAATGTATACTGCTAATATTTATAAAATCATTGTCAAACATAATCAGACATCTTGCCAGAGGTGGACATCACAGCACTTACACTAAACCTAACCACTTTAACCCTTGAATACATAGACCTTCACATTCCAACCCCTGAAGGCCTACCCCTTGAGATTAGAGCCCTACTGTGTTTACTAAAAATCATACATTTGTAACCCCTAACCAATTAATATATGACAGAGAAAACAACACCAACACTAAACCTACCCGTTAGTAACCCCATAGAAAAAACAACCCTACAGAATATTTAAATCTCAAAAGAGAGCCCTATAAAATATTCTAAATATATTTCTTGCCCCTAATTAAAAGCCATACTCTCTAGAAACAACACCAACACTGAAACCTACCTGTCACTAACGCCATATATAAAATATGGGTAGTTGAAAAAGAGATTCTACAAAGTACAAATGAGGCCTTCATACATTCATGATAAGATCATGTATACATGCTTGAAGCAAAGAAATGATTAAAGAGGAGAATGTGTGAATTTAACCAGAAATAATTCAATTTACTGAAAGTCAAGGAACTCGGATGGATGGCGGGCCTGGTCCCACAACCGAATCGCCTCCACAGTTTACAAACTGGGAAGAAGCGACTGAGGATGAGATTTTAAAAGCCCTATTAAAAGCTATGAACCCTTGTTCTGCTAGTCAAAAATCGAGGTTGTGTGCAGACTGTTGAGGAACTAGTTAGGCTAGGGATTCAAATAGAAAGGGATTATGATCATCAGAGGAAATATAATCAACTTCAGTTGACCAAAAGCACTGCATTTGACCAGAGTTTGTGCGCAAAGAAAAAAAAAAAAAAGACTTTATTCAACAATTCATCTCCTCTGCGTCACCCTGGCACCATTTTGGAGAGTATCACATACGTAAACAACGTATGTACGTGGATAGGGTTGGGTACCGGACTCGGTACTTTTAAGGGTACATACCGAATTGCGTCTGTACTACCGAGTACCGATTCACATTAAATCATTCAGTACCAAATTTCGGTACCTGAGAACGCATTTGGGCGCATACGAGAAAGAGAGAGAGAGAGAGACAGACAGAGAGAGAGACCCTGTGACATGATGTCACCCCTGCAACTCTTTAAAACACAAAAAAACGAAATGTTCTGAAGTGTGCTTACATTTCTAGGGTCATATGTTTCCATGAAAATGCGGACAGGATGGCGGAGTCCGTTCATAAAAACGGAATTTACTCTATAGCGCGGAATTCGTCAATTTTTGGATGAATAAAAGGTCTGTCACTTAATTCGAATCGCGATATTAACTAGTGTATGTGAATATTAAAACGCAAAAAAGGCGGTTTAAATATGAATCCTGCATGTTCCGTTTGCCTCGGTATGTTTGATTGGCGGAGATGCGGTTTTGTTTACTACACAAATACTGAAGCACTCGTGAACTTGTGGTAATTTTCAGCCTCTGCATCTCACTAACACATGAACTTACAGGCAGTGAGAGTCACTTCATGAGAATTTTACCGTTTCATTTTAGAAAACTAGCATCATATCATACTGTATACACAGAAACTTCACGGCAACCTGTCAAAATAAAAGTGTGGTTTAACATGTAACAGAAATATATTACTCTTGTATTCTTTTAGTAATGTTATTTTTAAGCATTGCCAGTTATTTCTTGTACAGGTGCATCTCAAATTAGAATGTTGTGGAAAAGTTAATTTATTTCAGTAATTCAACTCAAATTGTGAAACTCGTGTGTTAAATAAATTCAGTGCACACAGACTGAAGTAGTTTAAGTCTTTGGTTCTTTTAATTGTGATGATTTAGGCTCACATTTAACAAAAACCCACCTATTCACTATCTCAACAAATTAGAATACTTCATAAGACCAATAAAAAAAAACATTTTTAGTGAATTGTTGGCCTTCTGGAAAGTATGTTCATTTACTGTATATGTATTCAATACTTGGTAGGGGCTCCTTTTGCTTTAATTACTGCCTCAATTCGGCGTGGCATGGAGGTGATCAGTTTTTGGCACTGCTGAGGTGGTATGGAAGCCCAGGTTTATTTTAAAGTGGCCTTCAGTTCATCTGCATTGTTGGGTCTGGTGTCTCTCATCTTCCTCTTGACAATACCCCATAGATTCTCTATGGGGTTCAGGTCAGGCGAGTTTGCTTGCCAATCAAGCACAGTAACACCATGGTCATTGAACCAGCTTTTGGTACCTTTGGCAGTGTGGGCAGGTGCCAAGTCCTGCTGGAAAATGAAATCAGCATCTCCATAAAGCTTGTCAGCAGAAGGAAGCATGAAGTGCTCTAAAATTTCCTGGTAGATGGCTGCGTTGACTGTGGACTTCAGAAAACACAGTGGACCAACACTAGCAGATGACATGGCAGCCCAAATCATCACTGACTGTGGAAACTTCACACTGGACTTCAAGCAACTTGGATTCTGTGCCTCTCCACTCTTCCTCCAGACTCTGGGACCTTGATTTCCAAAAGAAATGCAAAATTTACTTTCATCTGAAAAGAGGACTTTGGACCACTGAGCAACAGTCCAGTTCTTTTTCTCCACAGCCCAGGTAAGATGCTTCTGACGTTGTCTCTGGTTCAGAAGTGGCTTGGTAGCCCTTTTCCTGAAGACGTCTGAGTGTGGTGACTCTTGATGCACTGTCTCCAGCTTCAGTCCACTCCTTGTGAAGCTCTCCCAAGTGTTTGAATTAGCTTTGCTTGACTGTATTCTCAAGCTTGCGGTCATCCCTGTTGCTTGTGCACCTTTTCCTACCCAAATTCTTCCTTCCAGTCAACTTTGCATTTAATATGCTTTGATACAGCACTCTGTAAACAGCCACACCTTTCAGTAATGACCCTCTGTGACTTATCCTCTTTATGGAGGGAATCAATGTTCGTCTTCTGGACCATTGCCAAGTCAGCAGTCTTCCCCATTATTGTGGTTTCAAAGAACAAGAGATACCCAGAATTTATACGGTAGGGATGGTCATTAATTGAAACTCAAATGTAAATATTCTAATATTTTGAAATACTGATTTGTGACTTTCATGAGCTATAAGCTCTAATCCTCAAAATTAAAACAAAATTATTTTTGAAATGTTTTACTTTACATGTAATGAATGTAAAATATTTTAAAGTTTCACTTTTTGAAATAAGTTACTTTTTCACGACATTCTAATATATTGAGATGCACCTGTATATCATTATATATATCATGTACATCTTTATATATTCCATTTACTGTCAAATTTAAATAAAACAATTAAATGATAAAATTAATTACTACAACTACATTAACCACTTAATTGTAGAAAAAAGACAATTATTATTAAAACTTAAAGGAATATTCACACTATTTTTCTACCATGTATTAATTTTAACAGTAAACCTCTGTTTGTTTGCCAAAAAAATAAAAGGGTTTCATTTTCATTTGATTAAAAATAAATAAATGTTTCATGCCTTTATTTGATTATCAGAAAAAATAAAACAAGAATTTCTGGAAGAAAAAAAAAAGAAAAGAAAAAAAATTGTAGGGCCCTATTGTTCAAAATGTTGAAATTGAGAGTTTTGGACTTATTTTTTCACTGAAATAAATGTTTTTGTTATTACACAGAGAGTCAAGTACCGAAAAAAAGGTACCGTTGGGTACCGGTACCGAATTTCAGGTACCGATACCTGTACCGTACCGGTTCAAATGTGAACGATACCCAACCCTATACGTGGATACGTTGTTTACGTTCAGATCAAGGCGTTGATCGGTGCTGCTGGCACAGAACAGCATACGTTGTTTACTACTGAAAAAAAGGCTACTGAAAGAGATGTTTCCTGTAATCTCAGAATCTCTTTACTTTCAAATCTTCAACCTGGCAGTTATCAAATGCCTTGCAAACAGAGCTTGATCGGAGGAGAGCTGGTTTATCATAACACTTTTAAACAGCTCTTTCCAGGATTTTTAAGCAGTTTTTTCCAGCATCGGTTTAAACTACAACATTCCCTTGGACAGCATAAGAATTGCATTGCCATTTGTGAACAAGCATTAGCACGGTTTAGGTCTCATATATCCAACTGCTACCACTTGTAAATAAAGAGGCGTTTCATCAAACACAAGTATAGATCGCCATTTGGCTTATTAGCCCACGCTGCCCTACAAAGGCAAAAGACCTTAACTCGCTAGAGTGTGAAACTGAGATAAATTACTTTAAAGCTTTTTATTTGTCAAGCCAAATTAATTACAGGTTGGACACTGGAAAACTGGCAATTGGATGTTTTAATAATGAAAATTATCTACATTAAAAAACAATTGAGCTCAAACTTGATTTTTACCGCTATTTTGAAGTTACTGTACTCTGCTTTTGCATTGTCTACAAAAAGTGAGAAGTCACACCAAGGCAAAAGACAATAACTTCCACATTATCAATATTTGGGTGCTGATCACCATTTACAAAATCGTTACATAACACCTGTATAAAATCTAGTGATCATGGGCCATCTCATATAGGCTATTGCATAGTAATGTGACTGTATTAATTGTTTTTTGACCGTAACAAGCAGACTAAAAGTTAAACACGTGAGTGGATACTGTTTTGCAACCACTTTATTTGCTATGCTCAGTAACGTAAAAGAATGCCAGACATAGCGTAATTGCTTTTATATTGACTTGAAATAGCCTAACCTAAAATAACTACTTGTGGATTGATGCGAACGGCAGCAGGAATAATGCTCAGAATGATTGTGGATTAAACATCTCCGATGGCGTTCATGGCAATGGATTTAATAGAGTTAAAAGAAAAGGAAAGAAAAAGGATTTAATTGTGAACAGTTACTGATTATGTGTGCGCTACGCTGTCACGGCATTCAAGTCCTCACACGTGCAGAAGTGGGCAGCTCCAGGCTGACAGCTGAGTGAATAATCTGTATGATAAAAAGAAAAAAAAAATACCTTTAATGATTATTTATGATTAATTATTGTTGCCAAGTTATCTAGTCGTTGCTTGTTTATTGTGCTTTGTTATATGGAGCAATTTGTTAGATAGTAATCCATCTAATTTGTTTGTCTAATGAAGTGCTGAGAGATGTATGTATGAAAGTACACAAGTTACACCGTAATTTAAATGCGGCAGACTGTAATGGACAGTAAAACAAACTCCAGGGCAGTAATATTGATGAATGGCTAAACAAATGCAGAGCACCGTAACTTAATTTGAGCGTTCTAAAACAAAGTCAAAGAGCAGTAACTGATGTTTTACTGTGTTCTGCCTTGGTTTCTCCAGGGCTTTTCTCCAAGATACTTATACACATGATAAAGGAGGTCATGAATGTCCCAAAATGATCAATAACTCATTTGACCAAAAACTAAGTTATGGTGTTTTGTCTTTGCACGGCAGCACTGCGGTCACTACTGTCGAGCTAGGCGGGTGTGGTTTCAGCAGCCAAGCACCTCAGCTTCACCCACGTCCCGCCTTTTTGCCATATTTTCGATTATCCGGGAGTGACGCGCTACCAAGATGGCGGCGGTCGGCTCCGCCCACTTCAGAAACCTACGAGTGACGTCACGGACTCTACGTCCATGTTTGTTTGTTTTTTTTACAGTCTATGATTATTATGAGGTTTTTTTCTGAATTTTTGCTGTCACACAACTCACACCATAGGACAAATTTATGGTACAGTTTAGGGCTGCACGATTATGACAAAAATCATAATTGTCGATTATTCCCTTGAGATTGTAATTGCGATTATTACTAACGATTATTTTGAACAGATTTATGCCATTGTTTGAAGCTGCATGCCATATTTTCATATAAAATATATACTGTATATAAAAAAAAGGCTGAAAAATCTCTTCCTGAACTTTTATTGCTTTTCTATAGCATTGAGCCTCAAATGTCAACTACACATTGGTTTGGTTTCTTCTTTAAACAAAAAAGGTAAAATTATGCATGGTATAATAATGTGTTATACTAAAACTAAAATAAAAAATGGTTTACTAAAGCTATATATTTCATTTACAATTAAACAGAACATTTTAGAGTACAATTTATATGATCAGGCTCCAGACTAACATTAGAGAGCAGTGGCACCAGCACCTGATTTGGTAGCACTGAACATGTAATATTACAAGTTTTGTCTTAGAAATGCACATTAGAACAGGAGCTTGAGTTCAGAGTAGCAGGAGCTTGAGCTGGGATGCAGATGTACATTTGACAGTACCATTGTGAAAACTGTAACAGCCTCATCTTTTATACATAACCAAAAGTACAGCACCTCGTTACCATGGTAAAAAAAGTAGCCTAACTATATGGTTTCTGTGGTGTTTGCATTGAAAAACAGTAGCCTAAAGACATTCAGTCAATTACAAACCCACATCAACTGATAGAATAATTAATAAAATAATGTAATTATATTCCATTACTCCTTTAACATATTTAGTATATTAATAATATAATAATACTCAATATGAATATCCTACTTTTCTGTCATCGTACCATTGTTACTGTTAGTGTTACTACAGTAACAGTAGTACAGTGTTACTGCATCAGTGTTGATGAGAATAACAGCTCCGATTTATTTGGCTTTAGTTTAAATTAAAGAGACATGATTTATACTGGAGAACTCTGCGCTGAACTCGAGTGCTTTACTGGATTTCACAGCCTTGTTTAGCGCTTGATCGCGGGTCACTGTAATAAACGCATGCGCTCTAAGCTCGCGCTGCACTGTTTTCTTTTGAGGCGCGCGGATTAAAGGTCCGTGTGGCGCGAGTTCAAACGAGTTCCGCTATTTTGTTCCGCTTTTGACACCTTTGGTGTTTAACACATCTATCATGCACAACAGAGTGACAACGACTATCAGTTAGACAAAATGTCTTTTATCCAGTGTGTTTGAGTTTGTTAAACCCCGCGCTGCAAACACCTCTTAAGCACACAGAATAATGCAAGTGGGCATTTTTAATTGTTTATTTATTTTTGTAATCGCGGCTTTGAACGATTACGTAATCGTGGCATCCATAATCATAATCGCGATTAGAAATTCGATTAATTGTGCAGCCCTAGTACAGTTCAGTAAAAATGTTTAAAAAAGCAGTGAAAGAATTGACGAAGTTAGTGACCCTTTACATTTTCTCAAAGATCAGACTTCACACTACATACATATATGAATTTCTTTTTTTTAAAAGAAGGTCTTTTACAAAAAAAGCATTTTTACTGCCTATTTGTCAACTACCCATATGTATAATTTAAATTATTAACTTTTATTTAATGCATGACATAACAAATGGAAGTAACATCGCAGCTGCACTTGAAGGTAGCATTAGTATTTTTCTGGTCACGTGACCTCAACATCTCCATGTCAAATAAAACCACTCATAATACAACCCCAAATCAGAAAAAGTTGGGACAGTATGGAAAACGCAAATAAAAAAAAGAAAGTAGTGATTTCTAAATTTACTTTGACTTGTATTTCATTGCAGACAATATGAACACAAAATATTTCATGTTTTGTCTGGTCAACTTCATGTCATTTGTAAATATACATCCTTTCCTGTCATTCAGACCTGCAACACATTCCAAAAAAAGTTGGGACAGTAAAGCATTTACCACTTTGTAATGTTGCCATTCCTTTTCACAACACTTAAAAGACGTTTAGGGACTGAAGACACCAAGTGATGAATTGTTTCAGGTATAATTTTGTCCCATTCTTCCTGCAAACAAGTCTTAAGGTGGGCAACAGTACGGGGTCTTCGTTGTCGCATTTTGCGCTTCAAAATGCGCCACACATTCTCTATTGGAGACAGGTCGGGACTGCAGGCAGGCCAGTCAAGTACCCGTACCCTCTTCCTCCGC